>CM038727.1:28232168-28252168 GCA_021613375.1 Megaleporinus macrocephalus | reverse complement strand
GTCCTTAATGAAGACATTAGGGTTACAAAGTAAAAGAAAATAAAACAGATAAATCAGGATTTGTGATGATCAAAAACAAGCAAATTAAGGAATTCTTGGAAATTTGAATGATGAAATTCATTTATTGCAAAGATATAGAACATAAAATCTCAGTCGGGTCACTTTTGACCCAGGTTGTGCATCAAAGGGTTAAAAGGAGATGCAGACATTCTGATACTATTCCATAATTCAGGTACATACACAGCAAAGGCTTACTTTGGCTTAGGTTTCGTTCCAGGAATAACAAGAACCCTTTACTGGTGGATCTCAGTGACCTGGTACTTGTACTAGAGACTAATACACAGTTGAGTCACATCGTTATGACCACTTGCTACTTCCCACAATGGCAGCAGCGCAAAGGTGGTAACAAGCTGGTCTGGAGAATGTTTCCGTGAGAGCCACTCATCCATGTGGAAGACACTTCCAACCGATTTGGGTCTGAATCCATCCTTGCAGATCACAGGCACCATACATGCTGATTGTCTTCTCTGGGGTGGATGGGATCTTCCAGCTAGACAATGCCAAAGATGTTGTGTCACACAGCTACAAGCGTCCCACATTGTTGGGAAGAGCTGACCAGGACTTCCAAGTACTATCCTGGACCTCTAATTCCCCAGACTTGAACCCAGTTGAGCATCTGTGGGACCACCTGGATTGTGATGTTGGCGCAACAGATCCTCCTCCAGGCGCCCTCCAGCAGCTGTGGGATGTACTGCAGTCAGCATGGCTCCAGAGACCTGTACCAACCTACCAAGACCTTATTGAGTCCCCCAGTCCGTCCAGCTGCTGTCCGTGCTGCACACGGCAGTTACTCTAACCCAACTGAAGTTTCATAGCGCCAGTGCACTCTATTAGATCAGCTCCCCTACTGCAGTCGTTCCGAGTGACAGATGCATGAACGTCTATGAGTTAATCACGCCACAGAATTTATTTAATGGACCATTTAGAGTTGTTCTGATGCATCTGTTGCATCATTGAATACCATGTGTGTCCTATACAGCTGTACTGATACATAGCATTCCTAACTTCAGCATCTTCTACTCTAACTTTAATGTTGAACTTTACATATATAAGTAATGCAGCTGTCAACGTGGCTTTCAATAACATTAGTTTTTCTGAGTTTATTAGACCCTCAGTGCGAACAGACCACCCTCATTTTTTATTCCGTGCTTCTAATATTCGTGAACGTATTGAAAAATATGACCTACACCTCGTCATGGACCAGCATGCAGTTCATAACTCTTTGCTGGAGATCTGTTGAAGTTGTCTAGAAGACTGAATATACTTACTGACCGGATAATACTTACTGACTAGATAATACTTACTGACCGGATAATACTTACTGACTAGATAATACTTACTGACTAGATAATACTTACTGACTAGATAATACTTACTGACCGGATAATACTTACTGACCGGATATACTTACTGACTAGATAATACTTACTGACTAGATAATACTTACTGACTAGATAATACTTACTGACTAGATAATACTTACTGACTGGATACACTTACTGACTAGATAATACTGACTGACTAGATAATACTGACTGACTAGATAATACTTACTGACTAGATAATACTTACTGACTGGATACACTTACTGACTAGATAATACTTACTGACTGGATACACTTACTGACTAGATAATACTTACTGACTGGATAATACTTACTGACTGGATAATACTTACTGACTAGATAATACTTACTGACTGGATAATACTTACTGACTAGATAATACTGACTGACTGGATACACTTACTGACTAGATAATACTTACTGACTAGATAATACTTACTGACTGGATACACTTACTGACTGGACATACTTACTGACTAGATAATACTTACTGACTAGATAATACTTACTGACCGGATAATACTTACTGACTAGATAATACTTACTGACTAGATAATACTTACTGACTGGATACACTTACTGACTAGATAATACTTACTGACTGGATAATACTTACTGACTGGATAATACTTACTGACTAGATAATACTTACTGACTGGATAATACTTACTGACTAGATAATACTTACTGACTAGATAATACTTACTGACTGGATAATACTTACTGACTGGATAATACTTACTGACTGGATAATACTTACTGACTAGATAATACTTACTGACTAGATAATACTTACTGACTGGATAATACTTACTGACTAGATAATACTTACTGACTGGATAATACTTACTGACTAGATAATACTTACTGACTAGATAATACTTACTGACCGGTTATACTTACTGACTAGATAATACTTACTGACTAGATAATACTTACTGACCGGATAATACTTACTGACTAGATAATACTTACTGACTAGATAATACTTACTGACTGGATACACTTACTGACTAGATAATACTTACTGACTGGATAATACTTACTGACTGGATAATACTTACTGACTAGATAATACTTACTGACTGGATAATACTTACTGACTGGATAATACTTACTGACTAGATAATACTTACTGACTAGATAATACTTACTGACTGGATAATACTTACTGACTGGATAATACTTACTGACTAGATAATACTTACTGACTAGATAATACTTACTGACTGGATAATACTTACTGACTAGATAATACTTACTGACTGGATAATACTTACTGACTAGATAATACTTACTGACTAGATAATACTTACTGACTAGATAATACTTACTGACCGGATATACTTACTGACTAGATAATACTTACTGACTAGATAATACTTACTGACCGGTTATACTTACTGACTAGATAATACTTACTGACTGGATAATACTTACTGACCGGTTATACTTACTGACTGGATAATACTTACTGACTGGATAATACTTACTGACTAGATAATACTTACTGACCGGTTATACTTACTGACTAGATAATACTTACTGACTGGATAATACTTACTGACTAGATAATACTTACTGACTGGATAATACTTACTGACTGGATAATACTTACTGACCGGATAATACTTACTGACTAGATAATACTTACTGACTGGATAATACTTACTGACCGGATAATACTTACTGACCGGATAATACTTACTGACTGGATAATACTTACTGACTGGATAATACTTACTGACTGGATAATACTTACTGACCGGATATACTTACTGACTAGATAATACTTACTGACTGGATATACTTACTGACTAGATAATACTTACTGACTGGATAATACTTACTGACTGGATAATACTTACTGACTGGATAATACTTATTGACCGGATATACTTACTGACTAGATAATACTTACTGACTAGATAATACTTACTGACTGGATAATACTTACTGACTAGATAATACTTACTGACTGGATAATACTTACTGACTAGATAATACTTACTGACTAGATAATACTTACTGACTAGATAACACTTACTGACTAGATAATACTTACTGACTGGATAATACTTACTGACTGGATAATACTTACTGACTAGATAATACTTACTGACTGGATAATACTTACTGACCGGATAATACTTACTGACTGGATAATACTTACTGACTAGATAATACTTACTGACTAGATAATACTTACTGACTGGATAATACTTACTGACTAGATAATACTTACTGACTAGATAATACTTACTGACTGGATAATACTTACTGACCGGATAATACTTACTGACCGGATATACTTACTGACTGGATAATACTTACTGACTAGATAATACTTACTGACTAGATAATACTTACTGACTGGACATACTTACTGACTAGATAATACTTACTGACTGGATAATACTTACTGACCGGATATACTTACTGACTGGATAATACTTACTGACTAGATAATACTTACTGACTAGATAATACTTACTGACTAGATAATACTTACTGACTGGACATACTTACTGACTAGATAATACTTACTGACTAGATAATACTTACTGACCGGATAATACTTACTGACTAGATAATACTTACTGACCGGATAATACTTACTGACTGGTCATACTTACTGACTGGTTATACTTACTGACTGGATAATACTTACTGACTGGATAATACTTACTGACCGGATAATACTTACTGACTGGTCATACTTACTGACTGGTTATACTTACTGACTGGATAATACTTACTGACTGGATAATACTTACTGACTGGATAATACTTACTGACTGGTTATACTTACTGACTGGATACACTTACTGACTGGATACACTTACTGACTGGTTATACTTACTGACTGGTTATACTTACTGACTGGATACACTTACTGACTGGATACACTTACTGACTGGTTATACTTACTGACTGGATAATACTTACTGACTGGTTATACTTACTGACTGGTTATACTTACTGACTGGATACACTTACTGACTGGTTATACTTACTGACTGGTTATACTTACTGACTGGATACACTTACTGACTGGATACACTTACTGACTGGTTATACTTACTGACTGGATAATACTTACTGACTGGTTATACTTACTGACTGGTTATACTTACTGACTGGATACACTTACTGACTGGTTATACTTACTGACTGGTTATACTTACTGACTGGATAATACTTACTGACTGGTTATACTTACTGACTGGACATACTGACTGGATACACTTACTGACTGGATACACTTACTGACTGGTTATACTTACTGACTGGTTATACTTACTGACTGGATAATACTTACTGACTGGATAATACTTACTGACTGGTTATACTTACTGACTGGACATACTGACTGGATATACTTACTGACTGGTTATACTTACTGACAGGACATACTGACTAGATATACTTACTGACTGGATACACTTACTGACTGGACATACTGACTGGCTATACTTACTGACTGGTTATACTTACTGACTGGATTTGCTACTTGAACACTGTAACATAACACTGATGTAACTCTGTCATAAACATGTAATGACAGATTAGTGACCCTCAGCTGTCACGACGGC
Organism: Megaleporinus macrocephalus; assembly: GCA_021613375.1. Taxonomy (NCBI): domain Eukaryota; kingdom Metazoa; phylum Chordata; class Actinopteri; order Characiformes; family Anostomidae; genus Megaleporinus; species Megaleporinus macrocephalus. Next base: position 28,247,166 of record CM038727.1, on the reverse strand, counting down.
TTCTATCCAACCAAACAACAGCGTCATGTTTCCATAAGCTTTAAATGTGATGACAGATGTCATGACAGCTAACCTAAACACATTTACCCAAAATAATAATAATCTTTATTTATAGAGCACTTTCACAGCAGTGGCAACACAAAGTGCTTTAGATGAAACAGTGATAGCAGACAATGAGTCTTAATAAGTCAAAGTCAAAGTTGAAAGTTATCAGAAGATGGAAAGCTGTAATTAAACGCAGGGTTAAAGAGAGACTCTCTGAGTTTGAATGTCTAATGAAGCTGGAACTGAGCTCCACAGTTTAGAAGCAGAAGAGCTGAAAGAGTCTTACTGAAGGTGTTTGTGATGCAGCAGGTTCTAGATTATTTGGAGCTTCATAAACAGGACTGATATGAGCTCTTTTCGGTTTTTGTTATCTCCACGATTCTGTACGAGTTGTAGGAGATGGACTGTTGGATGTTCTTAGATACTCCAGTAAGAGACCATTACAGTGATCAACTCTGCTGGTAACAAACACACTCTAGTCACTCTAGGCTGAACCTTAGCCACGTTCCTCAAACGGTTAAAAGCTACCTTAGCAACTTGGCATGGTCGTTGATGTTTTTAAGCAGGGTTGATCAAAAACTCGCAAATCAGCAGCCTCGATTTTAGGAACAAGCGCTCTTATTGGCTTAAAGTACTTAAAAAATACTGATACTGAGTAGAGACCTGGTAAAAAAGAGATTGTTAGTTGCCTGAATGACATACGTAAGCAAAAACCAAGCACACACTGTAAGCTTGTGTTTAAATACAATGAGAATTTTATTCAAACGGTGCAAAAAAAGAAAAAAAAATAATAACATAAACAAAAATAACAAAAACCAGATGTTCTCTCCATCTCGATTGCACTGCCACACACAGCCTGGGCTTGCCTCTCGAAAACGAAAAAAAAAAAGAAATAAAAGAAATAAAAACTAACACAAATCGCCCAATTAACCAGAAGTATCGCACAAATTTGGTTTGAATGAATTGCATCTGCCGTGTGCTGTACATGCAACAGTTTCAGTCTCATGCAAACTAGTAGATGCTGACGACTGCAGTTCTGTCACACCCATGAAAATGTACAATATAAAAATAGTAAGTTCGTTACATAATAACAAACAAACAAACAAAAACAAAAACACGAAGCCCACCGTATCCCGATAGGAGGTGTAGTCACCGCCAACCTCGGTTGAAATCTTTAAAAAGTGTACTCAAAATAGTTTTACGCGGAGGTCGAAAATAGAAGCCGGAAAAAACGAACGCAAGTCGGGGAGAGGCTCGTCTGCTCGACAACTACGAAACAACGTCCTAGTCTCGGAACTAAACGTCGCAAAAGGAAACTTCTGAAAAATCTTACTATAAATATATATTTATATATATATATATATATACTTCTTTTCCAAATCATAGCATCTCGTCAGGTCGTTAAGGAAGAAATTAGTGTGTTCATGAGAAACGAGAGGCTCTTGGTGGTCAGACTGCGCACCCCCCCCATTGAATACTGACTCGACTACAAATTTTTGGGGGGCCAATGCAACCGACCTCGCTTCCCCTCCCCAGCGGCCCTCGCTTTAGTGTCTCCAAGTGATACATTCTCATCTTGTCTTGTTTAAAAACACTGTAAAACTTCTGGTTTACAAAAATAACTCGAACCTATTTGTACAGCCGCCTTTAATACAAAAAAAAAAAACAAAAAAAAAAACAACAACAAACAAGACGCCTGCGGTCTCGAAGTGCGCCGCTCGCCGTGCCCGGAGAAGCGTTCCGTTCTGTAAGGAAATGAAGGAGCTGAACGTGAGCTACGGTTACGGCTCGTGAGGAGAGGAAAGAAGAGTCATTCAGAAGTTGGCTGTCGCTCCCCGGGATTTCTTGCTTGTGGCTTTAAGCTGCAATATGTTTGCAAAAGGACGATCTACCCAAAGCGTTCACGTACACACACACACACACACACACACACACACACACACACACACACACACAGTAACGTCCTGGTGGAGAGCTAGCAGGGTAGGAATCGGACGTCCCGGTCCACGTCCCGGTCTGTACAAGTTGGGAAACAGTCCATGGTTATGAGCGTTCCACTCAAATGTGCCTACAACCAGAAATAAATCTCTCCGGTCCGAAGAAGAAAGCAGCACAGGTTGTGTTTCGGGTTGGTGGATAAACTGCAATGTACATCCTCCTCTCTTGTCTTCTGTGGGATTGAAGTGATGGTCTTTGGTGACCTGAGCTGTAGCAGTGAAGAACTTCTGAAGGTCTGAAGAACTTATGCAACGGCACCATCCACTGGACGTACCACTGAATTACATGAAGCTCAGTTTTGGTCTGTACAGGCAGAGCCACATATTTACTTATAGACCCAGTATAAGCATTCAGCAGGGCTCAAAGGTCTGAGAATTGAGATCAGAATCATTTGGAAATTTAGAGGAAACGTTGGAACCTTTTTTTTTGGTTCATTTATAACCAAACGGTTTGAGAAACTTCCAAAAATGTAAAGCAGAAACGTGTCCAGCATAATCTACTGAGGATTCAAGATTCTGCACTAATTCTGGGTCGCTACTCAAAATGAAGTAATACTGGTCATACAGTGTCACAAACTTCGTGCACAACAGTCTGATCCACTGAAGCTGAAGTTTGGACGCCTCTCAAGTAGAAGCTTCTACACAAACATGAGGGAATCCACGTCAGTTCCTAATACTAAGAAGATCTGATTTGAGTATTTCAAAGACTCTACAGTCACTCAACTCGTTAGGCTGACTATATCATCATGAGGGAATCCACGTCAGTTCCTAATACTAAGAAGATCTGATTTGAGTATTTCAAAGACTCTACAGTCACTCAACTCGTTAGGCTGACTATATCATCAGTAATAAACAAAGAAATGCCTTTCCACTGGTGGAACTATTAGACTTTTGGAGCTCACTGCATATCACTGCTGTCCAATGAGAAACGTGTCTCCATTTTCATCAATCATAAGTTTTCTACATCATTTCAGCATGCCCATAGACCAATAGAAATCCTCCAAAACGGTTTGGAAAAGATTCTGGTTTCATTGACTTACATTGAAAGTAAAGTAGGGTTTTGGTCTCTTCTATAAAGTTACAATTTTGGAGAAACTTGTTTTTCACTGGACAGTGATGATTTATATATAGTGCTAATGTTGAAAGCTTTCCAACACGTCTTCTACAGGAAACTCAAACCCTATTAGCCAATTTCTTAGCTAGTTTATTTGCTAGAGAAAGTAGGCCATGTTTTAGGTTCTGTGTGTTCAATTCAGATTGAATTTGCTTGAAATGTATAGAAATTTTGCACTCAAAGTAGAAAAACACCATCTTTATATGGCGTTTGTTCCCTGTAGAGGAAGTACAGTCAGAAAGTGTGAAACCAGTAACAAATACTAAACACATGTATCCTGTTGAGGTGGTTTGCTAAAAGTTCTGAGCTCAAAGTAACTGTGAACGTTGGTGCTTTCAGACAGAAGCTGTGGTGGACAGAAATTATACCTTGAATTATTGCGTTTAGATGAGGATAGTGCGTCAGGTATTGGTCGTGATGCCTGTGAGGACGAAACTTGAGCAGCACCTTTTATAAATTTAGAAGCACTACGAGTCTCGGTAGCTTAGTCTGATAGCTTTTGATAATTTTTTCTTGATGCAGTACAACAGACATTATACTTAGTACAGTACACAGCCTAAAGAGTTAGTCAACTTGACGTATCCAATGCGGAGTCTACAGTCATGTGGTCTAGATATCTTTACTAGCACACGAGTTACTTCAGAGCGAAACTCTAGCACTGTGGAACCCTGTTTCAGAAGAAATCATCCAATGTTCTTCAACCTAAACCCAAACAGACTAACACGTCTATTGTGAGTTTCCGTTCTTTTATAGCACAGTAAAAAAAAGAAAAGACTCCGTCCACGGCGGCACGGAAGACGGTTGAGAAGCATTGGACTGCTAACACATGTGCACTAGACGTGAGCAGCCATTCCGACTGTGCCCGGAACACAGTTTGTATGAAATACAGGAGATTCTTTCCAGGGTATGTAGTAAAAGCAGTATTCCGTGAACGTGGCTTCATGCAACTTATGAACAAAAGGAGAACGATGCGCCCCCCCGTGGCGTGACCTTTACCAGTGCATTGACGGCCCAAGAGAGAAACGAAACCGAGGGAAAAACAAAAGTTCAGGTCAACAATCTCCAAAATAGCTGGACCGAGACTGAAAAAGGCAACTAGGAAACAGCGAGGTTGAGCGCAACACGGTGGCACCTGAAGCCGAGAGGTCCACGAATTGGAGCTTTTAAACTCCGCCGCGGAGCTTGAAAGTAGTGCCTCCAACGTGGGACCAGACAGTCAGACAGCAGCGGAACAGTCTAGTATCATCGTCATCATCATCGTCATCATCAACACACCAAACACAAACGTTAAGAAAAAAAGCACGCAACCACACTCGACCTCCAGACATTAGAAAAGTGCTTGACTTTGTGCAAAGAAAAGTCCACTGACCCATCTTTAGTGTTCCGGGGGTGGGTGGGGTTTTCAGCAATGTCTAGGGTATATACTCGCTAGCTATATATATATATATATATATATATATATATATATATATATATATATATATATATATATATATATATATATATATATATATATATGGATGACTTCTAATAAAAACATCTTCAGTTACCTCAGTTGATTAGGGACTAATCATTGGATTACAATATGTAATGTTAGGACTCGAATAAAACAGGCTAACTACAGCAGGATCAACCCTTTCCACAAACTAGACTAGGGTCATCTTCAATTGCTATAAATTAATAATAATGTTTCTATTAATCAGGCAAACTTGAAATGTAGATAAAGCTAACTCTGGGCTCAAATTAAGGTAGTATTGACTTGGGATGAACAACCCAAAACTAGGATAAACTGGATAAGTAGCTCGTTAAACCCCCCACCCACGTTCTGCGATATAACCCCAGCTCCTTCTCCAACCTCCACCGTGGGGACACTTGGTTAGTCGCCCTCGCCCTTCGAACACGTACGCGTCGGCATCTCTTCAGTATAAAAAGAAGCTCGCTCTGTCCACTGGTTACCTGAAAAACCACCACTGCAAAACTTCACGTGAAAGCAATATTAACAAATGCGTCTCTTGCTTGGAGTGACTGTACAGTAAAACCTTTGGCTGTCAAGGTTTTGCCCCTCAAAGAGCTCATAGAGGAGGTCTTTTGGAGGTACGAGACAAGCAAAAGAGCACCGAGTCACGACGAGAACTTAAAATAAAACGAAAACATCCTGCTGGCCCGGTTTAAGCGAGTCAGGACATGGCTTGAGAGAACGGGGTCAGGGCTAAAGCATTGTGTCGTTTGGGTACCAACCTCCAAACAATCCAACATGGCGTTGGGTGCTGACGTCTACCATTTAGTTTAGCCAACATCGTATGGCAAAAAAAAAATAAACAAAACCTTCTGTTAAACCGAGACCCTACTCGTCCCTCTCAGACATGCTGCCGGCGGGTCACTGAAGGTCCTTTGTACATATGCAGCTGTACAGATGTGCATCTTCTGGTTGTGCTTGATGTTAATGTTAAAGTAGGGGGTGTATTTGCATGTGGTGCGCTCACGCGATGCACGGCAGCATATTCGTGCCCCAAAACCAAACGCTTCATACATGGGCATGTACGAAGACGATGACCAAAAAAAGAAAAACAAAAGAAAAAAGAAAAACAAAAAAAAGAAAGCCCGGAAATAAAACATAAAAAGAAGTGACAGCGCCTGCACAAAGCTCCTGCCTAAAACTCACTGCAAATGTAACAGAGGCACGGACACCCCGGTTTATGTCAGCAGCCATTTCCGTGGCTGATCGGAGCCCCTCCGAAGGAAGCTGACTAAAGGAAGGGCCCGTCTAATGTCTGAAGCGAGATCCTCCAGTACAGGACGGGAGGTGCTGAGGCTCCGGCGGAGAAGAGGGCCCCACGGAGTCCTTCAGAAGGCCAGTCAAGACGAGGTGTCCGCTCAGAACCTGTGTATGGCTGGCTCCGTTTCCCTCCTCTTCAGCTCCTCCCTGTAGCAGTACGAGCAGTAGTTGCAGGTTTCTGGGTGTCCATAGTAGTTGCAGCTGGGCGTCCGGCACCGGGTGGACTGCAGGCTAGCCAAGCCGCCCGCGCTGCCCAACGAATAGTGCCTGACTGGTGGAGGCCCGCTGCGGCTGTCCAAACTGGAGTGCAGGTCCCTCGGGCCGTTAGCGTAGCCGGCTTGCGGGTCGCTCAGAAAGTCAGGCGGCTCCTGCTCTTGTGCGTACGAAGTGAAGCAGGGCATCACGCGGGACGGGCTGACCACCGTGGCGGAGGGGGCGGGAGGGTGATACTGGGGGTGGGGAGGGCCTTGAGCCAGCGGACAGTGACGGGGTAGGGTGGCGTAAGATGGCAGGCCGGGGTAAGTGGAGGGCGAGCCGCCCGCCAGCTGCCGCCGGGCATCGATGTACCCATGCATGTGCAGGTGCTGGCTGAGTGGCGCCGGGGACTGGTCGATGAACGTGGGTCTGGGGATGGGAACCACGCCCGAATACATTGACGGGCTGAAAGCGGTGGGTTTGAAAGTAGGCGGAGGTCCGTCGATTGCATCCTCCTTGCTCTCAAAGCTCCGGTAGCCTAGATCCGACGGCTCCTTCTTGAGCTGGACTCCATTTACCGCTCCAGACTTGCGCTCGGCCTCCCTCCTCTGCTCCTGCTCCGCCCGGAAACGTTCCTCGGCGTCGGCCAGGTACCTCTGGATCATTTCCTCTTGGTACGGCTGCCGATTGCTGGTGGTCAGGAGCCCCGCGAAGATGTACCTTCTCTCGCCCTGCATGGCCGCCCGTAGGATGCTCAGGCTCACCTTCACGTCCGAGCTGTACTTGTACGGGTCGCTCTCAGACGAGCTGCTGTTGCCGTTCTGCCGCTCGCTTCCCGAAGAGGGCGAGCCTTTTCCTGAGTCCTCAGAACCGGTTTGGACAGACGGTGAGCTGTCCTTGCTGCCCTTACGCCCCCGCAGAGAGCCCTTCTTCTTCTCTGTGCCCTCGGACGGCTTGCCCCCGCTGCCAGTCGCCGTCTTACCCGTCATTAAGCCCCCTACGTTTTTCTTTAGCTTGCTGCCCAAGCTCTTGCCGAAGCTGCCTAGCTTGTTGGCCACAGAGTCAGCCCGCTTCTTGTCTTTGTCCTTCTCCTTGTCCTTCTTGTCCTTCTTCTCTTTGCCCAATGTCCCAGTTGTCCCAGCGGAGCTGTTGCTGGATGAGCTTGAGGAGCTGGAAGAGCCACCACCAGATTTTGCTGCGCCGCCACTCCCTGTAGCGCTACTGTCCCCGTTACCGTTTGAGCTGCTGCTCACAGACTCCTTATCTGACTCTCCGGAATCAGGGGGAGTGCGGGCATCCTCTCCGGCTGAAGCTGTCGGAGACTCTGGTTGGGCAAGTGGAGCTTGCTGTGGACGGGCAGAGAGGAAATATATTAGTGTTTTGGGTGAATTAGTTATTTAAATCAATTAACCAACATTGCTAAAGAAGGGCAAAAGGCAATCAGGCATGACTTATCTTTAACCAGGAGTTGCTGTGATTTCGAAACCTGAAATATGGTCTGGACGTTTTATAAAAAATGGATCAATAGGAATGGGGCTTTCTTAGATTACTTGGAACAAAAATATACCTTAAAAGTGCTATAGGGTGGAAAACTATCTTTACGTTAGGGCTGGGCGATATGGGAAAAAGACACGTATCAAGATACATATTTTTTTATATCAGTCGATATATATATATATATATATATATATATATATATATATATATATATATATATATATATATATATATATATATATATATGTAAATCAAATGGTGTCGCTCACGTTAACGTTTTCCGTTGTCATGTCACTAGTTCAGCCACCTGATTGGTTTGTGGTGGCGCTATTGTCATTCTCATTGGCTATTTGTGTTGTCTCTCTAAACATGGACAGAAGTTAATTCTATTGACTACGTCTTATAGTTCTATCGAGGTAACGTTATTTTGCGAATTTTTGATAATTATCGTTATCGTTTTATCGCCCAGCCTTTTTTTATGTTATCGTAGTTGAGTAAGTTCAGTTCAGTGCCCAGAAGCTCAAACACTGTTATGTAACAGTCCTGACTCAAAAAGACCTCCGAAATGTGCATAGACCGGCTCAAACACCAGGCTAGCAGAAACAGAGCAACAGCGACGGTGGACATCATGAACAGAAATGTTCACTGGCTTCTTATTGGAATGTTCTGTTCCACCTTAAATGCTACAGCTGGCATCTTTTAAGGTTAACCAGGAAGCCAATCTTCAACAGGATGCTGGACACCTTCAATTGTTAGTTTGCTCTGTACATTTTTCACTCGGGCAATACTGTGGTATCGTGCAGCAAAGAGAGGGAAGGCGAGCAGCTAGCGGCACAACCCCAACAGTAACCTGTAAGTAGCAGCCATGCTGTTGAAGCAGTTCATCTTAAACTGAAGTGTTATAGTGAGAATTCATTACTTGAGGTTAAATTTAAAGTCTGTTTTTATGTCAAGAGCTCGCCGAAAAACAGAAAATAGCTCAATTTCATTATAGGACCCATTCATAGGGTGTAAATGGGTGTGTAAAATCATACTTTTCACCCAAACCAAGGTTACATACTAGAGCTCGACAGATATATCAGTCTATATTTGCCATTTTTTAAAAATATATTGCACGTAATATATGGCATGTCTGCGGGCAGCCCCCTGTTATTGGTGCAGTGGAACATACTGCTGTCGCATGTGAAGGACCCCAGGCCGAAGCCTTTGGAACTATTCGACCAAAGTGAAATTAATAATTCATAGTGAACAGTGACGTTTTTAATGAGGCGGTTACGTGTTTCCAGCTACGGCTGTAGACGTGAACCAGAGCGGATGTTTTACTTCTTAGCTCCGGGGCTAAAGCTAACTGCTCTAGTGTAATACACACATTACTGTTACACAGAGAGTCTCTCCAGAGCAGCCAGAGCTTCCCATATATTACTCAGCTTCCAGCACTCGAGCCTAACGTAAATAAAGAAAGAGTAAAGAGAGTCATTACAGCATATCAGCATCTCTCTCTCTCTCGCACAAGCTGTTTCTATTTGTGTGGAAGAATTTTTGAAGGCACTTCTTAATAACTTGTTAGTTATGGGTATAAAGAGATGTATGTTACACTCTTTCAGTAGGTCATACTTTATGTTTTGGGGGCAGATAAAAACAGTCAGTGTTTAATAAATGATGTTAAGTTTAGAAATGTGCTGCATCCACTTCTTGTTATTAATAGTGTGACATTTTAGCAGCAAATAAAGCAGAAAATTTCTAGATATCGGCCCTAAAAATCAGCCCTGACCTCTAAAAATCGGCATCGCCATTGGCTATAGAAAAACCTATATCGGTCAATCTCTATTACATACCTCCTACTTAGACATCAGAGAAAAATGCATTATATGGCACCTTCAAAACAATCTCATCATTCCGGAGATGCAAAGTTTTGTTGGGAATGCAAAAAATGGTACCGACTGGCTTCCAGGAGCTATTACAGATCTTCGCATTCTTCAGGGAAAAACATTCCTTAACGGTTGATCAGGCAAACAAACAGAGGCGAGACTTTTCAAAAGACTCCACAGTGCACGGAGCTGTGGAGGGAGGGGTAGCAGAACGCTGATTTCAAGTAAACAACTCCATTCATTTCAACACTGGAGCCCTTTCATTCCGAAAGAGAAATAAATCACTGACTGTGAAATCCACTGATTTGTTTTTCTTGCCTTTAGAAGCACTAGTTTGAGCTCCATTCAGCGGGAGCCTCTTAAACAGCGCTGGGTGAAGGAGTAGTCACGTGTCAGCTTTTAAAAAAAAAAAAAAAGGCTGTGTCTCGTGAAAGCGCTAGTCCTTGCAATAAACCCTCGGCCATCGTTCTGGCTTGAGCATGCCTGCTGAAGAGAGGGCAAGAAGCTCACCTGTACCTCACAAGGTAGAGGAAGCCACGTCACATTCATGTAGGTGTGCAGCAGGTGGAGCTTCGCCTCCAGAGATAAAGTAACACTGGAAGAGAAGACAACACAACAGACGGCTCAACATACACGTCACTCAGAACACCGCTTCGTCACGTCTCGTCTATAAATGAGTCTTAAGCTTCCTTCTGTATCCGCGTTCTCAGGTGTGGCTACATGCAAAACCAGGTATAAGCTATACTAGTCAGGAATGGACATACAGGTAAGCCTGTGAAGATCTCTGGTTATTTAATATTGGGAATTAATGAGAGTGGTTTTATATACATTAGAGCATGAAGTGATAAGAAACCCAGTGTGTATGTGGCTATAAGAGAAGAACAAGTATTCCCACATTAAATTCTGCTAATAAATGTAATGATATATAATATATAATATGTTTCTTAGCGTGCTACTCACTTGAAAGGTAACTGAAGCTTCCACACAATAAATAAACAAACAGCTCTGAGCTATTTGCAGGTTCCCCTGTGTTCTGTTCATAGTAAGCATTTGGAGATAATCTCTACTAACGACTGGACTACAGTTGCTAATCTAGTGCATCAGCCAATCCCTGCCAGTGACAGCAGGGCCGGAATCCACAAAGCATCTTAAAATAGAGCAGCTCTGATCCATGACTACGTTTCTCTTGTTCTTTGGACTTTCACTAACTAAAAAAACAACAGAAGCTCAAACATTACAGCGTCCAGTTCTACCAGCTAACGTTCTTCTACGTGAAGGGATATTAATCCACACCTGCGAAGTGCAGTCTTAGAAGTTAGAACCAAGACTTTAATAGATTTAACACACTATTTAACTACACTGGCATCTACATAACAACTTCTGTTAAAGGAGTGGAACAGGGATTTGGTGGGGAAGAATAGGGGTCTGTCTTAAAACCTAGTGAGGGTCTACATAGGCAGCATTTTACGCCATAGTAAGCGCTCTCGACATGTAGACTGTCCCAATTCTTACATACCTTAAACATGCTGTCTACTGAGGAACCTTATTTAGACCTGATTTTAAGGAAGCATCGAACGCTTCCTCAGTCGCTAAGACAATCCCATGATGCAACACAGGCTAATCTACGAGCAGTGAAGTGGTTTTAAAATGTGAGTTATTTTGATTCTCTCTGGAGTTTTAATGTGTTTCTGGTCATATAATCACACAAAACAGTTTTTATTATCAACTCTGTAACGAGTCCTTCACCATTTAGCAGTTTTATACTCGAGCCATTAGCATTTATGCTAGCAGATTTTTAAGCCTCGAGCTATTGTTTTGCATGCCGGCCGGTAGCTTAGCAACTAGCTAAACCACCGGTCACGTGCTGCAGTGGGCGGGAACAAGCTGTGACGCAGTCTCTCTCTAACTAGAGCGTCTCAGTAATCTGTTTTATGAGGAGAGATGAGGAGAGAACGCTGATACTTACACAGCTGCTACCTAGACAGCCTACTTAGACACTCACTAGAGTTTGAGACACACCCTTAGTATATAAAACTACGTATACTATGGCCTCACTCACCAACCAGTTTTAAGAAAAGAATCTTCACACACTCAAGTTCACAGAGGTTTAAAATATTTTGTGGTTTAAGAATACATCATGAAGCTGAACTTTCTCTTAGGCTTTTGCTCTAGAGCAGGGGTATTTAATTAGAGTTCAGTAAGGTGCAGTTGGAGGAAACTTCTTCAGGCCAAAGTCCGAACCATTATAATACCTAACGTGTGTTATGATTCAGTGGTGTATCCTGTTCACTGAAGTAGCCTAGTATCAGCATCTTATACCATCAGCTACTGAAACACCAACACATCACACATACCGTTCAGTATATTTTATCAATATTTATTGTTTTAAATGCTGAACTGAATTCCTTTTCTTACTTCAAGTAAAAACCAGGGCTGCATTTGTTTTTTTAAATAAGTGCTTATTTATAGAAAAAATAAATAAAACATGCGTCATCTTGTTAACTCGATATAACATCTTAACAGTTTATCTCCCTCTTGTATTCCTCTCTCGCACTTTCTCTTGTTTAGTGAGAAAAGTGAGCTCTTGGTTGTCCAGCCAGGACTTTAAATGTGGGAAGAATGAACATAAGCCTCAGTTCCGCCTATTAGTGACCCCTGTTTTAGAACAAATGTAGGAAAGACATTGGTGAACGAGGCCCAATGGTTTCATTATTGTATCTCCTGCTAATACAGGTCATAGAATGAGCCCTTCGTATCTGCTTAGGAGCGGCTCGTCTTCTGAAGAGAGGCTAATATGTAGTTCTGTAGCCCAGGATTGACAAACCACTGGCTGCAGATGGTGACTTTCATGTTTTACATTCTTACTGGAATTCGGTGGCTCAGCAGCTCTGGTTGGAAGAGTTCTTGTCAAAATGTCCTACTGTAGTGCATATTCATTGGGATCCCCATATAAAAATACACTCACAGAGGGATATATGGACTGAAGGATTGATGGACATACCTTATTAAAGCATACTACCAGAAAAACAATCATGAAGGCCTCTTATTGGTCAAATTTTCATGTTCCACCTTAAACGGTGCAGCATTTACACTCTGGCACTGACAGCTACTTCAGCTACTTATAAAACGGTTTTCTTCATCTTAAATGGCCATGTAGTTACATTTGGAACTGATATTCAGCCTCTTGGCCCAATCCACCTTAAATGGTGGTGCAGTAATATAGCGCCCTAAGCATCCAGAATGGAACCGGGGCACCATTTAAGGTGGACCTTAAATGGTGCACCATTAAAAGTTTCCCAGGGAAGGGTGGGGTGGGGTGGGGTGGTTGGAGGTTCGCAATATGCAACCTCACTGCTACAGGTCACACAGTGATCCTTTAAAAGAACAGTATTATCAGGATTTCATTTGGATTTCATTTCTAACAGGTTTGGGAATGTTATGTTGGGGACAGTAAGAGTTATCTGACTCATTTCTAAATTTGGTTTCTGACATATTTCTCAGATATATATCTTTCTGTCACAAACAAGCTAGGCCGAGAGCACAGGACAGTAGGACCCCCCCCCACTCTGAACAGGAATCCGCCCTGTTGTTCTTTGTGAATGCGGCCCCAAGTCACATGAAGCCACGGCTGTCACTGTGGATAATGTATTCAGCCCGGCCCGGCATTAGTGTGCTCACTGCTGCTCAAACTCTGACTCACTGGCCTGAGTCACTCTGCAGCTCACAGACCCACATTTACAGTCAGCGCTTCTTTGCCTGTTTGATTGACTTCATAAACATCTGAAAGCAATAACTGATTCCAGATCAATGCTTTGACCCACGTGTTCAGATAAGGCTGACGTTCTAACAGAAGCATGACAGTGGTGCCGTTCTCACCGGTCCCCCTGTAACGGAGCATCTACCATTCGAACTGTAATTTGGTCGGTATAACTGAAGCCCCACCTGGCTAGCATCACATTGTCAGCGTCGTCTTTGCCCCATTCCCAGTCTTTGCCTGGGTCCACAGCAAAGTGCACGGGCAGCATCTTATGATCCGAGTCGGTCAGAGGGATCACCACTGCGGAGAAGAAAACAGTTAGTTAATGAAGTACATCTTCTATAGTGTTACAGACCCCCTTGCATAAATCTTCTTTGCTCAACACGCTTCTCATAGAATTCACCACAGCCAAACGTAAATCAAGCCCTCAGTTCTTGCACAAATGTGTTAAGGAGCTGGAGTCTTAACAAAAATCTAGCTATGCTGGGACTCCCCTGAGGACTGGGAACCAACTGTGAAAAGCAGAGCCGCACAGTTTCTCACTTTATAACTGTTATGTCCACACCAGAGCTGGAGTTTTTCAGTGGTTTCCAAGCTCTGGACCAGCACCAGGTCGTAAGATGGTTGGATACCCAGGCAAAAAAAATAATGAGAATGAGAATAAATGCTCAGAAATCTATTGAAATTTTTTTTTTATCTTCTTCTTCTTATTATTATTATTACTACGGTTATAAATAATATCCATCTATCCATCAATTATTTTCTGCTTTATCCCACTAGCCAGGGTCACAGGGCTGGAGCCAATCCCAGCATCATCGGGCGAAGGCAGGGTACACCATGGACAGTTTGCCAGTCCATCGCATGGCCAACACACACACACACACACACACACACACACGCACACGCACAGGCACACGCACACGCACACACACACACGCACACACGCGCACGCACACGCACACACGCGCACGCACACGCACACACACGCACACACACGCACACACACAGGTAGTTTAGAGTGAGGATCAACCTAACATCCATGTGTTTGGACTGTGGGAGGAAACTGGAGTACGCGGAGGAAAACCACTCAAGCACAAGGAGAACATACACACTCCACACAGAACAGCCTGGACCGAGAATCCAACCCGAGAATCCAACCCAGTGCTGACCCTTAAACCACAGTGCTGCCTTGTTATAAATAATAATAATAATAATAATAATAATAACCGTAAAAAAATTATTATTGTTATTATTACTATTAAAGTCATTGATATTTTAATTAATTACAATTTTTAAAGTAATTGTTCTTACAAAAATGTTATGACATCTCCAAAATTCTATGACACCTCCAAAATATAGCCTGTACAAAGTGTGGCATGCAAATCTATTATCATTGCTATTCTCAAAAAAAATAAAAATAAAAATAAAAATAAATCCCCCCAATGATAATAAATAAATCAAACCACAGGTAAGGTATCTCCAAAACAGCAACTTTACAGGAGAGGGCAAAAACAGTCCCCACCAGTAATGGTTGTCAATGGAACCAGAATTTCTTTCCATGTTATTTTGGAGCATTTCTATTGTTCCAGTCATTGTGAATCGTTCACACAATGTAAGCGGCTGTTGCAGTGTTCAAATGATGTTGAAAAATTATTCTGATTCTGAAACTGTCAAAAATGGAGATACATGTCTCTTTCTTGGACAGCGACATCACGTTTATCAAGGAAGCCTAAAACTCTTAAAGACATT
>CM038727.1:28214668-28229668 GCA_021613375.1 Megaleporinus macrocephalus | reverse complement strand
ACGAAGAGGTCAACAAATGTTCTGACTCGCCAAATTCTTGACAGCATAATATCATGAAAACCACTAACAATGCTTAAAGAGCCCCAATCATAAAAAAGGCTTAATATACTGGTAGTAATAATTTAGTTTAAAAGGTTCGATCCATTCTTTCCACTGTCTGCAGGTTAAGGACAGATGGCATTTTGAGACACTGGAAGCAACACTGAGCCCTACTAAGTTTAGGGCAATGTTTAATTTTGTGTTTTGTAAGTTAACCTTTAAAAGAGGATTGGGTCTCACTCGCGTTTTCAAATACTGGTGGTTCTACTGTCAGTAAAAGGTGGTACACATACTTGTGTTCGCATACAGCGGAATTTAACATCCGCATTTAACCCATCCATGCAGTGAAACTCCCACATACATACACACACACTAGTGAACACACGAGTGGTGGGCAGCCCTATCCACAGTGCCAAGGAACAGTTGGGGGTTAGGTGCCTTGCTCAAGGGCACTTCAGTCGTGGCCTGCTGGTCCTTGGGGACCGAACCAGCAACCTTACTGTCACAAGACCGGATCCCTAACCTTCAGCCCACGACTGATTATCCATGTATAGAAACTAAACACTCAAAACTAGTGTTGCACCGATACCGATACTGTATTGGTATCAGCGCCAATACTGGCAATAGAGAGCGCCGATACCATGAAGCTTATTGACTAAATGGCTGCCCGTGTTTCTGCATTGTGGCAATTTAAACTTTTTAATGTGCAGTTACTCAACCAGTAAATGTTGTTCTTTCAAGGTTATTACATCTTATTCAGGATAAGACATATAAAAAATGGAACACTATAAATATCAGGATTTATAGCCATATATCGAGCATTTAAGTCAGAGTTGGTATCGGTACTCTGTATCGGCAGATACCTGAAAAGCTGGTATCGGTATTGGTATCGGTAAAGAAAAAGTGGTATCGGTGCATCCCTACTCAAAACAGTCTGTTTCAAATTCATTCCAGGAGAACCAGTTAATTTACATGTATCTGCCTATCCCACTTACAGCAGTTCAGCTCCTCCCATTCATGAAGGAGAAATAATGAGGGTTTCAGCTCAAAGTTCTTACAGAATAAGGCACAACATAAAACAATCTGAACAGTGGGCATTCATCATCGTTGCTGTCTGAAGAAAAACAAGAGTCTCTGAACAAGTCTGCGAACTGGTTAACCTTTCAAAGCATGTTAATGCAATAAAATATAGTTACAAGCAGTTTTAAAGCATTTCGTGTGATCGTCATCGTCACACAGCGTGATCGTCAGCTGCCGTGCTCAAATACTGCAAAAAACTAAAAATAAGAGAAACATGTTTTTGTTTGGACAGCGACAATATGTATGTCAATGCAGTTCAATAAAAAATATGAATCTCCATTTTTGTCGACATTGAGTTTTCAACATCGTTTGAGCACACCAATGGTCATTTATACACTGTGTGAAAACTTACGATGAATGGACCAATAGAAGTGCTCCAAAATAGCTTGAAAAAAATTCTGGTTTCATTGACTTGCATTGAAAGTAAAGTATGTTTTTGGCCTCTCCTGTAAAGTTGCAACTTTGGAGAAACTTGTTTTTCACTGGACAGTGACGATATATATACAGTGCTAATGTAGGAGACTTTCCAACACGTCTTCTACAGGAAACTCCAATTTCTTAGCTAGTTTATTTGCTAGAGAAAGCAGGCCACATTTTCGGCTCTGTGTGTTCAATTCAGATTGAATTTGGTTGAAATGTATAGAAATTTTGCACTTAAAGTAGAAAAACACCATCTTTATATGGCGTTTGTTCCCTGTAGAGGAAGTGCAGTCAGAAAGTGTGAAACCTGTAACAAATACTAAACACATGTATCCTGTTGAGGTGGTTTGCTAAAAGTTCTGAGCTCAAAGTATCTGTGAACGTTGGGGCTTTCAGACAGAAGCTGTGACGCGTTGGTGGACAGAAATTATAGCTTGAATTATTGCGTTTAGATGAGGATAGTGTGTCAAGTATTGCTTGTGATGCCTGCGAGGACGAAACTTATATAAATATATATATAAGGGGTGTTTAATTAGAAATCAGTAAGGTCCACATAGGGGAGGTTTCCTCAGGCCAAGGTCTGGACTGACATCATTTCTAACTTGTGTTCTGATTCAGTGGTGTATCCTGTTTACTGAAGTAGTCTAGTATCAGCATCTTATACCATCAGCTACTGAAACACCAACACACCACACATACCGTTCAGTATATTTCAGTATATTTACTGTTTAAATGCTGAACTAAAATTCTGAACTGAGTAAATGCTTTTTTCATTAGTTTTAGTAAAAACAAGGGCTACATTTAAAATTCTTTAGAAAAAAGTGCATCATAAAGTGTTTATTTATAATAAAAAAAGAAAATAAAATGTTTAGTCTTGTTAACTGAGTTTCACATCTTATCAGTTTATGTTCCTCATGTCTTCCTCCACACTTTCTCTTGTTCAGTGAGAGAAGTGAGCTCTTGGTTGTCCAGCCAGGACTTTAAATTTGGGCTGAAATTGTGATAGGACCATTCTCACACACATACGAGATATCCGGGCTGTTCTGTGTGGAGCCTACGTCTGTCTCGGTCCTTTCCTGGTTGAAAACTTTTTTTTAGAGCTCGCCTATTAGCAACCTCTGTTATCGGCACATTGAGAAACACAGGGTGTTTAAATACAGGGGATGAAGAGAGTCTAGAAAACTGCCATGTAATAGATTATGATCTTCTTTGGAAAACTAACCCACATACTAGGTGCACCTCAGCAAAACAAACCAGCCCTGCTTTGAACAAACAGGTGATGCATCCAGTATCTGTCCTGCAGTGCGTGTAGCTTTGACAGTCTGACAGAAATAAGCAGAGAGTGAACGGTCTTCTGCACTTGGCTGAACATGGAGCTTGTGGTCCAGTTCCAGTCCATCTCACGCTAATGTACGACTGGGGAACTCCACTGCTGGAGGGCTGGATTCCTGCACCGTTTGTTACTGTTCCTGTTTAAAACACCTGATTCAGCTCAGCAGGTCACTGCAGGGTTTAGTGTTAAAACAGGGAAATTCCCAAGCTTTGCTCAACTCGTCCCTCGCTTTGCCCTCCTTCACACTAACGGAGCAACAAAAGCAGCTATCAGACACGGCTGTGCACGGCCCCTGTGACTGTGCGAGTGTGTTCTGACGCATGACGTCAGTGTGAACATCTGGGATACGACCTTTTAAATCAGGCTATCGGTGGGAATTTGAGGAGATTATTTGGGGATACTTCCTCCTGTGGGAACAGCGAGTCCCACAATCCCACCAATTACACTACAGAGCCTTCTCTGGTAAATGAACCGGGCTTTAGGTCTCCTTCTGTGTTTAAGATCACGGTGGTAAGTCTTTAGCCTAATCTCTACCTGCTGCGTCTGCTCTAGAGTCAGAAGCGTTTATAGCAGTGGTGTTAGGAACCAGACGTCCGTACAGTTTGACGCCTCTCTCACTGAAAGATACCAGGTGAAATGGGGGCAGTGTCGGTCCCCCCGACACTGTTTATAGATTCTAAAAGTTAAATATACAGACAGTAAGAACTAATCATATAAGGACGGTCACTCTCTATTGGGGGTCGACCATAAGAGGATGGTCACTCTCTCTCTCTATCCGGGGTCGACCATAAGAGGATGGTCACTCTCTCTCTATCCAGGGTCGACCATAAGAGGATGGTCACTCTTTCTCTCTATCCGGGGTCGACCATAAGAGGATGGTCATTCTCTCTCTATCCGGGGTCGACCAGAGGAGGACGGTCACTCTTTCTCTCTCTATCTGGGGTCGACCATAAGAGGATGGTCACTTTCTCTCTATCCGGGTCAACCATAAGAGGATGGTCACTTTCTCTCTATCCGGGTCGACCATAAGAGGATGGTCACTTTCTCTCTATCCGGGTCGACCATAAGAGGATGGTCACTTTCTCTCTATCCGGGGTCGACCATAAGAGGACGGTCGCTCTCTCTATCCAGGGTCGACCATAAGAGGAGGATGGTCGCTCTCTCTCTATCCAGGGTCGACCAGAAGAGGATGGTCGCTCTCTCTCTATCCAGGGTCGACCAGAGGAGGACGGTCACTCTCTCTCTATCCGGGGTCGACCAGAGGAGGACGGTCACTCTCTCTCTATCCGGGGTCGACCATAAGAGGATGGTCACTCTCTCTCTATCCAGGGTCGACCATAAGAGGATGGTCACTCTCTCTCTATCCAGGGTCGACCATAAGAGGATGGTCACTCTCTCTCTATCCGGGGTCGACCAGAGGAGGACGGTCACTCTCTCTCTATCCGGGGTCGACCAGAGGAGGACGGTCACTCTCTCTCTATCCGGGGTCGACCATAAGAGGATGGTCACTCTCTCTCTATCCGGGGTCGACCAGAGGAGGACGGTCACTCTTTCTCTCTCTATCTGGGGTCGACCATAAGAGGATGGTCACTCTCTCTCTCTATCCAGGGTCGACCAGAGGAGGATGGTCACTCTCTCTCTATCCGGGGTCGACCAGAGGAGGACGGTCACTCTCTCTCTATCCGGGGTCGACCATAAGAGGATGGTCACTCTCTCTCTATCCGGGGTCGACCATAAGAGGATGGTCACTTTCTCTCTATCCGGGGTCGACCAGAGGAGGATGGTCACTCTCTCTCTATCCGGGGTCGACCAGAGGAGGATGGTCACTCTCTCTCTATCTGGGGTCGACCATAAGAGGATGGTCACTCTCTCTCTATCCGGGGTCGACCATAAGAGGACGGTCACTCTCTCTCTATCCAGGGTCGACCATAAGAGGATGGTCACTCTCTCTCTATCCGGGGTCGACCAGAGGAGGATGGTCACTCTCTCTCTATCCGGGGTCGACCATAAGAGGATGGTCACTCTCTCTCTATCCGGGGTCGACCATAAGAGGATGGTCACTTTCTCTCTATCCGGGGTCGACCAGAGGAGGATGGTCACTCTCTCTCTATCCGGGGTCGACCAGAGGAGGATGGTCACTCTCTCTCTATCTGGGGTCGACCATAAGAGGATGGTCACTCTCTCTCTATCCGGGGTCGACCATAAGAGGACGGTCACTCTCTCTCTATCCAGGGTCGACCATAAGAGGATGGTCACTCTCTCTCTATCCGGGGTCGACCATAAGAGGACGGTCACTCTCTCTCTATCCAGGGTCGACCATAAGAGGACGGTCACTCTCTCTCTATCCAGGGTCGACCATAAGAGGATGGTCACTCTCTCTCTATCCGGGGTCGACCAGAGGAGGACGGTCACTCTCTCTCTATCTGGGGTCGACCAGAGGAGGATGGTCACTCTCTCTCTATCCGGGGTCGACCAGAGGAGGACGGTCACTCTCTCTCTATCTGGGGTCGATCATAAGAGGATATGCTCTCTCTCTATCTGTCTATCTATCTATCTGTCTATCTGTCTATCTATCTATCTATCTATCTATCTAGGGTCGACCAGAGGAGGATGATCACTATCTCTCTCTCTATCTGGGGTCGACCAGAAGAAGACGGTCACTCTCTCTCTCTATCTGGGGTCGATCAGAAGAGGATGGTCACACTCTCTCTCTCTCTCTCTCTCTCTCTCTCTCTCTCTCTCTCTCTCTCTCTCTCTCTCTCTCTCTCTCTCTCTCTCTCTCTCTCTCTCTATCTATCTATCTATCTATCTGGGGTGGACCAGAGGAGGATGATCACTATCTCTCTCTCTATCTGGGGTCGACCAGAGGAGGAGGGTCACTCTCTCTCTTTATCAGGGGTAGACCAGCAGAGGAGGGTCACTCTCTCTCTCTATCTGGGATTGTCCAGAGGAGGATGGTCACTCTCTCTCTCTATCCAGGGTTGACCGGAGAAAGGGTCTCTCCTTTAAGCCTGGGCTCCTGTCAAGGTTTCTTCCTCTTATCAAGGTTCCTGCCATTGTTGCCTCTGGCTTGCTTTAGGGGGGCTCGGACCAGAATACCCTTTCTTATGTTTATGCATGGACTCTTTTTGTTCTTTCCATCATTCGTTTTTCCTTCTTTTTCATAAACTGCTTTTCTGTAAAGCTGCTTTGAGACAACACTGATTGTAAAAGGCGCTATAAACATTAACTGACCGACAGCCAAACGTATTGGTTAACATCATTTTCTTCGAACACGGCCTATGATGCTCAACTACGGAGGCGCTACAAAACTTTAGACGCTCATGGCTTCAGTGGTCTGCTGGAAAACTCATGACTGGGGTTAAGCTGAAAAACATGGAGCAGCTCAGTGACTCAGGTTAACGAACCCGTTGGTGCCGTTGGTGCTGTAGTGTATCCTGGGCTCGCTGGAGGCCAGCTTCAACAACTCATTCCACTCCTTCTGCCACTCTTCCTCAGTGTACACCAGCCCTGACTACACACAAGAACAGAGACAAATAAGGAGAATGCAGGGTAATAGCATACTGGCATCATCATACATACATGGGGTCCGTCTCAAAACCTAGTGAGGGTCTACATAGGCAATATAGGAGATAAGCTAAGATAATCCTTTATTAGTCCCACAGTGGGGAAATTCAGAGAGGTACAGCAACAAAGGGATAGCAAGGCACTCAGTAGAAACAATAGACAAATATACAGTACAGTATATACAATATAAATAATAAAAAGTCAAGAACTCTAAAGATTGTATTTACAAATAATTGCACATTGCTTATTAATTGCACATTACATTACACTAAAAAAAATAATATATAGACTATATATAGTGTATATAGCCCGCTGTGTCTATGTGGTCTGCTGGGAGCAGTGCTGGTAGTGGAGTCTATCAGCAGCAGGAAGGAAGGACCTGCGATACCACACCTTCTCATGCATGGGGTGGGAGTCATCAGGCAGCATTTTACATCAGAGTATGCACGCTACCGACATGTAGACTGTCCCAGTTCTTAGATATCTTAAACAGTAGGGCTGTGTATATGGGCAAGAACCTGGTGATACAATACGTATTGTGATACAGTGGTCACGATTCAATATATCACGATAAATTGCGATACAGCAAGAAAAGTGATAAACTGAAACACACCACTGTATGAACAGGTTCACCAATGCTTACAATAGCATTGCGTCCTTGTGCTACTTGTTAATGTTGGAGTGGAGCTGAAAATGGATTACAACACTGCCATCTAGTGGTCAGAGGTTTAAATACAACACACACTGATTCACTGTCTGCCAGGAATCTGTGTATTGATACTGTGTTTTTGAGAATCGATACAGTATCACCAACATAATATCCTAATATTCCATATTTTCTTACACCCCTATTAAACATGCTGTTTACTGAGGAGCCTTATTTTGGGCCGATTGTAAGGCAGCATGGAACGGTTACTCAGCCGCTACGAGCAGTGAAGTGGTTTTAAAATGTGAGTTATTTTGATTCTCTTTGGTGTTTTATTGTGTTTCTTGTCATATAATCACACAGAACAGTATTTTATTATCAACTCTGTAACGAGTCGTTCAGCATTTTGCAGTTTTATACTCGAGCCATTAGCATTCGTTTTGGATGCCAGCCCGTAGCTTAGCAACCAGCTACAAGCAGTGACGCAGTCTCTCTCTAACTAGAGCGTCTCAGTAATCTGTTTTATGAGGAGAGATGAGGAGAGAACACTGATACTTACACAGCTGCTAACTAGACAGCCTACTTAGACACTCACTAGGATTTGAGACACAGCCTACATCTGGTCCAAAGGTTGAACATGTCCATCTAAACCCACCTATCTAATAAATAAACAGATTTTGAACAGAAGAAGAAAAAGAACTTTAAAGGTGCTCTAATTCTTAACTTCAGAACGCCGACCACAGCACTCTGACTGACCTCTTTGTTCTGCATGGTCTGCTGCCACCTCCACCTGCGCTTCAGTGCCTCCCTCTCCTGGCCGTGGTCCATGAGCGCATAGAGCGACTTCCGCAACATCAGGTCACGGTCGTGGAAGCCCCACATACCTGCACAGAGGTGAGAGATTCAGGTTCAGAGGTATGCTTTTCTCAGCCGCTGCCTTTTTTACAACCTAAAGAACTCCAGTGTATGAGCGCAGTGAAGCGTTTAGCCTCCAGTTTCTTAAAACTCATTTCAGATCATCACCGAGGTTCATCTGCAGAGAAAACGCACAGCTGTTTATAAAGTAACCGCACAAAATATGATCAATCTGACAGAAATCTACTCATAAGACTTAAAAATTATGTAAATATCATCGGAAATTATAATAACGCCACATTGGCTATATTACTAAGGACTAAAATACAGGTTTATACCTCTCGCTTTTAATTGGAGCTACAAAAGCTAACGTTGCTAACAAACACCAGAATTCAACAGTCACCCAAAATCAATTCCGTAAATCGTCGCTGTCCAAAGAAAAACAAACAAAAAAGAAAATCTCTATTTATACTGATTTCTGATTATCTGAACACGACAGCTGCTTTTTGTAATGTTTATTGCTTAAATTGCATATAGTAAGGTTAAAAAAAAGGTTTTAAATATTATTGTTATTATTATTATTATTATTATTGAAATGTATTACTAGGCCTATACATCATACTATAAGTTTACGACACTGGCTACTGTAAATTCAGTTACTCTGCTAAAGCTTATCTTCCACTCGCTGACCCACTTACTACAATCAAACTAAACTGAATGTCCTCGCTATATTGGATTTGGTGCATTTTAGGCTCCTGTTGCTACAAACACCTCCTGATACTTACTTTACTGTGACTAAGATCAAAACGACAACATGAATGAAGCTTAGGTGTTTACTCTCTGCGGTTAGCTAACATACTAACATAACATACGGACTTTAAAATGACGCTTAACGTTATAGTGTGTGGGCTCTGCTCTGTGGACTGGACGTGTAGACTGACAGCTAGTTCGGTTTCACAGCAGGCACACGGTACAGAGTTTTAGTTAGTCTTCAGCCTGAAGTCTCAAGCTCTGGACGCCCCCCCGTCACCTGGCACCAACCAGTCCTCCTCTCCATTCGTGCCATTTGCTCCATCCTTGACTGCATTGCTGTATCATCCAGATGGAGCACCTATGCAGCTTCTACCTTCAGACTCAGCTTTAGTTTAATAAACTGTATATACTGTTCCACCAGAGGAGGATGGGTCTCTACTTGTGAGTCTGGTTCCTCCCAAGGTTTCTTCCTCCAGTTGAGGGAGTTGTTCTTGCCACCGTTGCCTCTGGCTTGCTTACAGGGGATAAAGTGTTGTGATTTCATGTTTTCATGCTTTAAAACTCACTACACAAATAAACTTGACTTTCTCGCTGTACTTGTTTAGTTCACATTAAAGCGGGGGAAGAAACGCTCATGTGTCGTCGGCTCTTATCAACCAATATACGTTTATACCTGCCGCACTGTGATCTGGTGAGATTTGCTTAGCTGACTCGTGACCTACAGGACACTACGATTAAAACACTAACTTAAAAGCCTTATGTTAGCTTAGCTAAGCAATGCATGTGAGGAGGTGTAGTCCATGCAGGTGACGACAGGACGTAGGTATGTCATGCAAAGTTCTTTTATATTATAAAAAAAACCTTTTCAAGCATTAAACAGCCCAACACTTAAACCAACCACAGTGAACAAAGCATGCAAAGTAAGTCTTTCAAACAGCATCACTTGAACATCATCATTGATATAATTAGCACAGCGTGACGGTAAGTAAGTGTTTCTTTAAAACTACTGTGCTTTGAGGACGCTGGCCACCGTCTGGAACTTCACAGGCTCCGTGTACTGACCGGAGGTCACTGAGCAGTAGCTTTAACCCCTGTCCCAGTTCAGAAGTGTGTGTCCTCGGGTGTTCTGAACTGATCTCTGGATGAGTAGACAGATAAGACACTCACCGAGAGAGGCAGCGTGAAGGAGACAGTTCCCATCTCCACTAGTAGCCAAAGGCAACAGGCTCTGACAGCCTGGACCCAGCTTTGTCCACCAGTTCAGCCGGCCTGCGCACAAACAACACAATTGGGATTTTTCATGACGTGACCACAAAAAATGAACAAAGCTCAGAAAAATGTACAGCAAAGTCTAATCACAAGGTTTTATACCACATGTTTTAATAATATTTCAACAAATTAACACAACTGCCCAGCTCTAGCACGAGACTGGACCCCGCTACGCAGCACTGTCTGGCATAAAGAACCACAAAGACACTGACCGGCGTGCTCGAGGGCCACCATCATGGACTGTTCGATAAGGTCCCTTTCGATGAAGCCACGGAAGTCGTCCCGGTAAACGGTGAGGTCAGGCAGCTGGAAGGTGCAGAGGGGTGTGTCCAGAAGCGGCTCACTGTTGCCACCGCAGCCTGTGCTGGAGACGTGAGAGCGGGCCAGTGACACGATTGTGGAGCTGGCGTGAGAGATTCCTCGTGATAGTCGTTTCTCTGTAGCTGCAACACAAGCATCAGATCCTACTTATTACAGCCATGAAAAACAAGTATATCACTGACCATTATGCAGTATATGTGTGTATATGTGTATATATATATATATATATATATATATATATATATATATATATACATATATACATACATATATACACACACAGGATCAGTGATATACTTATACACTAAACACCTGCCATTACAACATATATATATATATATATATATATAAATAAATAAATAACTGTTAACAGGGTTTGTTCCAACAGATATACAGACATTAGAAGAATTTCTGAAATAAATATAAATGAAACATGAGAACACGAGATGGAGCATGTTATCAAAGATAACCTCACGGCTCTGGTCGCAGGTACAAGCTGAGATGAGTACCATGGATCATAACAGTCGTGACACCTTGATAACATACATAACATATGAATCATGTTTGAATGCTTTTCTACAACAGTTCTGTAAAGAGGCTGTGAGTATTATATCAGGTGTGCTGTAATATAGGTAACTCATCAAAAGAATCTGTTTGTCTTTTGGACAGTGCTGCAAAGTGGGCTTTCACTGGACATTACTCTCTTCAGTTTCTCATTAAACACACATCAAAACCACCACCTTACACCTGGACATGAGGATCAGGATTACAGACACAGGAGAACAGATACAAACACAATCCCTCAAAGCACTTCAGGAGGGGGTGTGAGACGCATTTGAGTCACACTGTAAACACATCTGTCTCTATAAAACACAATCAACCATCAAGACACATCCAACAACTAAAACCCCTCTCACTACAAACAAGACCACCCCGGTACAATCAGAACCTCTCCCATTATAACCCAAACTCCTCCCATAACAACCCAAACTCCACCCATTACAACCAAAACCATCCCAGTCCAAAAAAAACCATCCCATTACAACTCAAACTTCTCCCATTACAACCAAGACCAACCCAGTACAACCAAACCTCCTCCGATTATTATCTAAACTCCTCCCATTACAGCACAAACTCCTCATATTACAAACAAACGCCCTCCCATCACAATCAAAACTCCTCCCATTACAACCAAAACTCTTTCCATTACAACCCAAACTCCACCCATTACAACCAAAACCATCCCAGTCCAAAAAAAACATCCCATTACAACTCAAACTTCTCCCATTACAACCAAGACCAACCCAGTACAACCAAACCTCCTCCCATTATTATCTAAACTCCTCCCATTACAGCCCAAACTCCTCATATTACAAACAAAAGCCCTCCCATCACAATCAAAACTCCTCCCATTACAACCAAAACTACTCCCATTAGAGCCAAAACACCTGCCATTACAACCAAAACTCTTCCCATTACAACCAAAACCACCCCAGTACAACCAAACCTCCTCCCATTATTATCTAAACTCCTCCCATTACAACCAAAACTCTTTCCATTACAACCCAAACTCCACCCATTACAACCAAAACCATCCCAGTCCAAAAAAAACCATCCCATTACAACTCAAACTTCTCCCATTACAACCAAGACCAACCCAGTACAACCAAACCTCCTCCCATTATTATCTAAACTCCTCCCATTACAGCCCAAACTCCTCATATTACAAACAAAAGCCCTCCCATCATAATCAAAACTCCTCCCATCACAACCAAAACTCTTTCCATTACAATCAGAACTCTTCCCATTACAACCAAAACCAACCCAGTACAACCAAACCTCCTTCCATTATTATCTAAACTCCTCCCATTACAGCCCAAACTTCTCATATTACAAACAAAAGCCCTCCCATTACAACCAAAACCAACCCAGTACAACCAAACCTCCTTCCATTATTATCTAAACTCCTCCCATTACAGCCCAAACTTCTCATATTACAAACAAAAGCCCTCCCATTACAACCAAAACCAACCCAGTACAACCAAAACTACTCCCATTAGAGCCAAAACACCTGCCATTACAACCAAAACTCTTCCCATTACAACCAAAACCACCCCAGTACAACCAAACCTCCTCCCATTATTATCTAAACTCCTCCCATTACAGCACAAACTCCTCATATTACAAACAAAAGCCCTCCCATCACAATCAAAATTCCTCCCATTACAACCAAAACTCTTTCCATTACAACCAAAACTCTTCCCATTACAACCAAAACCACCCCAGTACAACCAAACCTCCTCCCATTATCTAAACTCCTCCCATTACAGCACAAACTCCTCATATTACAAACAAACGCCCTCCCATCACAATCAAAACTCTCTCCATTACAACCAAAACTCCTCCCATTACAATCAAAACCCCTCCATTACAACCAAAACCCCTCCCATTACAACCAAAACCCCTCCCATTACAACCAAAACCCCTCCATTACAACCAAAACCCCTCCCATTACAACCAAAACCCCTCCCATTACAACCAAAACCCCTCCATTACAACCAAAACCCCTCCATTACAACCAAAACCCCTTCCGTTTCAACCCAAACCCACAGTTTTGGACATTTCTGGTTCTAGTTTGGTTCTCCGTCCTCTCAGGAGTGAGAAAGTAGAAAGCACGTTTTTGGACATGCGTTTTATGAGAATTGGTGGAGAGAAAGGTACACACACTACCTGCAGTCTGGCTGGATGAGGAATGCTCTGAAATGCTTGTGCTCGTGAAAAGAGAAGTAACCTACTCAGCATGCAAGGTGAAGATATCATGAATCTCCATGTTTGTCCATTCTCAGTTTTCTAGATCATCTGAAAGCAGCAGCTGCCATTTACACTGTTCCAAACTGAACTGACCAATGGCAACGTGATGATTCTGGTTCCATAGACTTCCATTAAAAGCAAAGACTGTTTGTGTCTCCTAAAGTAAAGCTGCTACTTTGGAGGCTCTTGTTTTTCTTTGGACGGCGCTGATGTTTCTAATGTATGACTTTCCTGTTAGTGTGGCAGAACAGGAGAGCGTGTGAGGAAGCGTGTCCTGCTGATAAAAGCCTCAACAGCAGGTTTTCTTTCTACCGGTGAGCTGCAGAGAGCAGCGCGGCTGTACCTTGCACCACCTCGTCCTGTCTGTGCAGGAGAGGCCGGCCCACCCTGGCCATGTCCCTCTCGGCCACGATCTGCTCCCTCTCCTCCGGAAACGTGTAGGCCAGGCTCCCGGCATGCACCTGCCTCAGCTGCTCGAAATCGCTCAGCGCAGCGGTCAGGTCCCAGTTCTTGCCTGAGGCGATAAAGAAAAGAGCATGTTATTCAGAGCATGAGCAGAACCGGTCAGTGCGTGTGGACGTTAAAGACCGCACACGCGTCCACCCGGGCGAGAGACGAGACGGGACGGGACGGGGGTTTGAACATTAACCGAACGTCAACACGTTCGAGACATTCCGCTGCGGCCGCCTGATCAAACAAGAGCTCTGCGGTGCGGGCGCTGCCTGTGCATGCTGCAGGACAATATATTTTTAAACTCATATCCTTATCTGCGAGGAGTGTTGCTAAGCAACATGCGTCGGGGTTTGTCCTGGCTTTACCTCACTGCGTACATTCGGCTCGGAGGACTTAAACGGCTGGCTTTTGGCTTATGAACTCGAGGATGGAGCTGATCTAGCCGAGCGCGGTGAACTCTGTGGGAGTCGGACATCGTTTTTAAAACAGATACGCGGTACATACAGGACGCCTCTCGTTCTGGATCAACAGCCTGAAACGTAGAAGAGCTTTCAGTCTGACATGTTCATGAAATTCATACCGGGCTTTACTTACAGCATCACTTTAACAAACAAACCTTCTACTGTACTGTGATAACAGCAGGATCATGATCTACTGTCTGTAAAGAGTGGATTGGAACCCCTCCTATAACAACTAAAATTCCTCCTATAACAACTAAAATTCCTCCTATAACAACTAAAATTCCTCCTATAACAACTAAAATTACTACCATCACAACTAAAATTCCTCCTATAACAACTAAAATTCCTCCTATAACAACTAAAATTCCTCCTATAACAACTAAAATTACTACCATCACAACTAAAATTCCTCCTATAACAACTAAAATTACTCCCATCACAACTAAAATTACTCCCATCACAACTAAAATTCCTCCCATCACAACTAAAATTACTCCCATCACAACTAAAATTCCTCCTATAACAACTAAAATTACTCCCATCACAACTAAAATTCCTCCTATAACAACTAAAATTACTCCCATCACAACTAAAATTACTCCCATCACAACTAAAATTCCTCATATAACAACTAAAATTAATACCATCACAACTAAAATTACTCCCATCACAACTAAAATTCCTCCTATAACAACTAAAATTACTCCCATCACAACTAAAATTCCTCCTAACAACTAAAATTACTCCCATCACAACTAAAATTACTCCCATCACAACTAAAATTCCTCCTATAACAACTAAAATTACTCCCATCACAACTAAAATTCCTCCTATAACAACTAAAATTACTCCCATCACAACTAAAATTACTCCCATCACAACTAAAATTCCTCATATAACAACTAAAATTAATACCATCACAACTAAAATTACTCCCATCACAACTAAAATTCCTCCTATAACAACTAAAATTACTAACATCACAACTAAAA
>CM038727.1:28109668-28209668 GCA_021613375.1 Megaleporinus macrocephalus | reverse complement strand
CTCCTTTAATCAGCAAAATAATACATCAGTCAAGCAAACTTGCCGCCTTCTAGGCTGTTGTCCTTTATACAGAACAAAACAGCTTGAACAGTAGTGGTGTAAGAAAATATCGAAATATCGAATATCATGATATTGTATCGATTCTCAAAAACATAGTATCGATACACAGATTCTTGGCAGACAGTGAATCATTGTGTGTTATGTTTAAACCTCTGACCACTAGATGGCAGGACTGTAATCCATTTTCAGCAACACTCCAACATTAACAAGCAGCACAAGGGCGCAATGCTATTGTAAGCATTAACAAACCTGTTTATATAGTGGTGTGTTTTAATAGTAGGATTTGAAAAATAACAATATATCACTTACGTGCAATATCGCTGTATATTGATAATATATATAATGAATTGCGACCGCTGTATCATGATACACATTGTAACGCCAGGTTCTTCCCAATACAAGGCCCCATTGAACATGCAAAACATGTCACTACCAGACTTTGCAGGCGTTCATAACAAAAAAAAAAAGAAAAAAAGAAAGCCTACAGACCAACAAGGACACTGGTACCTCCACAGAGCACGTTCAAATACGGCCTTCGCTAACGTTTCACGTACCTGAACTAAACTTTTAATTTATAATTCATTCTGAAACAACACAGAGCAGTTGTTCAGTGCCTTAGTAGTGCTTATGATAACCAAGATAAGCATATTGTGACTTAATGTGTCTAAATAATCTTCCCACTGAGCCCCAGTAATCAGGATCATGACTCATTCTAAGCTTTAAATAAATAAATAAATAAATAAATAAATAAATAAATAAATGTTGAATCTCCACAAAGACACTCGATGCAGAACCGCTGCTGCTCTTTACCTTCTCTGAAGCTCATTCTTTCACCTCATCTCATGAGAAGGTCAGCTGAGGAGTCAGGCCCTGGATGGATGAGTGGAACACTGCTAATGTCCACTCAGCCTGAGTCTGCGTGCAGGACTACTGGGCAGTGCTGGATGCAGTGCAGCTATGGCAACTAAAGATTTAAGGTCCAGCAGCCTATCAGCACGGAGTACAAGCGAAAAGCCACAAAGCAAAAGAGAAGCTTCAGCTGAGAATAAGATAAAGGCACCCGCGTGCAGGCCAAAGGTCATAAGGTCATAAGGCTGTAGGAAGCCATAAAATTTCTAATCAAGACGATCACATCAAACACAACTGTCACACAAAGCCACACAGCAGCAACGTAAACAAATAATCAGAACCGTCTTTAAAACGATAGGCTGATCTCCAGACCGCTTGAGCTGGGCTTGATTTTGTTAGTGACGGGACGTGAGGTCATACGAATAGGAACGTAATGATGCGTCGCGAGTTAATAATCTGCCACGACTGAAATCGACTCAGATGTAACATGAATTGATAGCCTTTTGAAACAGCAGAGGGCGCTGGCGCAGTCTACCTCGCTTGTTTGGCGCCAATACTTCACAACAGTTGAATGTAGGGCTGCACATAACGATTAATTCCTTTATTGATTAATTTAACGATTCTTTTTTTGATTAGTCAATGAATCTAATGACTAATTTCTAGATGACGCTAATGTGAGTGTGTTAGAAATTCCTTTTTTTATTATTTTGTTGGGGGGCTCAGAAGCACGAGGACAATGCATGGCCTTCCTAGACTTTAATATATTAAAGGATATTTTAAACGCACTTGATCTATAAATGGTTAAAAAGACAAAGTCTACACTCTCACTCGATTTTAGAGGCACAAATGATACGCAGCCTACACGCCATATGGACAAGTAATCGGACAGTTTGTGGACCATATATTTCGGTAGAGAGTTGTTTGAGAAACAGCTACGTGTGTTTTAAAGCTCCCGTGGTATCGAGAACAGGCTTAGGTTCTACACTGGACGCTTAAGAAACAGTTAGCAATGAGACTTTTCAAGAGACTCTACTGAAAGAAACATGTTACACATGGTAATAATCTTAAAATAATCTGCTAAAATAATAAAAACAAGTAAAACAGGTAAAAAAGCGCTAAGCTGTGCAGCAACTTCCAACTTCCACAGTTTCAGTTTCCATTTCCCAATAGCTTTAGTCAGTTCATTCATGACATTAGACCCAACCATCATGTGAGACACTCTTTTGGCTTTAGTTGCTGGTCTGGTGAAATTTAAAGGTGAGCCTTTATTTACACACAGAATACCAAAATCACACATGTCATCTCTTAGGGGTGTTTAAAAATTTCGAAATATGGAATATCGGGATATCACAGTATTGATACACAGATTTCTGGCTGACTGTGAATCATTGTGTATGGTGTTTAACCCTCTGACCACTAGATGACCGTGTTGTAATCCATTTTCAGCTCCACTCCAACATTAACAAGCAGCACAAGGGCGCAATGCTATTGTAAACATTGACAAACCTGTTCAAATAGTGGTGTGTTTTAATATTAGTATTTTAAAAAAATCACAATATATAACTTTGCTTGCAGTATCGCAATATACTGTGATATATAGAATCGTGACCACTGTATCGCCAGGTTCTTGTCAATACACAGCTCTAGCACCCATATGCCCATACGCACAAAGAGGATTCAGATTTCAGTAAACACTGGTAGTGTGAACATTCTTCTAACATTAAAAATAAAAAGCTAGGTCTCCAGACTGCTGCTGTTACTTCTGATAAAAGTTAAAGGCAAAACTAAAGTGTGATATAAACAGGAGTAATGCATATTGTGAGAGCGCCCCCTGCTGTTTATAAGAGCGTCAACAACCCCCCATTTTTATTTTTGACTTTAGGTGCTGTTCAAAATTGCGAACGTCATCCGTAGCGCCCAAAGGGGAGTCAAAACTTCAGTAAACACCGGCAGCGCTAACACTCGTCCACCTAATATACAGCCAGGAGAGGCATGGACTGAGAATAAGACAAAGGCACCAGTATGCGGGCCAAAAGGTGATAAGGACGACTGCGGGAAGTCATTAAAATTCTAATGGAGACGGTCAGCACACAGGGGACGACTGTACACTGGAAGTGAGATCATCCCAACATCGGCGAGACTAATAAAACTCCACTGAAGCATATTGGCTTCGGATGATGGCGAAGCATGCGTCCAACAGAAAGTCTAATTGCCTTTATCAACAGATCTTCCTCCAGTACGCTATCGGAACAGTGCCTCGTGACTCATAACTTCTCTCCTCCTCTTCTTCTTTCATCGCTGTCACTCTTCCTCTCCCCCCCCCCCCACACACTCCCTCTCTTTCTTTCTTTTGAGACAAAAGGCGTGCAGCTAGTCGTGTCACGAAGAGACAAAAAGTTCCATAAAGGGCCTTTTTAGCGAGCGAGCGTGTTCGGCTGCTGCTGCGCTCTCCGCCAACGGCGGCGGGGCGAACAGAGAGAGGCTCTGAGGAAACTGCCGCCTCTGCCGATTCAGTGGCGTCGCAAACGCACACACACACGCCGGGGCTTGTTTTTGTTACAGTGGCAGGACGTCAGGTCATGCTTAGGTCACAGGTGTATGGAGCGCTTCAGTAAGAACACCAACCGCATGTCTACACTCTCTCCAACGTATCAGCTCCACTTACCATATAGGTGTAGTTCATAGTTCGACACTAACAGACTGTGGTGCAATAGTCAGGACCCCTACAGGCGAAGTTATTTGGGTGATGGGTCAGTGACACTGTCATGGTGGTGGTGTGTTAGTGTGTGTTGTGCTTGTATGAGTGGATCAGCAGTGCTGCTGCTGCTGGAGTGTTTAAACACCTTAGTGTCACTGCTGGACTGAGAATAGTCCACCAACCAGCAACATCCAGCCAACAGTGGGCAGTGATGAAGGACTAGAGGAACACGGTGGACCAACAAAGTGTCTAATACAGTGCGTAGTGAGCGGACACAGTGTTTAAACACACCAGCAGCCCTGCTGTGTCTGATCCACTCATACCAGCACAAGACACGCTAACAAACAACCACAACGTCAATGTCAACGCAGTGCTGAGAATGACCCAGCGCCCAAATAGCACAGGCACTGCTTTGGTGGTCCTGACTATTGAAGAAGAGGGTGAAAGGGGGCTAATAAAGTATGCTTATACAGTTGTATGCTTTGCCCCGCCCCTAACAAATGCAAGTAAGTTTCCAGACTGCTGTTACTGGCAAATAAAAGAAGGTCCCCGCAAAAATAAGGGGGATTATGGGAAGTTAGAATTATTGTGAGAGCGCCCCCTGATGTTTATCAGGCTGTCGCCACTACCCAGTTCCAGTTTCCATTTCCCAATGCTTTAGTAAACTTTCTTCAATATCAAAATACCTACAGGCCGGTCGCATATGAAGAAAACACAAATGTACAGAATAGTGAATCATTTATTTCAACAAATGAATTTCATTCTATAGTAAAAGATGTAAAAATTTACAACGTACTGAAAGTTTAGTCTGAACATGTGCTGAACACACACACACACACACACACACACACACACTCAGCTTCTGTCGGAACAAAACCTTTTCATTATACATTAACTGCTTTTTCACATTGACCACTTTAGTTAAGCACTCTTTCATGAACTCACCATCAGAGAGTGGTATGAAAAAACATTTCTCCGATGGTGAGTTTCTCAGCAGTGACACTGATGTGGTGGTGGTGTGCTAGTGTGTGTTGTGCTGTTGTGAGTGGATCAGAAGTTTTTAAACACCTCAGTGTCACTGCTTAGCGACTGGCATTGCTGCTGTGAGACCAGGTTTCTCTGTCCTCTCATCCCCTGAATATTTTCTATGTCCAGGCTTTATTCCATAATGTCTCTTCAGATTTAACTCCTTTGTTTCTCTACGGAAAACTAAATAACGGCTCTGAAGTTTATTTAACTTCAATTGCTAACACACCGGTGAAGCACACTATACATGTACACACTGCTGCCACCATCAGGTGAAAGAAATAATTGCAAAGTACCAACAGGCCACCAATAAAAATCTGTCTATGGGCCGAATTTGGCCCGAAAGCCTGCTTTAGTCGATTTGTTTGTTACAATAAACTCACTGTTAGACTTTTTTGGCTTTAGGTGCTGTTTTGCTGGAATTGTGAGAGCAGCCGTAACGCATAGGAACAGTGGGAGTGTCAACTGTAGCGTCCATATGATTGTGCAAGGAGTGAGTTCAGATCAGTGAACAGCCAAACGATGCAGCATCGTTGTATTATGATTTCATTTGACATCTTGGATTTTAGAAAAACATAAAACCTCAAGTGAAAGCCTCATTTTACAATGTACACATATACAACATTAATATGCATAAAACCACTGAAACAGCTGGTTAAAAGAGACGTTAGGACCCCTATGGGGTTTATCCTAAAGTTAAGACTAGAGATGGAAAGATTGAACGGCTTTGTATCAGTATCCGCCGATATTTCTCCAATTTAGCGGATCCTGAGAGCCGATCGATGGTGTTAAACAAATGAGCTTAATTTCTGTATTTCCAGCTAGCGTTTCATCCAGGAAGAGGAGAACCCTCTCCGGCCAGCTCCCTGCAATCCCGATCTGAACCGCTAGGTGGAAATACACACCCTTTCATTTTCCACAGACTGACTCAAGCAGCATGCGTGGAGGGAAAGCGAGAAAATGTGACTCGGACTCGTCCAGGGTTTTTTTAAAATGTGTAAAATCAGCGTGTCTCGTTGAGGAACCAAGACAAAGACATTCAACTCTACTAATCTGATACAACACTGCACGCAGCTCAATACAGTGAGTATCAGCAAACAGCAGAGCTAGCAAGCACAGCTAGCACAAAACAAACAACCCAGAACAGATAATAACCCAGTTCAGACCAGATCTGACCGGTACGAACAGAACAGCAGCAGCCATTCAAGATCTACATTTAATGATTACAGATTTTAGTTTAAAATAACAGAGTCTGCATTTAATGACTGCAGTTTTTACTGCATTTATTTAATTTGCTTTTTTAGTTTTAAATTAAGGGTCTAAATTGAATGATTGCAGTTTTGGGGATATTTGTTTGATTTACTTTATTTATTTTGGTAAAATATGATGCTGTTTCACATGAGCTCACTAAAAATGGTAATAAACCAGTTACACCATGCTAATAACTACATTTAGCTCTGCCGAGGCGTATACTCCACCCTCTATCGGTGTTTAGATATAAGGAGGTGGGTTTAGTGTTATGGCTGATCAGTCTGATCCGTTTTTTCAATGGTCATTTGGTAAGCGTTGCAGTTTGCTGTGTTCTGACGTGGATGACCTGGCGAGATCCTTTGCTGTTAAAATGGATTGCAGTGGCTGGTAAATATAAAAAAAAAAAAAAAAGAAATGGATTGCAGTGGTGGGTAAATATTAATATCATAATACTAATAAAAATTGAGAGAAAAAAAGAGATTGCAGGTTACAAACGGAGGAGAAATGCATCAAGTTAATATAGATCCAGCAGTCGTTTCAGATCAGGAGCGTTTTCGGTTTTGGCTCTGTAGAAATGTCCTGAAAATGCATAAACACACACACACACACACACTCGCAGCGTAGGTATCTGATTACTCAACCTTCCTGAATCAATACTCCAGCAGAGGTTTGCGGGGGGGTTGGGGGACAGGTCAGGGCAGGGCAGTCGCCTGGTGGAAACTGAATAGCCAGTCGGCTGGGTGGAACGAGGTTGATGATTAAGCACGGGTGTTGGCCCAGTCAAGTAAGAACGTTCAAAGAAAGCACAAAAAAAAAAAAAAAAAAAAGAGACAGAGCTCATGAAAAAGCTACTTGTCTCCACAAGCTCTGGCTTCATCACAATACACACACCAATCTGAGATCAGACTCTTCCATCCACCTGTAATCAGACACTGATTCTTTAACAGATCAACCATAACATTAAAAACTCCTCCTTACATCCACACTCACTGTCCACTGTATCAGCTCCACTGACCGTATAGGAGCTACACTTACAGACTGTAGTTCCTCTGATTCTCTGTACACTCCATTACTCTGTTCTTTAATGATCAGGACCCCCACAGGACCACCATGGAGCAGGTACTACTAGGAAGGCGGATCATCCTCAGCACTGCAGTGACACTTCCATGACGGTGGTTTTAAACTGGCCTGAGAACCGTCCACCAATCAACAACGTCCAGCCAACAGTGTCCTGTGGGCAGTGTCCTGTGACCTTTAATGAAGGACTAATGAAGGACGATGCTCATCTCAACATCTACAAGGTGGACCCGAAAAGTAGGAGTGTCTATTACAGTGGACAGTGAGTGAGCACTGCTGTGTCTGATCCACTCGTACCCGCACAACACACACTAACACACCACCACCACGTCAGTGTCACTGCTGAGAATGACCCACCACCCAAATAATATTGGCTCTATGGTGGTCCTGATCATTTAAGAAGAGGGTGAAAGGGGATAAATTATGTATACATACAACATAGCTGGTCTCACCACTGTCTCCAAACCCTACAACATAGCTGGTCTC
This sequence comes from Megaleporinus macrocephalus, assembly GCA_021613375.1. Taxonomy (NCBI): domain Eukaryota; kingdom Metazoa; phylum Chordata; class Actinopteri; order Characiformes; family Anostomidae; genus Megaleporinus; species Megaleporinus macrocephalus. The sequence goes on along the minus strand of CM038727.1, from coordinate 28,202,221 downwards.
ACCACTGTCTCCAAACCCTACAACATAGCTGGTCTCTCCACTGTCTCCAAACCATACAACATAGCTGATCTCACCACTGTCTCCAAACCCTACAACATAGCTGGTCTCTCCACTGTCTCCAAACCATACAACATAGCTGATCTCACCACTGTCTCCAAACCCTACAACATAGCTGGTCTCTCCACTGTCTCCAAACCATACAACATAGCTGATCTCACCACTGTCTCCAAACCCTACAACATAGCTGGTCTCACCACTGTCTCCAAACCATACAACATAGCTGGTCTCTCCACTGTCTCCAAACTATACAACATAGCTGGTCTCACCACTGTCTCCAAACCATACAACATAGCTGGTCTCACCACTGTCTCCAAACGATACAACATAGCTGGTCTCGCCACTGTCTCCAAACCCTACAACATAGCTGGTCTCTCCACTGTCTCCAAACTATACAACATAGCTGATCTCACCACTGTCTCCAAACCCTACAACATAGCTGGTCTCTCCACTGTCTCCAAACCATACAACATAGCTGATCTCACCACTGTCTCCAAACCCTACAACATAGCTGGTCTCACCACTGTCTCCAAACCATACAACATAGCTGGTCTCTCCACTGTCTCCAAACTATACAACATAGCTGGTCTCACCACTGTCTCCAAACCATACAACATAGCTGGTCTCACCACTGTCTCCAAACGATACAACATAGCTGGTCTCGCCACTGTCTCCAAACTATACAACATAGCTGGTCTCGCCACTGTCTCCAAACCATATAACATAGCTGGTCCCACCACTGTCTCCAAACCATACAACATAGCTGGTCTCACCACTGTCTCCAAACCATATAACATAGCTGGTCTCACCACTGTCTCCAAACCATACAACATAGCTGGTCTCACCACTGTCTCCAAACCATACAACATAGCTGGTCTCACCACTGTCTCCAAACCATACAACATAGCTGGTCTCACCACTGTCTCCAAACCATACAACATAGCTGGTCTCACCACTGTCTCCAAACCATACAACATAGCTGGTCTCACCACTGTCTCCAAACCATACAACATAGCTGGTCTCGCCACTGTTTCCAAACCATACAACATAGCTGGTCTCGCCACTGTTTCCAAACCATACAACATAGCTGGTCTCGCCACTGTCTCCAAACCATACAACATAGCTGGTCTCGCCACTGTCCCCAAACCATACAACATAGCTGGTCTCGCCACTGTTTCCAAACCATACAACATAGCCGGTCTCTCCACTGTCTCCAAACCCTACAACATAGCTGGTCTCACCACTGTCTTCAAACCATACAACATAGTCGGTCTCTCCACTGTCTTCAAACCATACAACATAGCCGGTCTTACCACTGTCTTCAAACCATACAACATAGCCGGTCTTACCACTGTCTTCAAACCATACAACATAGCCGGTCTCACCACTGTCTCCAAACGATACAACATAGCTGGTCTCACAACTGTCTCCAAACGATACAACATAGCTGGTCTCACCACTGTCTCCAAACCATACAACATAGCTGGTCTCACCACTGTCTCCAAACCATACAACATAGCTGGTCTCTCCACTGTCTCCAAACCCTACAACATAGCTGGTCTCACCACTGTCTCCAAACCCTACAACATAGCTGGTCTCACCACTGTCTCCAAAAGATACAACATAGCTGGTCTCTCCACTGTCTCCAAACCATACAACATAGCTGGTCTCACAACTGTCTCCAAACCATACAACATAGCTGGTCTCTCCACTGTCTCCAAACCCTACAACATAGCTGGTCTCGGCACGGTCTCCAAACGATACAACATAGCTGGTCTCGCCACTGTCTCCAAACCATACAACATAGCTGGTCTCTCCACTGTCTCCACACGATACAACATAGCTGGTCTCGCCACTGTCTCCAAACGATACAACATAGCTGGTCTCGCCACTATCTCCAAGCCATACAACAAAGCTGGTCTCACCACTGTCTCCAAGCCATACAACATAGCCGGTCTCACCACTGTCTCCAAGCCATACAACATAGCCGGTCTCACCACTGTCTCCAAGCCATACAACATAGCCGGTCTCACAACAGTCTCCAAGCCATACAACATAGCTGGTCTCACCACTGTCTCCAAACCATACAACCCAGCTGGTCTCACCACTGTCTCCAAACCATACAACATAGCTGGTCTCACAACAGTCTCCAAGCCATACAACACAGCTGGTCTCACCACTGTCTCCAAACCATACAACAAAGCTGGTCTCACCACTGTCTCCAAACCCTACAAGATAGCTGGTCTCACCACTGTCTCCAAGCCATACAACACAGCTGGTCTCACCACTGTCTCCAAGCCATACAACATAGCCGGTCTCACAACTGTCTCCCAATACACAGCCCTACAAATTAGCTTATACTATACAAGTTTTATATTCATTCAATATAATAAGCAATATGTGAAGCTTTTTGAACAGTTTTAGCCCACGTTAACAATATTGTGACCACAACATTTTATTTACTCATGAAATTTAATTTTCTTACTACATCATCATTAAACATGCACATTGTAACAACCAATAACACCATAATCTGTAGTACAGCACTGCATCTATCAGCATCTAGAATTTGACATAATATATTCTTTTATTGTTGTCATTGATCAAATGTTCTCTCACTACAACAGCATATATTGCCAGTGTGTGTCATACAACTAAAGCAAACCTCAGTAGTGACAACCAATCGTGACTGCCAGCCAAGCCTCTGATCTATAGGCCAACACATACGACATCACTCACATACGACATCACATCACAAAGACAAAGTTTTCACCCTTCCAGTCAGGAAACAAGAGGCCAAGCTGACATACAGTATCCAGATAGCCAGCTACTTTGCTAACAGCAGCTTTTAGGTCCGTGTCCTCTTCAGCTGACGAGTCATTCCTGCCGTTTGAATAAGCCATTAACTCCGGGAGCCGGGTCAGGACAGATCAGCCGCACGTCTGAGCAGCCACGGCTCTGCGATCAGGCAGGTGTAACTCCTGCCATAAAGTTCTGCAGGTGTGTTTGGCTACATTAGCTCACATCTCTTTCACACCCTGGGTTTGTTCAGCAAGGCTGACTGCAACGCTTAACAACATCTCGTAAAAGAGACTTTAACGAGGCAAATTAGGGGGAAAGCCTTGTTCTGAAAAACGGCTGAGAGGCAAATACCAGCTCCGCCGCAGATACAAGGGAAGAGAGGGGAACACGCCGCAGCGAGGGCTGGTAGCTGAATACGCCGTCCTAGTGTGAATGAGCGAACCTGCGGTTATTTTTTTACTGCAAGTGTTTTGATGTGCTGCAGGTGAACGAGAGTGGGCTTTGGTGGGCTTTGGCAGAGCCACCCAGGCCATGAAGCTGTTCTAAAGCAGCACTCAACCAAAACAAGCACGCAGAGATTTCTGCACTGGCTAGGCAGACTTTTGTCTGGTTACATAATGTGTGATGCTGCCAACACGTGGGTGCTTAGAGATGCCGGGATCACTGCAGCACACGGGCACACACACACACACACACACACACACATATACACACACACCAAAAACACACACATATACAAACACCAAAAACACACACATATATTCGCACACATACACAAACACACACCAAAAACACACACATATATTCGCACACACATACACAAACACACAGGCACACACATACACACACCAAAAACACACACACATACACACACTAAACACACATATACACAGGAAACACAGGCACACATATACACACACATAAAACACACATATACACACACATTAAACACACATACACACACACACTAAACACATATATAAACACACATTAAACGCACATAAAACACACATATACACACATTAAACACACAAACACATACATGTATACACACAAAACACATGCACACCTATACACACACACACACACACGTATACACACAAAACACACGCACACATATACACACACAAAAACACACACATATATTCGCACACATACACAAACACACACCAAAAACACACACATATATTCGCACACACATACACAAACACACAGGCACACACATACACACACCAAAAACACACACACATACACACACTAAACACACATATACACAGGAAACACAGGCACACATATACACACACATAAAACACACATATACACACACATTAAACACACATACACACACACACTAAACACATATATAAACACACATTAAACGCACATAAAACACACATATACACACATTAAACACACATTAAACACATACATGTATACACACAAAACACATGCACACCTATACACACACACACACACACGTATACACACAAAACACACGCACACATATACACACACAAAAACACACACATATATTCGCACACATACACAAACACACACCAAAAACACACACATATATTCGCACACACATACACAAACACACAGGCACACACATACACACACCAAAAACACACACACATACACACATTAAACACACATATACACACATTAAACACATACATGTATACACACAAAACACATGCACACCTATACACACACACACGTATACACACAAAACACACGCACACATATACACACACAAAACACACACACATATACACACACACATACACACACACATAAACACACAAAACCCATGCACACCTTTACACACACCAAACACATGCACACATATACACACACACGCACACCAAACACATGCACACATATATACACACCAAAAACACACACAAATATACACACACCAAACACACATATACACACACACACCAAACACAGGCACATACATACACATGTACACACCAAACACACAAACTTAGGCACACATATTCACACATATACACACATTTACACATGAACACACACATATACACACACCAAAAAAACACACACATATACACACCAAACACACACATACACACAACAGACACACATATACACACACAACAAACAAGCACCAAACACCCACCCACACAAAAACAAACACACACACACATACAAAGGGGAGAGATAAAGGTCAATGAGGTCATGCCCACTGCATGTGATACTAACCCACTAGGATTATTTAAAAATGGCTGCAGTTAATCAGGACAACAGGAGAGACTCCGTCTGAGCAAAGACTTTATCTTCAAAAGGCTTAACAAGAAAACTCAGCAGGATTACAAGACAAGTGTTTAACAAAACCCCCTAAAGCTCTACTCATATGGGATTAAATGTACACAGGGTCCTCAATTTTGTTTCCCACCTGGATCGTCTCCCTCCTTCCCTGTGAAAATTACAGACCGCACGACAGTTTTATGAAATTACTGTAATAAAACTAACCTATCAGTCAAAAGTTTGGACACACATACCCAGGTTTTTCTCACTTGCACTTTTTTAATAGTAACCCTCCTTCCCAAAGCTACATCAAAATTATAACAACACACATGGAATTATTCCTGGACCAAAATAAGACATCTGCTTACGGTTTAAAGAATGTTTATAGTGTTTTAGGAATTAGCCAATGCACTTTTATATACATTTAATATTCTGGCCAACAGCTTCATGAGGAGCCACATCTATCTGTTCCTGAAAAAAAGGTTTTGGGTGTGTTATATAAAACATGCCTTGCATATCAGAGCAGATGAATATAGTTTTTATTGACAATTATTTACATATTTAATGTAAAATGTTTGTTTTAAAATGCTTTTGTTCACACATCACTATTTAAACATGTCCTTTAACACATAAAAGGCTAGGCACCAGCTAACATGAAAATTTGAAACACTTAAATACAGCGAAAATCGAGAATTTGTGATTATAAATAGTCAGAAAGTCAAGGAATATGATTTAAAAGACTGTTTCTTTGTTTTAGAAGTACACTGGCGCGTTGCCCCAGCCCTAAAAACTATGTAAAATCACCAGAGGGGGGTCCATAAGTGGTGCTTAGCTTTTAAGAACAAAATGTCTTTATAATAATATACATTTCAATTCAGGTAGGCGTCTCCAAACTTTTGACTGGCAGCAGCTTCATATATACACAATAATAATTATGTAATATGCACAGACGCATCAGCCAAATTCAGAATAACCACATATTGCTGCTCCAAATGAGCAACCAGCATATTATTATTACTATTATTATTATTATTATTATAATTTTGATTTTGCTGCTGCAGTTTATAACACAGCTGCTGCATTTTTGCCACATTAAGAGCAAATCAAAGCGAGACTAATGTAGTAACTGTGGCTAATAGACAGGAATGTGTGTAACCCATGCAGTGTGGGCTTTAAAATAGTCATCTACAACAGCCAACACAGGAACAGTACTCCACCCACTGGGCCAACTGCAAAGAAACTGGAATTAGAATCAGCTACACTGGTGGATCATGAACACAGTCATCAAACAGAGCAGCAGATGGTCTTCAGCTGGACACGGGGCATCTGGAGGTCAATTATCAGCTTCAGACAGGTCAGAAACAGGAGGACTGTCCTCGTCAGGCAGCGCAGGAGTGTGCTGAGCTAAAACACATACATCACCTCTCAGTAATGAGTCAGCCAGCCAGCCCAGCTGACCACACCCAGCATCGCTGACACAATCCCAATGACAAAGTAGCACAAAAAACAAAGACAACAGCGGACATAGAAAACAGTAAGCAGATTTAATGGTAAGAGAATCTTAAAGCAGTGACCGAAAACTTCATTCTATTATTATGATCATCATCATCGTCAACAACAACAACAACAACAACACAAAAAAAACCTACTTTTTTTGGATTCTCAGTTTCAATTTTGGGCCCAATATGTCCTAAACTTTGGTTAATGGTAGAGATGGACCGATCAGTGTTTTTGAGGCCGATTCCGATCGCCAATCACCTTTCAGAGCTTTTGGCCGATAGCTGATACTGATAGAGGGCGGGCTGTATGCCACAGCAGGGCTACATGTAGTTATTAGCGCAAGTAAGTCATGACACATGGTCTAAACTGGTTTATTACCATTTTTAATGAGCTCATGTGAAACAGCATAATATTTGTAACTAAATTAACAGTAAATACACAAAGTAAATCAAACAAATATCCCCAAATACTGCTATTATTACATTTAGACCCTTAATTTAAAAAATAAAATAAAATAAAATAAAATAAATGCAGTAAAAACTGCAGTCATTAAATGCAGACTCTTAGATCTTAATTTGTTGCTGGTCTGCGGGTTCAACAAAACTCTAGCTGGAAATACAGAAATTAGGCTCATTTGTTTAACGCCATCGATCGGCTCTCGGGATCGGCTAAATTGGACAAATATCGGCTGATCACTGATCACATATTTTGATTAAAAATCGGCTGATACCGATACATAGCTGATCGATCCTTCCATCTCCAGTTAATAGTGAGAACTCTAGGATGAAAGCAATCATCTTGACTTCCTCCTCCCACTCCAAAACCCAGCATCGTGAGAAAGAGCTCCGCTAGCTCAGAAATGCTCCCTGATACTGTGCCTTACTCAGAAATAGGGTCGTAAGAAAATATCGTAGATATCAAATATCGGGATATTATATTTTGTGATACTGTATCGATTCTCAAAAACACTGATTCCTGGCTGACACTGACTCACTGTGTGTTGTGTTGAAACCTCTTACCATTAGGTGGCTGTGTTGTAATCCGTTTTCAGCTCCACTCCAACATTAACAAGTAGCACAAGGGCGCAGTTCTATTGTAAACATTGATAAACATGTTCATTCAGTGGTGTGTTTTAATAGTAGGGTTTGAAAAATCACAGTATATCACTTTACTTACAGTATCGCAATATATTGCGATATATTGAATCGTGACCGCTGTATCACGATACGTATTGTATCGCCAGGTTCTTGCCAATTCAGAAATATGTCACCGTATGAAAGGATAATGTATTGTGAGGGTCTTGCATTCAGGTAGACTTTAAAAGCACAGCTGTAGTAAAATTACTCTCTGCACACAGAACAGACAGCACGTGCCTCAGAACTGTGTTAACGAGCCCAGCTGGCACCGGCCGCCAGGTCCAAATGGCTTGGGGGGGGGGGGGGGGTTCACCCATCTCGCAAACAGAGACAGGGACTTGACGACTCATGCTCGTCATTGAACGCAGTCATATTCACCAGTAGCAGCATCTGTCGCATGGGCCCTCTGGGCTGTGAAGAAGTGCAGCACAGCCTGCGGGAATAAGCTAAGCCAGAGGAAGAAAGGCAGCCTTAAAGACCCCCCCCGACCCAAGGAACGCATGACACAACATGGCTCAGAGCCAAGCCCAAGGTTCAGACCCCCCTAAGCCTTCTGCCTGAAGCGCGTCGGGCCAGACAAAGGAAGGCTGCGAGCTGTCGGAACGCTCGGAGGAGCGTGCATGGGCCGTGACAGGACGCTTATGAAAACATCTCCAAGTGTTCCTCCGAGTGCCAGCTCAGAGTTCACTGCGCATGTCATTTGCAAACTGCGTGCAGCAAGAAGCTTCAGCAGATGGAGAAGTATCTGCCGTCCTGGCCTCATCAGATGCTCACTGAGGGCTTCGTTTGCAAGTTGTCACCAACAAATCTATGAAATGTAATGAACCCAGACTTTCAGATAGACATAGAACGCAACAAGTGGAGGCTGCTGGGTTGATATGACATGATAAATAATAAATTATGACTATTTTAACATTTTAGAAGTGCAATTTTTCAGACAACTCAATACTAGGGGTATAAGAAAATATTAAATATTGAATATTGAGATATTATGTTTGGTGATACTGTATCGATTCTTAAAAACACAGTATTGATACACAGATTTCTGGCAGACAGTGAATCATTGTGTGTTGTGTTTAAACCTCTGACACTAGATGGCAGTGTTGTAATCCATTTTCAGCTCCACTCCAACATTAACAAGCAGCACAAGGGTGCAATGCTATTGTAAACACTGGCAAACCTACTCATATAGTGGTATGTTTTAACCTCTTAACTTTACCCTTACTCTTTACTTTAAATATACCCCTTTTTACCAATTTCCGCCTGAAAATACATACCCAAATCTTTCATGATGTAATGTTTCTGAAAAGCCTTCAAATTTGTAATAGAAAGCACTAAAAGGCATTGAAATTAATCTGCAATGGTCCAAATATGCTGGAAAAAAAACAAAACAAAAACAGGCGCTTTTCTAGGTAGGTCGCTGGGTTGTTGCTGGTTTGGTGGAGTGTCCCTGTGGCGGCTGAGAGCCTTTACGCTAGGGGGCGTGTTACTTTTCGGAAAAGCTATTCTTTTTTTTTTTTAATTCAATACTCCTACATTTCAGAGTATAATAGCATACACCATCGTAATCCTGAGGGTCTCCCCGTTTGTTTGATGTGTAATATGTCCAGATTGGCCAAAAAGATGGCTTTACAAAAAATAAAAATGTTCGTAGTGTACCTAATATTTTGTCATACTTACGCTCTGCACAAGGTAGTTTTTGAGCAAAATATTTATTTTCTGAATGACAATAAAGAAAAAAAGAAAGTAGAGTAAACAAAAGTAGAGATTCTAAGCTTTCATATGATACATTGATTGTCTTTGGTGGAACTGTAGATCTTCAGATATATCCTTAAATATATTTATTATTGATTCCTGGCCTGCCGGCACGTTAAGAGGTAGGATTTGAAAAACCACAATATATCACTTTGCTTGCAGTATCGTAATATATTACGATAACAGAATCGTGACCGCTGTATCACGATACATATTGTATCGGCCGGTTCTTGCCAATACACAACCCTAATATCGTAGTATATCATAGTATATTGAATCGTGACCGCTACCCAATATGCATTATGTGAACTAGCTTCCTAAACCTTTTACTTTTACGTTACCATTTGAATTAATTATTTATTATTTATTAATGTTTTTTATTTTAAATGTTGCTACTCAAATATTAATATTTGTAAAAATACTGTAAAACCTTTTCAGTGCTAACAGCTTCAAAACACAGGCTACTGTTGTAACTTAAAAAACCCACCACTCCACCCATATTCAGGCCCTTCAACACAAAAGTCTTTGTATAAATGAACATAAAACTGGCCAACATGAGCACTTCTCCTCTTCAAAACTGATGTTAGAAGAAGATAGCGCAGTACATTCCTCTATCATATTCATACTTTCTGACTGCACTTTTGAAGTATGTGGAAATATACACCATCTCAGCTCAGACGCTTGACATCCCGCCCAACTCACAGCAGTGAACATCATGCTAATGTGGTGCTAGACAGTCCTAGGTGACTGCAGTCACAGTGCCCCAGATGGAGCGAAGCTGTGTTGTGAGGGCTGCAGGGCTCTGTGAGTAAAGAAGCAAGCCTGAAAACTCTGATTTGACAAGGGATGATGCTCTCAGCAAAGCAAAACAAGACAAAAGAAAGAGAAATCATGATCATCCACATAAAAGAACATCACTATATGGTTTAACCAGCCCAATAAACATACCCTATTCACCGTACTTCTCCACACCCACTTTCAAGCACGCCTTTGTGTTAGAACGTCCGCTCAGCTAACCAGAATGAATACAGTTACATGGGAGGAGACCAGAGAGATATTAAGAAGTTCTAATGGGACAACACTGTCTCCTCCGAAGTTAATAACACAGTGAGTGGATGATATGAGAAGGTGGTCTGAGGTTACCTGCGGCGACGTTTTTAATTACTCTGTACTTTCAGAAGGTGTAGACGGTTCAGTAATGAAAAACTATAAAAGTACTGAATGTTACAATCGGATATAAATTCTTGTATTTTTTAATATCTCAGTTAGGGGTGTGCCATATCATATAATATGCAATAATAAAATTTAATTTTCATTTTGTTGCAGTAGTGTATTCTTGAAATATTTTTTTTATTCAATGTTTTGTCATATCGAATACCGTTATCGCAAAAAATACCAGGAAATATCGTGATATTATTGTAGGGCAATATCGCCCACCGCTAATGAGAAGGGCTGTGAACCTGGTGATACGATACTAAGCTCGATGAAGTACTGAGCAGTCAAAGCTCTCTCTCTCTCTCTCTCTATATATATATATATATCTATATATCTATATCTAAGATCTGTGTATCTATATATAAGATCTGTGTATTAACAAGAACCTGCCCATACAATACGTATCGTGATACAGTGGTCACGATTCAATATATTGAGATACACTGCACGTAAAGTGATATATTGCAATATATTTAAAATCCTACTACTTAAACACACCACTGTATGAACAGGTTTGTCAATGCTTACAATAGCATTGCGCCCTTGTGCTGCTTGTTAATGTTGGAGTGGAGCTGAAAATGGATTACAACACTGCCATCTAGTGGTCAGAGGTTTAAACACAACACACAATGATTCCCTGTCTGCCAGGAATCTGTGCATGTAAGCTGTTCATTATAAATCGATACCGTGTTTCTGAGAATCGATACAGTATCACTAAACATAATATCTCGATACTGAGTGTGACGATGCTTTGCTGAACAGATATATAAAAATCTGTGCTTATATGTGTGCAGATATTCTACAAATAAGTGAGTAGACGTATATTATGAGAGCTATTATTTACAGAATCTGTACAGCTGTGCAAATAAGCATTAAGTTACAAAGGAGTTACTATAATACAGTGAGATTTAGTCCAAGTATGAGCTCAATTTGTTTGCTAATGTACTAACAATGCAAACTTTGGGCATCTCTGGGTAAAGATTCTATTTTGTTGGAATATGTTGGTTATTTCTATGAAAAAGTAACCTCTGGAGTAACGTTACATTTAAATAGCTTAAATAGCTTTTAGGAGTTACTATGGCTACCTGCAGATGGCTTCTAGTTTTTTGAGCCTTGTATGAACGTGATGTTAAATAATGGGCGTACAACTGCATTTGCTGGAAATGGTCAACTCGGTGCTGCTGAGAAGTGAGACATCGTTCACCTAAACGCTCAACTGGGATTTGAGGGGGTTGTGACTCAGTCCGCCTCAACTGAACCCAGATGCGCTTGGATATGAAGGGCCAGAGGTAAGCGCTCACGTGGACACATACACAGCGCTCTAAACTGGGCCAGGAGCTAATACTGGCTTCTGCGGTAGAAAAGAACCTATTCCTTCAGGGCCTGGACCTGACAGAGCGCTGCAGTGAGTCAGCTACGGTCCTTCCAGTCTCCGTCACCAATCTCTCCAGATCCTTCTGCTCGCCGCCTCCTCTTAAAGGAGTATGGTGCACAAAAAGAGCTAAAGATGGTAAAGGAGGCGCTGCAGAAATAATCGTTTGGCTGCATGTTTCTTTAATTTGCAAAATAAATAAAGAAATAAAGAAATAAATAAAAAAGCTGCAGGACAGGAGATTATCTAGGGCTGGGACTTGCTGGGACTCGTCCGTAGTTGCTTTTGCAACATCCAGAGCTGAGCCAACAAAAGGCCAGTGACTCTGATTAAACGACTGTAACAAACAAGGAGACTGTTAATTGCTTCTGTAATGCACATGAGCCCTACTCTGATCATCCTGACCAAACAGCAGATGCTCCAGATGAGCTTCTGTTGGTGTTTTAATGAATCAAGAGATTTACAAAACCCAGTAAACATTATAAATCATTTCTGTTCCAATTAGACAGGTCAGATCTCTTAATATATTCCAGGGGAATAGAGAGTGTACATACACACACACACACACACACACACACAACGCACCTAAGCTCGATGAAGTACTGAGCAGTCAAAGCTCTCTCTCTCTTATATATATATATATATCTGTGTATTAGATATAGATCTGTGTATTAACAAGAACCTGGCTATACAATACGTATCGTGATACAGCGCTCACGATTCAATATATCGCGATACTGCAAGCAAAGTGATATACTGCATATTTTTCAAATCCTACTATTAAAACACACCACTGTATGAACAGGTTTGCCAATGCTAACAATAGCACTGCGTCCTTGTGCTGCTTGTTAATGTTGGAGTGGAGCTGAAAATGGATTACAACACTGTCATCTAGTGGTCATCTAGCATCGCTCGGCCGGACCACAGGTCAGTGGTGGCAGCATGATACGACACGTCCTCCTCCAGCTTTCGAGTGATTCTTTGGCGTGTGTTGTTATACAGTTGTGGCAACTTCAGAAAAATTTTTGCGGCCTGGTAGTGCGCACTTCTGCTCTAAAACTTTTCCACCTGTCTGATATTTCCACCGTACATATGGGCACCATATCGCTACAGCATCTGTGATGGCCTTCCAGCGTGCCCCGTTCTTATCATACGGCACACGGTTGGAAAACATGTACAGTGCTTGCTGTATTTTGGGTGGTGTGCTGGTGGAGCGACTGTTTTCATTCCGCTGGGAGCAGCACTTCTCCCACTCCGCTGCATGCTTCTGTTTAAGGTGTTGGAATAAGTTTGTTGTGCTGTTTTCTTTGGAAGAAACTGTTTTCAAACACACCTTACAGCGAGGACTTGTTTGGTCCATGACCGACACCACAAAACCGAACCAATTTCAGATCAAGGAGGTAGTTACTCATTTCTTGGGGACAAAGTGCAGGGGAGTGGGGAGATCACTCTTAACTAAGAAAGTCCAAAGGGGGTTGTCGGTGGTGGGAGTTAAAACTGAGAAAAAACTGATTTGTTTCCTTAACTGTAAATTCAAATTAATCGATAAAATCTAATATATATATATATATATATATATATATATATATATATATATATATATATATATATATATATATATATATATATATATATATATATATATATAGGTGTAGGACATGATAATTAACACACTGGTCTGCTTTTGTAAGCTTTCTTAAAGCCTAAGTTGCTGCTGTACCTGTGTAATCAAACCCACCGGTTCCTAAAGACAGCCCACTGGAGCTCTGAGCCTAAATCAGAGAGGTATCATTAATCTGTGCGTGAATGAACTGCGCTCACACGGAATTTGTGAACGTCCTTTTACACGGAAGCTGGAGGCTGATCATGGGATCATAGCGGAACGTCCTAACTCTGTGAGAACGGAGAAAAGAGCGATTCACGGGCGAGTCAAATAAAGGTGTGACGAGCCTCGCAAGCCGCCTTAACTGCTGGGCGCTGGAATAATCAGTTTAGTCATCAGACGAATAGGATTATTACATAACCTCCCGGCTCCAGGCTTGCGGAAGACTCGACTGCGGCCGTTGGAGACGTGGAGAGAAACGCAGCCCTTAACCCAGATCTCTCCGGCTGCTGCGCTGTTGCAGCAACACTGCTTCGAGTCCACGGCCGCGCTGCACTAAAACCCTGCTTACTGTTTATTATTTCGTTTCTTGGATGTTTTTCATTGTTTGACAGAAGCAATGCGCAAATGTTGCCACACAGAGACACGACAGATCTACAGTGTTTAGGACGTCTAGATGAAGCTAATTGCAGTGGCTGGTTACGGTCTGATATTTAAGTGTATTAATAGTTAATAATAATCACAGTCAAATGCAACGCAATAAACACAGTCCTGTGCACAAGCCTTCTAAAAGCACTGGTTTTGCTGGTAAACTTAACCCAAGCTTAACAGTAATAGAATGGACGATGAGAATTAATTTAAAATGGCACAAGATGATGATGAGGCTAAGATAAATACCCCAGAGATGCAGAGTTTTAATTAAGCGCCATGTTGAAGAGATATGCTTTCTAAAGTTTCTTAAATGGAGGTCATTAAGCTCTACTGTCTAATCAAAGTTGGGACTGAGCTCCAGAGTTTAGAAGCAGAACAGGTTGCTCCATGTTTTCTGTACTTAGGAACAGTGGTTGGAGAATGTCAGTATCTGCAGATCTAGGATCACAAGCTGGAACATCAGGAGAGGCATTCGGTGATTACTGAAATAATCGATAGCTGCAGCCCTACTCTGAGACTTAAATGGCCAAACTTTGGCGATATTTCTCAAACAATAAAAAGCCTCAGGTTCTGTATTTCAGGTTTGGAACATAGAGCTAAAGAAGCTAGCTTCTGACTAGCATTGTCTCCAAGTTCTAGTACCAAGAAACAACATTAGTTTATTCCTTTACTCCCTAAAACTGAACCTTGGGGAACTCCACTGAAGTCACTGTGAAACCAAGAAGTGTCTATGCGCCTGGAAGGCCTACTGAGTATTCAAGACCGTGGATTAATATCTTGTGATCTAAAGTATCAAAAGCGGCACTAGGAACCATGTGGCAGTACAATCAAACACAAAAGCAGAAAACAATGAAAATAATTTGCTAATATCTATAAAAGGTTGGCTATAAACTTCTCCTCAACACCATTAGCCATCAAAGACACCTGTTAAATTCCAGCACCAGCATGCATAAAGAAATACTGACTAGAAAACCAGGTGTGGGTTAATAACAAATAATACTAGACTTCCTGGCGGAGAGGCTTGGATATGCTTTGAAAAACAGTCCAATCAAAACACATCTGTGTCAGCACAGGGAGGAAGAAAGGCTTCATTAACTTCCTAATGACATCACCTAATGACACCATGCTGGCTTGAACATCACCCGATACTGTCAGTCAGGGTGTATAGTCTGTATTCACATGTTCTTATACATATTCTTTTTTACTATTGGAATTCTTCATTCTTTACATACCTTATTGTTTTTTACTGGGTTTTGTACTTTGTTTTTGTTCTGTGTAACTGCTACATTTCCTTCGGGATCAATAAAGTATCTATCTATCTATCTATCTATCTATATACTAATCTATCTATCTATCTATTTATATACTAATCTATCCATCCATCTATCTATTTATATACTAATCTATCTATCTATCTATTTATATACTAATCTATCTATCTATCTATTTATATACTAATCTATCTATCTATCTATTTATATACTAATCTATCTATTTATATACTAATCTATCCATCTATCTATTTATATACTAATCTATCCATCTATCTATTTATATACTAATCTATCCATCCATCTATCTATTTATATACTAATCTATCCATCCATCTATCTATTTATATACTAATCTATCTATCCATCTATCTATTTATATACTAATCTATCTATCCATCTATCTATTTATATACTAATCTATCTATCCATCTATCTATTTATATACTAATCTATCCATCCATCTATCTATTTATATACTAATCTATCCATCCATCTATCTATTTATATACTAATCTATCCATCCATCTATCTATTTATATACTAATCTATCTATCCATCTATCTATTTATATACTAATCTATCTATCTATCTATTTATATACTAATCTATCTATTTATATACTAATCTATCCATCTATCTATTTATATACTAATCTATCCATCTGTCTATTTATATACTAATCTATCCATCTATCTATTTATATACTAATCTATCCATCTATCTATTTATATACTAATCTATCCATCCATCTATCTATTTATATACTAATCTATCCATCCATCTATCTATTTATATACTAATCTATCCATCCATCTATCTATTTATATACTAATCTATCTATCCATCTATCTATTTATATACTAATCTATCCATCCATCTATCTATTTATATACTAATCTATCCATCCATCTATCTATTTATATACTAATCTATCCATCCATCTATCTATTTATATACTAATCTATCCATCCATCTATCTATTTATATACTAATCTATCTATCCATCTATCTATTTATATACTAATCTATCTATCCATCTATCTATCCATCTATCCATCTATCCATCTATCTATCTATCTATCTATCTATCTATAAAACTGGGATGCTTTTAAAAACTGCAACAGTGAATTTTATGAGCTTGTCCAGCAAATCCCTGAAGAAGATAGTTCTTATTACACATCCTAAAGAAAAAGCCTGAGTCAGAAAAAAAAATCCAGCACATTCTTCATTAAAAACTGGTTACTGCGTAAGCGCTAACTGATTGCTCCTTCAGGCCAGGGCTGATGTCGCTTTGTCTCATTTGCAGTTGGGTAAAACGCTACAGCAGTTCATCCAACAGACCCATTCCTCCAATTAGAGCTCCCTTGAGAGTTTCGATCAATACATTTAATTTGTTTGGCCACTGCCTGGACCTTAGCTCAGCAGAAGACTAAAATCAGGCTTGAATGAGACGAGCCAGTTATTAAACTGAGCTACAGGGGTTTCCCCCACCATATGTTTTCCCCTTTTTTTTTTTTTTTTACATCTGAATGACTCAGTGGGATGATGATGATTAAATGTGCAGCTGGGGGCCACACGTAGAGCCGAGCAGCATGCACTGGAGCAGCAGCGGGTGGCTTAAAGCTGAGGTTCTAAAACCTGCAAGTCCATATATTCGCATATATACAATTCAGACTAGGGATGCACCGATACCACTTTTTCCTTACCGATACCAATACCAGAATTTCAGGTATCTGCTGATACAGAGTAGCGATACTGATACCAACTCTGACCTAAATGCTCAATATATGGCTATAAATCCTGATATTTATAGTGTTCCACTTTTTATATGTTGTATTTTTTTATGTCTTATCCTGAATAAGATATAATAACCTTGAAAGAACCATTTACAGGTTGAGTAACTGTACATTAAAAAGGTTCAGAGCTATGAAAAAATAAAAATTGCCACAATGCAGAAACACGTGCAGCCACTTAGTCAATAAGCTTCATGGTATCGGCGCTCTTTACTGCCGATACCGATACGGTATCAGTGCAACACTAGTACAGACCAAAAGTTTGGACATACCGTCTCATTCAAAGAGTTTTCTTTATTTTCATGACTTTGAAAATTGTAGATTCACACTGAAGGCATCAAAACTATGAATTAACACATGTGGAATTATATAGCTCACAGTAATTTATAGTTTTGATGCCTTCAGTGTGAATCTACAACTTTTATAGTCATGAAAATAAAGAAAACTCTTTGAATGAGGTGTGTCCAAACTTTTGGTCTGTACTGTATGTATGTATATATATATATATATATATATATATATATATATATACATATATATATATATATATACATATATATATATTTTAGCTCCATTACAGTTCAGCTTCCAGTACACCTGAGCCAGGTACTCGCTGCTTCCTAATAGATTTAGTCTGTGGGAACTTGTGCCCACTCAACCCAAAGAGCATTTGTGAGGTCAGGCAGTGAGGTTGGAAAAAGAGAAGGTCTGGCTCGCAGTCAGCGTCCCAAGACATCCCAGAGTTGTTCAGCGGGGTTGAGGTCAGGGTTCTGTGCAGGCCACTGGAGCTCCATCACCACAAACACATCCAACCATGTCTTTATGGAGTTCGCTCTGAGCACAGGAACACAGTCAGGCTGAAACAGGACAGGGTTCTTCCCCAGACTGTCACCACAAAGTGGGAAGCATAGAAGCGAGTAAAATGTCTTTGTAGGCCGTCGCATTAACGTCACGCCTTACTGGAACTGAGAGTCCAAACCCTGAAGAGCAGTCCAAACCCTGAAGAGCAGCCCAGACCATTCTACTCTACTGGCACTATGCAGGGAGCGTTCTCCTGGCATCCTCCAAACCAGACTGGCATTGTGTGCATAATAGAGAAAGAGAGAGAAAATACGGAGAGACGAAGAGAAGAGACAGCCAGAGACAACCCTACACAGTGAGCAAAGTCTACTGTAAACCGAACAAGCCGAGGGAGCCGTTACTGAGCGTAAACCTGAAGAAAGACGTGGCTGAAGTTAAGGTGGAACAGGAATTGAAAAAGAAGCTAACTTCAGAAAGCAAGCAACTGAGCTTCCCCAACAAACTGATAGTGAGTCTGAGTTTTACGGTAACTCCTAGCCAAGCACCACATTAGTGTCTCAGCGTCTGAGCAGAAAGCAGTTCAGTCTACATGTCCAGTCCTCAGAGCAGAGCGACACACAGTAACCATAACATTTAGCTTAAATCAGTGTGATGGTGAGTTGAGTTGAAGGCTAATAAAGTTTAATTTGTTTACAGTAAGTGGGTCAGCAAGTGTAGAATAAGCTTTAGCACAGTAAACGAGTATACAGTAGCCAGTCCTGTGAACTTATAGTATGACAAGAAAAAACTTCCTAATAAAGAAAGAAACCTTGAGAGGAGCCCAGACTCAAGGGAGGAACCCATCCTCCTCTGATTGACCCCAGATAGAGCAAAAAAGCTAACGAGATAAAACAGAATACAATAAGAAGCTCTGCGTAAACAGATTTCTTAAATATTCCAGTTTAGGGGGTAGTGATGTGGCGGCTCTACTGTAGTAGTCACGGTCGTGCAGGCTGGCGAGCAGGAGAGCATCCTCAGGTCAGACAGGAGAAACTCACACAGTCGTGGACCGGAGGTTAGGGAACCGGTCAGGCTAACCTCCATGCCCTCCAGCATCTGGTTTCAGCCTGACTGTGTCCCAGAAGGTCTCCGGTTCGATCCCTTGGACCAACAAAGACATGACTGAAGTGCCCTTGAGCGAGGCACCCAACCTCAACTGCTCCCCGGTCACTGTGGACAGGGCTGCCCACCGTTCTGGTCAAGTGTGCTCACTACCTCCTAGTGTTTGTGTATTCACTAGTGTGTGTGTATGTATGTGAGTGCACGGATGGAGGTCAAACTCTGCTGTGGCAAAAAACTCAACATATTGAAACACATTTATAAAAGAAACCTAAAAAGTTGCTAAACGTTCACCGTAACACATATTCCCAGCTCAGTCAGCCGCAACCGCTGTGGTGCTTCTAGGCTGGGACAGAATAAGTAGCGGTTTAGCGTACGTGTTCTGAAGAGGTCACAGCCTGAACACTTCGGGCTTCAGAGCTTCACTTCCAGACCGCAGCATGCCTGCCGCTGACCCAAACAAACATCCAGAGAAAACCCATGAGCCCAGCGTGTCCCAGTCATCCCACAAAATTCCTGCCGTGTCCTCTCTGAGCTGAAGACGGAGCGGGCTGAATCTGCAAGCGCAGTCCATTTTTCACAGCGCTGAAATCCCACCGCTCGCAGCGCTGATCTCGAAAGGAGGAGGAATGCATAATAAGTGTATTGTTATCTCGAGGACAGGGCTGTTTATCAATCCCTGGACCTGCATTCTCAGAGTGCACTGGACCAACTCGTGGTCAAGGGCACAAAGTGCTCTCAGAAGGGTGCAGAAACAAGAGGGGGGGGGGGATCAAACAGGCACAAAGAGTTTCACAGCACTGAAAATCACAAAAACAAAAACAACAACAAAAGCACTTACTGCTATTACTGTTAATGTTATTGTAATTATTACTACCACTAGTACTAAACACAATTCTATTTAATCAAATAACCTATTTTTGTACCTCTAGCCAACAATTAAATGACCAACAACAGATTGCAATTATGCATATAGTAGGGTTGTGCGATATTGACAAAAAATAATCAATATTTTCTGTAATTTTGTCAATAACAATAATAAACGATTTGTTGCATTTTTTAGAAATGTATTTGTAAAAGTCTTATATTTCACTAGCTTCTCAAAGGATAGAAACCTTATAGGGTTTAAGGGCATTATCTTGATTTTTGAATATTTTCTTAATTTTGGCACTTGCATGTAACATAATACCCACAAATATAAAAATATTCAATCTTAGCTGTCTCAATAATGAGAAAATAAGTGACCTGGAGGAAGTATAAAGAGATTATCTGGTCCTAAACCTGAAAAACTTAAAGTCCGATTTTAAAATTCTTCATATATCTTGTAAAAAATACTATACTCTTACTTATATGGACAAACTATTTTGGTGCTTGAAATGGAGTTTTAGCTTCACATCAGTAGTCACATACAATTAATAAAATTGTATACAAATATAAAATAAAGGTCTAAAATTAATTTCTGTAAAAGTGTTTGAGTAAAATTTTGTTATTCTACTTGATACAATAGTCAACAGTCATAAACTTGAACATAAACATGAAATAAATCCCTGTTCATTAGTAAATGTTTACTGTTTAAAAGTCTGTTGTCTGTTTATTAGAAAAAACTTACTTTACCATATAAAATAATTAAAAACATACAGAATAAAAAACTAACTACATACACCATTTTCTCTTATTTGTTTAGTGTGTCAACGGTTGTTCAGCGATTGGTCAGCTTTACACAAAACACAGATGACAGACACACGAATACGCCAATTACAGATGAGAGGCTGGTGACAGACACACAAATCCACCAGTCAGACAAGAGAGGCAGACTGAGTTGCTCGTTTTTGATAGGCTCATAACTCCTGACGTAAGTGATGTACAGACTCGGGATTGGGTGTAATGAAAGGGCGGATTCTCTTGATTCAGGAAATGTTTGAACAGTATTTCTGTGCTGGGTTATCACAAATATATTAAAAGAAACGTCGAGAAACCCCCCCACTAGCCCCCACTCTTAATGCGCATGCCCAGCAGCCTGCACTAAAGCATAAAGTAGTGAGCACGTGGAGTCAAGACGTTTTGATTGTTGTCATTTTCCCGGTCAGTACTCGATAACGTCAGCTCACGCATCATTAACGCGGTAATTAAGATATTAGCGTAGACGATGTATATCGCACACCCCTAGCATTTGGTGTATGTGTCCATTTAAGCACAAGCACAAGCTTTTAACTGACAGCAGACACAGATCCAGCTCAAATAAACAAACATCAATCACTGCTGCCTTTTCATGGTGCTACATCACCGAACTTAAAACTTTTGTTGTTGTTGTTTTTTTCGTAACGCTGCATTATCTTCCAGCAAAGTGAGGCGGTTTTCATCATTTTAACAGATGCCGGCTGTGCGTGAGGGCTTGTGGGAGCAGCAGCGGTGTGCAGCACACAGAGAGACATAAAGCTTTTGTCAACTTTCTGCAAATGAAGAAGCGAGTTGGGCCAGGGGGCAAACCATGAGACTGTTAAAACACAATCACTTAATACCAGATAGACAGACAGACAGAACAGGGTTTTACTCTGATTACATTGGCATAACTTTGAGCTACAGTAATAAAGCACAGACCTAAGACTCTTCTCTAATAAAACAGGTCATCCATTCTTCTGCTTGACCGCACTTTCACATTTTCTATTCAGAACCAGACTGAAGCGCAATTCCACATCCTGACCTGCTCTCAGTGATTCATATAAGAGAATCAGACAAGTTGGCAAATTTCCCTGTTTTGAATAGCACGCGAGAAACTCACCTATTTTACATGAGAATTGAGACGCACAACAATTTGAAGGGTTCAAAATATACTGGCTGACATAATAATCTATTTACTTTATCTACTTTCTTTCATTAGAAACTCGTGTCGTACGAACTGATGCCTCATTTCTTAAACACAAACAAAACAAACACAAACACTGGAACCCAGCTTTTCTCTACTAAGCAGCTGCAAACACCACTATGGCTTTTCTTACATTAGTATTTTCTAGGGGTGTAAGAAAAGATTGAAAATAATGAATATCGGGATATTGTGTTTGGTGATACTGTATCAATTCTCAAAAATAAAGTATTGATACACAGATTCCTGGCAGACAGTGAATCATAGTGTGTTGTGTTTAAACCTCTGACCACTAGATGGCAGTGTTGTAATCCATTTTCAGCTCCACTCCAACATTAACAGGCAGCATAAGGGTGCAATGCTATTGTAATTATTGGCAAACCTGTTCATATAGTGGTGTGTTTTAATAGTAGGATTTGAAAAAAATCACAATACATTACTTTGCTTGCAGTATCGCAATGTATCGTGATATATTGAATCGTGACCACTGTATCACGATATGTCCTAGTGTTTTCTCAGTATGGCTAAAAACCATGAACAAACTCTGCGTTGTGTGAGGGCATGCCAAGCCTGCCAGTAGGCGGGCAGTAGTGATTATGTGACGAGATGATGTCACCTTGTAACAGAGTAAAGGGCTGAAATTCAATTGAGGGTCAATTCAGGCAGCTTAGTAAAGTAGTTTCTGTGTTGTAGAGGTTCTTCCTCTGCCGTGTAACTTTGGGCTCCATAACTTTGCACACTGTTTACATCCACTAACAGCTCATAACACACTGTTGGGAAAACTGGACAAGCATAACAGATACCCTTTTATTTATATGACTACACAAATCATATTTATTGAGTAGGGATGTAACGATACACTCTAATCACGATAGAGTGCAATTCACGATGCTGGCCTCACTAAACGACATTCTCACGATTGTGTTTACAAAATCAAACACAAAAACACAAACTATGACCCACAAAGTTTCCTTTTATTATTTATTTACAACAAAACTACAAAAAAGGCTGTATTTTGCTTATATTTTCTTTATCAAAGTAAACTGAAGTGAATACACGCTTATAAGACTATTAAATCTTTATTAAGTGAAATCTCTCCGGTCGGCTCCTCGTCCACTATGTTTGTTGCAGTTTGAGAGGTTGTTTGTAGTGAACGGTCAACCAATAGCGTCCGGCCCATGTCCCACCTCCAAACTGTCAAACCCCTGTCAAACCCCCTTCCCCCAACCCCCCAAAACTTGAGCGCTGAGAGCAGTCAACGGTAATGCACTCTACACAAGAGGAAAAATATCAAATCCAGAAAGAAAAACACAGTAAAGGACGTAAAGAAAGACAGTTTGAGTGTGGTTATGAAAAATGCAAGTGCAGTTCTTCTTTCTGTGCTTGTGATTTTCACTTTTGCACGAGTAAAACATTTACGTTACGAGTAAAACATAAACGTGCAGGTTTATAATTTTATTATGTTTTTGCGTGCCCTAGTTTCGATACTGTTGTGATGCCATGCATTCAACTAACGTGATGTGCGGGCATCAAACAAGCGAGGTACCAGCGCCCTCTGCTGTTTCAAAAGGCTATAGATTCATTTTACATATCAATCGATTTCAGTCGGGGCATATCAAATTTAATCAAGTCACTAAGAATGCCTGCTGACTAGGAATGAAAAATAATAATCATATCAGCATTGTCAGATATTTTCTTAATGTTTACATTATAGATAATGTTTACATCACAGATGTTTAGGATTCACCGATATTGGATGCTACGGTTTTTGTGCTCCTGTAGAACAGAACTTTTAGGCGGCACTAAGCTACTAAACCAAAATAATTGTGTGTGTTATATTTCTAAGCAATGGTAAAGTAGATGTGGCCCAACACAGACCCATGATTTGAATATCAATCCATTTCATTTATTAACAGGTCTCTATTATTGCTTAGTGTTAAACTGGGCTCCCTCCAGGCCACAGCTTTGCAAACATTAGCGTTTTCCCTCTTCTAATGCTCTGAATTCACTTCACGATGGCGTTGCTGACTAGCTGACGAGGTGCAAGAAGTCTATAAAGGTGTGGCTTAAACATATAAGAGAGCCTGCAGCAACCAAACAGACACAGATGATGAGTAAAGAACTACCTGATATAGTCAGACAGCACAACTGTTCATGGTTTCATCCTATTGTTTTAAGACTGATACTCTGAATCATAGCGAAGGAAAGATATCATAATTATTAGCCTATTATCAAACATGTTCATCAACAACAATAGCCATTATATTGGCCAGGCTGGCCTTGAATTGCCAGTCACCCCACCCGTTTCTCAATAGGCTGCTGCTCATGCAGTTGCAGCTGAATATATTCAGTGTCTACACACACAGTGAGAAAGCGTGGCATTGTTATCAATGAATGAATGTTAATGAGGTCCAGTTAGCACTGCTATTAATAACGAATGAAAGCCAGTGGGTGCCACTTTAGCATCACTCAAATGAACCGCGGCGACCGTATGTGAAGCTCCCTTTTAAACGAAGCTCTAGATTCCCGAACGGCGAGCTCTTATCAGCAATGTGCCGGGGTTCAAAAAAGCCTCGTCAACAGCCCGAAATAGCATCATATAATCAAAGCCTAAAAATAGCCATGTGCACAGCAAAGTCTAAAAAGGGAGAGAAGTGAGAAGAGGAACAGTTGAGAATGAGACAACTTGGCAAATTTCCCTGCTCTGAATACCGCAGCGCAGCCACAACATGACTGTAAATTCACAGCACAAGCTCAGAGCGAACCCTCCACTGGATAAACGAAGCTATACGGCATGAAAGGGGCTGTCAGCTTATTTCATTACCCATTTTATATGTTTAGCTATACGGTCCTGCATTAACGCACAACTGTGGTATTACGTCGGAGGACGTTGACATCTAACCAATCAGAACTAGGGCAGAAGGGTTGTCAGCGACCCTGCACACTTCACTTCTGGTGGGCTAGTCTTACCTGACCAACAAATGCTACAATTGCCTCAATGACGTGTTAGTTAATCCTAGCCAACCAGCCACTGTGCTGTACTTGAGCAGGGTTTGGATGATTGGTCAAATTCCTTGTAAATGATAACAACAACAACAACATCAACAACAACAGGGGTTTAGAAATAGAACAAGCTTCTTACAGAGGTCCTACCTGTTTATGGCTCCCTGATAACTTTTTTTTCACAGGAGACATTATCAATTCTAAAACGTAGGGGTTTGTCTCTTCTTCCAACACATAAGAACAGAGATTAAGACAGAGTTTTGTCTTATAACAGCAAGAATTGTCACAACAACACAGCAGTTCCTGCTGTTATAAGAAAAAACTCTGTCTTAATCTCCTAAAAGACAGTGTTGGTGACACTGGAATATTGTAAGATTGGTCAAATTCCTACTTGAGGTTGTCCATCCATCCATCCATCCATCCATCCATCCATCCATCCATCCATCCATCCATCCATCCATCCATCCATCCATCCATCCATCCATCCATCCATCCATCCATCCATCCATCCATCCATCCATCCATCCATCCATCCATCCATCCATCCATCCATCCATCCATCCATCCATCCATCCACCCACCAGTCCCTAAGACACAAGGACTCGGAACGGTAACCATCAGGCAGCTTCTCAGGTGATACGAGACGAAAGAGAAGTGGTAAGTGCTCTGGCGTCCACGTGAGTCTACGGCTAACCCCATAAAACTGGGCATTCCTTTACGACCACTGCCTCAAACAGCAGACTACTTTAGGTTCAACAAAGTAAAGAGGGGGAGGTGATCAAGCGAGCGGGAGGTGATTTCCATTTTTTACTTTATACATAACTGAACATCTCTGACTCATCTCTGACTGAGCAAACAGAGACTGCCCAACATTCATAACACTGTCTAAAACAAATACACAGTGGACTTCACTGCACATTCAAGCACACATATGCAAAATTTGGACCTCAGGGAAAAAAAAAAAAAAACCCCAAAGATATGGGCCGTGTAATTTTTGGTCATATCAAAAGTTTGGTATTGCAGCATGTGAGGCTATGTTGTTCCGTGGAAGTCCAGCCTAGCCGCTCAGGGCACTGCCGTTCAGCTATTCCCCAGACATGACGACAGTTTTTGTTTTCATTTGCTTGGGCAAACAATGTGCCACGGCTTTCACAGGGCAGGGGAGCTGTGCCAACCCAAACCAGGCACAATGTGGGTGAGAAGTCAAATCATACAGGACAAATGACCTGGGCATTCCCCCCTACTGCAAACCAGCCTCTCGATGATTGAGTCACGCCTTTGTCTCAGTCACTTCAGGCTTTTTTTAGTGCTTCTTTTTGTGACAAATTCAGCCACTCACGCTGAGTGGAAAGAATCCAGCATTGGAGGGAAAAGGCCAACACTGTCCCGTTTGTTTCTTACACAGAGCTTGCAGAAAAACATATGTATAACTCTCGTGTAGCGTACGGTAGGGCAGGGTGTTCCTGACATGATGTCTGTGTTTAACAAAGATTACTGGAGGATGTTAAAGGCCACTAACAGACTGATAATCAGGAAAGCTTATCAAACTGGACGATAAGTCAACATTAAAAGCACTATAAAACAAACACACTATAAACAAAACATTTCAGACTAGAATGTCAAGTTAGTCAACGTAAATTTAATTGTGGGGGGAAAAAACTTGATACAGCAAGTTTTGGCACAGAAATATTATATTGATTAGGGGTGTAAGAAAATATCGACATATGAAATATCATGATATGTTTTGATTAGAAGGCTGTATCGATTCTCAGAAACACAGTATCAATACACAGATTTCTGGCAGACATTGTGTTTAAACCTAGGGTTGGGTGATATTTTGAGTTTTTAAGAAATATATATATATATATATATATATATATATATATATACACACACACACACACACACACACACACACACACACACATATACATACATACATACATACATACATACATACATACATATATATATATATATATATATATATATATACACACACACACATACACATATATATATATATATATATAAGATGAGACAATATTGTTTATATATATATAGTCTGTGTTGCGCTTCACCTGTAGATCCACCAGTTCGCCTCTCTCTCTCCCGGTTTGTCTCAACTTCACACTGCCCCGCCTCTCTCCCTCACTAACCCTAAAATTCAGTCAGTGTTTGAACATACCTGTATCGCTCATGTTCTGTAAGTATGACATTAACAGTTACTTGCATATCGATTTCACGGAGAAGCAACTCCTTTCACTGTGGCAGAGAAGCTGAGCATGTCGGCTGAGAGAAGGGATGAACGCCACCGAGCAGTAACCAGTTTTATTGTTAAAGGACTGCATAGTTTTATAGTTTAAACATAAGTAATGCTCAGGTTTGTTTTTAATAAAGCAGCACAAAGATGCTTATTGTTTAATTAAGAACCAAATAAAAATATAAAAAATAAAAAGGCAGCCTCTCATGTTTTCTGTTACATAAATACATACATTTTTGTATTACAAATTGTTAAACGATACCCAGCCCTTGTCTAAAGTGTCTGTGTGACAGTTGGGACATGCTTTGTCGCAGAAGTGCCTTTTTGTTATCAACGTATGAGAAGAAAAAATATCAAGATATATATCGTATATCGTCATTCAGCTAAGAATAGAGATATTATTTTTGGTCCATATCGCCCAGCCCTATTTAAACCTCTGACCACTAGTGTTGTAATCCATTTTCAGCTCCACTCCAACATTAACAAGCAGCACAAGGACGCAATGCTTTTGTAAGCATAGCAAAGCTGCTCATATAGTGGTGTGTTTTAATAGTAGGATTTGAAAAATTTCAATATATCACTTTGCTTGCAATTTCGCAGTATATCGCGATATATTGATACGCATTGTATCACCAGCATATTGCCAATACACAGCCCTAGTATTGATACATGGAAACCAGGTATCAAAATTATATCAGTATTAAAATGATTTAAACTTAGGTAAGTATCGTGATAATATTATGTCATGGCTGTATACAGACTGAATCTGAATCAGACAACACGCCACAATGTATTCAAGTGGTATTGGGATTGGATTAAAGTTAAACACTGGCTCAGCTTGTTTGTAGTCTTTATCTGTCTATCTGGGGTTTTCTAACAAGCTGTTTCCTGCTACAGACTACAGATCACATCTCTGCCAATCTTCTTCCGTATCACGTCCAAAATCAGAACACTCAGCATCAGACGGCAGGCAGTTAAAGTAAACCGCCTGACGTGGGAACTCTCCCTGATGTATACATATTTAAGCAGCTTTGACAGAAGCAGGCATACAACTCAGCATCTTCTCAGGAGAGGTTTCAGTGTTATGGCTGCATGACATAGCAGACAGCGTGCTCTTCAGTCTCTCTCGCCCAGTAAACTCAGCACTGGTTATGCAATTCACATTTAAGACGGTGTTAGGGAGTGGTTAAATGAGATGTGACATTTAATGAGATTCCTAACCCACCCCCCCCTCGGTCGCCTTCCCTTCAGGCAAAACAAGTCCAGCCTAATTACAACAAACATAAACCTACTGGACCAGTACAGGATTTTTTTTCAATCACACCTTAAAAAACGAGTAGCATAAGCTATATTTACACCATCTGCATCCTACAGGACTAACAAGTACTGAAAGTGTGCTAACTGCCCATCTAAACCATGTCAACAAAGAAACTGTGCTATTTTTTTATACTGATAACAACGTATAGCATATTCTTAGTTTAGAAAGGAGATCAAACTTTCACTTCCTGTTACTGCCTGACCCTAGAACAGGTCATAAAACACACATTACTTGACGCTGAGTGGTGAATTTTAAATTTAACTACGCAGAGATCATGAACTCAAGAGTCTCACTGGAAAAATTAAAGCCTAGAGCTTAATTTATAGAAAATCATGACATAGTATTGACAGTTGTGGGCTGGAGGTTAGTAGGGCTGTGTATTGGCAAGAACCGATCCAATACGTATCGTGATACAGCAGTCACGATTCAATATATCGTGATATATTGTGATTTTTCAAATCCTGCTATTAAAACACACCACCAAAGGAACAGGTTTGCCAATGTTTACAATAGCATTGCGCCCTTGTGCTGCTTGTTAATGTTGGAGTGGAGGTGAAAATGGATTACAACACTACCATCTAGTGGTCAGAGGTTTAAACACAACACACAATGATTCACTATTGCAACAATATTGCAAAACATAATATCACAATATTCGATATTTTGATATTTTCTTACACCCCTAGAGCTTAGGGACTTGTGGCCAGAAGGTCACTGGTTGGATCCCCTGGACCAACATTACAAGACTGAGGTGCTCTTGAGCAAGGCACCTAACCCTCAACTGCTGTGGATAGGCTACTTACCATTCCGGGCAAGCGTGCTCACTGCCCCCTACTGTGTACGTTCACTAGAGTGTATACATGTGGGTATTTCACTCCAAGTTCAAATTCTGAGGTGGCAAATAGTTCTAAATTCTAATAATTCTATATTCTAGCATTTAAAAATGATGCACTTTTCACAATGCTGGTCATACAAGACCGCCTATTACCTGGTATATTAGCCTCTAGTGTCAAACCAAAGAAGCAAACTAAACCTTTGAGCAAGACACACACATCGCTCTGTATGAACGTGAAGGAATGTAGCAGCTCAAGGCAGGCAGCCTTGTGTACTATGGCGAGTGAATGAGTGGCAGCTACAGCCTGGGCGGGGGGGGGGGCCTATCGCTCTCATGCGAATCCCCACGTGCCGTTACCCTGCCAGTCCTCCGGGCAGCCAGTACAGCAGGCAGCTTTACGTCAATCCCTATGATGTCATTCCAGGCAAGAGGAGCTCTTGGGCTCCCGGGGAATTGGATTACCGCTGCACTGCGTGTGTGGACTGAGGCTGAGGCGATAAGGAAAGGGCCTTGTGATCGACACGCTTTCACATTGGGCGCTGGGCCCAGTGGTATAGCCAGCCTCGAGGCCTGCGGTCTCCTGTCTGCTGTAGGGGTGTAATGACTCATTCGATGCCTCAATTACATGGTCTAGCAATTCAACTTTATTGGCCCTTACGGCGACGTTTCAATTACTCTCGCATCGCACCTTCATCAACTTTAATTAAGCAGCATCAAAAGCTTCCTATTCATTTTACTGCCCCTAAGAACAATATCGTAAAAAACAAGAACCCCCGAAGGACCAGAGGAGCAATTTCAAGCTTAGTCGACTGCGCATTCGTTCTAATTTTTCATGTTCGCCATCCCTGTGACATGAAAATAATATCCATCTACTATAGATATTAACAGTTATATATAACATGTCTAGCTTGTCAAGAACCAAACATCTCAATCTCAAATCTCAAACACTGTTCTTATCTTTAGGTGATCTGACTTGTAAATACCAAAATATCTCAACACAATCAGTTCAGCAATGCTTTTTTTTCACAGCCCTTCCATCATACAACCATTATAATCTAGTTCTGTCTTGAGTAATTGCTGTGGAATTTTTAAAAGGGTTAACAGAATGAAACACTGTGTTTATATTGGCCCAGTTGAGTAAATGCTGGCCCTACAGCGAGCGATTTTACTGTCGCAGACAAATTTCCACCATACTGCTGTTGTATGCTTTGGAAAACCTGTTCATGTAGTGGTGTGTTTTAATAGTAGGACTTGAAAAACACTGTCTCTACTAGGGCTGTGTATTGTCAAGAACCTGGTGATACAATACGTATTGTGATACAGTCCTCACAATTCAATATGTTGCGATACTGCAAGCAAAGTGATATATTGCTATGCTATCTTACTATGTAAGGACGTTGATGAGCATTTCGGCTTTTACGCGTACCCGAGAGCTTAGGTCCGCGAGCATGGATCGGCATATTCCAGGAAGGACTCAGATGATTAAGTGCAACAGGTGATTATTAGTGAAGAAACAAACAAAAACACTATACAACAAAACAAATATGTACACTATTTACTAGTGTTCATTTACTAGTGTTCAACATATAAATAGTGGAACCCTATAAATATCAGGATTTATAGCCATATATCAAGCATTTAGGTCAGAGCTAGTATCGGTTTCGGTACTCTGTATCGGCAGATACCTGAAAAGCTGTTATCGGTATTGGTATCAGTAAGGAAAAAGTGGTATCGGTGCATCCCTACTATTTACAACTGGGTGGCTCCAGCGTCAGCCAAACCAAACCTCTCTTTCTATTCTGGTATCTGCAACTACCAAGGCTGCTAGTAGTGACACTCCCCCAGAAGACTCCTGAATGAAATTTCCCGGGCTCTTATCTTTTACACCCCGCCCCGGGCCAAACCATTACATCACCCCAGGGGTGCACATTCAGCAACAATAACTCAATTAAAATACAGCTGTTAACCCTAGTGATTACAATGTCGGTACAATGGTACCATGTCTCATTTCATTTGACTCTTTTCTTACAGGACCTGTAACATCCACAGTGCAAGGACCCTCCTTACCTCCCAGACCAGTGAATCCTCCCGACCCAAAGAAAAGGGACCCCTGCTCCTGCCGGCACTCTTTTCACCCGCTTTAACCATGCAGGATCTCAGGTAAGTAGTTTTTCTATACATCAACATACATTTATATTGTTAGCGTTTTAAAGTCTTCACAGTTCCTCAGGACCACCTTAAAGCTGGTGATTGAGTATGTAGGTCTCCACATCACATTCTATTAAAACACACCACTGTATGAACAAGTTTGGCGGTGCTAACAATAGCATTGCGCCCTTGTGCTGCTTGTTAATGTTGGAGTGGAGCTGAAAATGGATTACAACACTTGCCATTTAATGGTTAGAGGTTTAAACACAACACACAATGATTCACTGTCTGCCAGGAATCTGTGCATCAATTTTGTGTTTTTGAGGATCAATACAGTATCATGAAACATAATATCCTGATATTCTATATTTCGACATTTTCGAAAGTATATCACTATATTGATTTGTGACTGCTGCATCCCGATATGTACTGTATCCGCCAGGTTCTTGCCAATACACAGCCCTATTAGCAAACAATATCAAAGAAAGCATCACTGCTCCAGAATCAAATCTTAAAAAATGAATCATAATTCATAAAAACTGTGGTAAACAAGTTAGACCAAAGATTCACCCTCCAAACTTGCATTGTTCATTTATAACTGATACAAACGTCGTTATTTAATACAGGAATCTTGCTTTGACCAGCTATAGACCTACATAAGCCAAACTCAGAGCCATCCACAAAGTCAAAAGGCAGAGGCTGGTGAAGTCAGAAGCAAGCATAGGCGTGTGTGCAGCCTGAATTACTGGAACTCTCCATGCCGGCAAATCCAGCCATGGGCACTCGCTGTCATCATCTGACTGGCCAGCGTCCAGCAGTGAGTGGTGTGCTGGACATAGCTTTATTAGCTGCTGTCTGGATGCACAGACGAACTGAGACTCGACATTGATCACTAACCCCCATTCAGCTTGTCAGCAGCTTCAAATGATACAGTCAGAGAGAGACCAGTCGTATGCACTGAAACGAAGACAGGCCTACACCGTTCCACTGATTAAGGAGTGACCCTGAATGGCTGACTTAGGGCTGCACCTAACGATTAATTCCTTAAACAATTATTTTTTCAATAAGTTGATTACTGAAGTTGATTATTGAATTAAAATATGTATTATTTTGTTATGGACTTAACCAGTGGATGATTTTGTGAGCATATATATATATATATATATATATATATATATATATATATATATATGCACAAAAGTCTGACTGGACTTTTAGAGGCACAAATAATACAGAGCCTACACGCCTCACGGACAAGTAATTGGACAGTTTGTGGACTATATATTTTGGCAGAGAGTCGTTTGAGAAGCAGCTATGTGTGTTTTAAAGCTCCCGCCGTATTGAGAACAGTCGATTGAGAAATGTTTAGAATAATCTGCTAAGATAATAAAAACAAGTAAACAGGCGCTGTCCTGCTGCTGTGTTGATAAAGCCCTACAGGACGTTATAGCAGTGTATAGCAGTTGTGCTGTTGTGATCATCTCCACTGTGCAGAGCTGACAGAGCACCACACTGTTGTGTTTCTGTGTGAAACTCCCATAACTTTAGATGCTCTTAGTAGACGAGGCCATCTTTGCGACACATCAACGCACGTTATGCTAATCGAAGTAATTTCGTAATCGATTAACTTCGTTGGCACGTACGCTGACTATTTGACCACTCAAATTGCTAATCTCACAATGTAGTTATGACACAAGGATCATTCCATTCCAGCTGTACAGGGGTGTTGAATATCTCATTTTACATGACAATGCTTGGTTTCTACCAACAAATCCTGACACAGCACCTATTGTGAACTGTGTAAATATCATATATATTGAATATATTGAATATAACTTATGTGAAATCAGTCTTCCCACACCTGCTCCCTCTGCACAGCATGAGTAAAACAGCAAGAGAGTTCTACAGTTATGACAAATAGTTCAATCCATCACTCTGTATAACCAAAACAAGAGCAGGTACATCTGTTTACCTTTGACCGCATTCTGATTTGTGCTACTTTTTGAGCCCAGTAGACCAACCGGGAAATCCGTGTGCAGCCTGGAATGCTTAAGTACTTTTTACAGTTTATATTATTTATATTTGCAAATTAAATAATATTCATTAATGAATTTTAGCTTTTTTTCAGTTTTGTGTTTAAGTTTCATGGCTTACTTTAGCGTAACCAAGGCATTCACATAATACAAGACTGGCTGAAACAATGCAGGCTCAACCATGTCACATAACAGGTTTATAATTGGGTTTTTGACATATCACAAGGCCTACTATGATAACAATCGGCAGAATCCCAAAACCGTCTCCATAGCACACTACATTTTACCCACAGATCATTTTCATTGCCTCTTATTTGTCATTTATCAATATAATTGATATCAATGCCTAATAACAAGTCAGTGCCAAGTATGACTGAGAGGTTGACAGGCTATTAACAGAGATAACCAAACCCTTATATATATAAGTATATAAGTATATATATATATAAGTATAAGTATATTTATAAGTAAATAAAACAACCTCCAGAGGAGTTTATCATCCTCGAGTTTACTACACCGTGCATGCTGTCAGTGAAGCACAGCCAGCTTTTATTTTGACAGCGAAGCCACATTAGAAGTGTTTACTGAGGGTTTTTTTCGTGGGCAGCACCACAAACGCTGAAAATATATGGTTTAAACTAACACACATGTACACGCCCACATTGAAAGCGAAATGGATGGGTGGAGATGCTGTCAAGCAAAGAATGTAAATAAACAAGCGCGATGAGAAAAGGCTGCAGAGCTGGGCGCTCGCTTTAAAACACTGATGACAGCAGCTCGGGTAGCCTCATCATCAGCTGGGATTTCAATGCAGACCTGCTTACCATGGAAAAAAAGAACTGAGTAGCAACTTACTGCGGCGCGAGGTCTGGTACATTTGCTGATCAGTATTGACGGAGTTCACATGCTCATTCATCACAACTTATTTCTAAGCACATAGTTCCCACTCACCACCACAGACTATGAAGAAAACAAGAACTCTTTTAATGAAAAGGCAATATATTTCAGTTTTCTGTGATTTGATACACTTCAAATGTTCCAAATGTTTTCAGCAATACATTTGGCAAAGGGCAGGGGCCACCAATAAGCAGACCACGGTCCGGATCCGGACCCAGACGTTGTTGAATGCGGACCAAAACCGATAAACTATTCAGAATGATTTAATTTTGACTGTGTTTAAGATGCACTTTTTTTCAAAAGCATTCTTTTTTTAATGTAGCTCATTCATTCAGTTCAGCATTTAAACAGTAAATATACTGAAATATACTGAACGGTATGTGTAATAAGTTTGTCTTTCAGTTGCTGATAGTATAAAATGCTGATACTAGGTAACTTAAATATACAGGATATGGCACTGAAATCATAACACATTAGAAATGATGAAGGTCCGGACCTTGGCCTGAGGAAATCTCCTCTAACTGGACCTTACTGAATACTAATTAAATACTCCTGGCATAGGGTAATTGAAAATCCCCCAAAAATATGTCCCTATGGCTTATTATGTGTCTTAAATACATTGGACATTATAAATAACAAAGAATACAACATAGCATGTTATGACCCTTTTGACATTATACTGTATAAATAACAGAAGAACCAAGCGGCTTTCTAGGTCTTTAAACAGACATTAGACATTATATATAACTGAAAACAGTCCCTCGGACAGGTATCAAACAACACACGCCCCATGCCCGCCCTGTCAAAACCACCCCAACCCAACACTCGAGCACAGAAAGCAGTCGAAGGTCATACTAATATCACAGGATATCACGGAAACGACATTTGCACACGCCAACTGTTCAAACTTGCAAGCTTATATTTTGAATCCTCTGCTTTTGTGCCCCCTAGTTTTGATTGATGGCACCTTATTATTTTCCAAAAGTTGGCTGTTTTTTTTTATATGCAATTAACAACACCTATACCCTGCCAGTTACCTTAGAAACAGTGTTTACCACCGTCCTTCCTTTAAAAACAGTCCCAGTACGAAGATGGACCAAGAGGGATGAAAACCAATTCCGTTACTTTCATTTTAATGGCTCCCCATCACTCCGCTCCTAGCCGGTTTGAAGAGCTTAAAACTAGCGCTATGATTGGTCATAGGGGTGTAAGAAAATATTGAATATCGTGATATGTTTGGTGATACTGTATCGATTCTCAAAAACACATTATCAATACACAGGTTCCTGGCAGACAGTGAATCATTGTGTGTTGTGTTTAAACATCTGACCACTAGATGGCAGTGTTGTAATCCATTTTCAGCTCCACTCCAACATTAACAAGCAGCACAAGGGTGCAATGCTATTGTAAGCATTGGCAAACCTGTTCATATAGTGGTGTGTTTTGATAGTAGGATTTGAAAAAAGCAATATATCACTTTGCTTGCAATATCGCAGTAGATTGTGATATTGAATCGTAACCGCTGTATCACAATACGTACTGTATCGCCAGCCCTAATTGGTCGAAGTCTTCTTTTCCCAACAGGTTGCTTCCCAATGTCTAAATGTATTTAATGTCTAAATGTGTATCTGGTTGGCAGTTCTGTCAATGTAGAAGATCTGCTAAACAGTGGACATATATGGTTAACAAAAAAATAATAATAATTTTAAAAAAATCAATCAAACGAGTGAAGCATTACTAATCAAAGCATTTCCAATACAGCGAGAAGGGACA
Organism: Megaleporinus macrocephalus; assembly: GCA_021613375.1. Taxonomy (NCBI): domain Eukaryota; kingdom Metazoa; phylum Chordata; class Actinopteri; order Characiformes; family Anostomidae; genus Megaleporinus; species Megaleporinus macrocephalus. The sequence goes on along the minus strand of CM038727.1, from coordinate 28,165,760 downwards.
AAGTGCGAGTAAGGAAGGGAATACTTGCCAAATTGCCCTTTACGATCAGAGACAGCACTTTTCTTGCGCATCCTGCATGTTTGTCGAACGAGCACATCTTATCTGCATCTTTGCTGACTGGTTTAACCCACATGCCTGGGGGAGGGAGGTGGAGATCATCTACTATTAATCGCACACTCTGTTTTGCAGAGCAGATGATCCCGATGGGAATACGTTTGGCTCCGACTAGGCCCTGGCTCTGTAAGCGATATGGGGTCCCTGCCCCGCCCGGACGCTTACCCAACAGCTGTTCGCAGGGGCTGCTGGAGAAGGAAGGCCGCCTTAAAATTTTTATACCCTCTCTGCTGCAAGAGCAAAAGCTACCCGAGTTCATCCAGTCATGCTGAATCAGCTCGGCTAGCAGACGCAGCAGAGCCAGAGCTATTCACAAGGAAGAGGCTGTTTAGCCCGCGCTCATTTTATTGATCGCCGCAGCTCGAGCTTTCATTTCGGCGGAAGGAGACTGACAAAGTGCCACAGAAAACCTGAGGGAACACAACAGACTTTTAATGTGCTTTCCACACTCGGTCACACAGGAGAACATTCATCATCCCCGTTTTTCAGAGCTTATAAAGACGAGGGTGAGAAACTGGAAGGCTGCTAAGTGCTCAACACGAGCTATGCTGACAGATGCAGGTCACTGACTTCATTATAGATCGACAGCAACTGATATTGACATTTGAATGCTACACTACTAAACCAAAAGAAAATTAACCCTACTATGGTACACGCTTTTCTTTACAGTCCACAGTGGTACTACTGTTTTGCTGGGGTGCTAGGTCCAACCCAACTTATTCACAAAACTCAGAAAACACAAACACTGCAATTTAGGATATTAACGATTGACTGATTAACCATTACCTGCCAAATACACACAGTACTGTGCAATAGTTTTAGGCACTTGGGGGCATTATTATATATTTTATTATTAGAGATGGGCTATGTATCGTTACCGGCTGATTCTGAATCAAAATACGTGATCTGTGACCGGCCGATATGTCTCCAGTTTAGCCGATCCCGAGAGCCGATCGAAGGCGTTAAACAAATTAGCCTAATTTTTGTATTTCCAGCTAGCGTTTCATCCAGGAAGAGGAGCCCTCCGGCCAGCTCCCTGCAATTCCTATCTGAACCACTAGGTGGAAATACATACATCATGTTGTCCGTCTGGCTGTTTGTTACCGTACGTGACGCAAACTCATCCAGGGCGTTCTAACATCTGTAAAGTGTCTCGCTGGGAAACCAAGACAAAGACATTTAACACTACTAATCGGATACAGCACTTCAGAGACACCACGCAGCTGAATACAGTGAGTATCAGCAAACAGCAGAGCTAGCACAAAACAAACAACCCAGAACACCATACAGACCAGATCTGACTGGTATGAACAGTACAGCAGCAGCAACAGCCAGAGAGCTAAAGGAACCACAGCCAGAGTGATTGAGTTTATAGCTCTAGATTATCACGTTTTAATAACTGCATGTAGCCTGCGGTGGCATACAGCCCCGCCCTCGATCAGTATCGGCCGATCGTGCTGATAGGTGATCGGCGATCGGAATCGGCCTCTAAAAAACGCTGATCGATCCATTTCTATTTATTAAATATTATATAACCCTTCCCAAGCTTTTCCATGTGGAACCCAGTATTATTTACAGTTTTCATCTAATACCTGCTTTGACTGCTCAGTACTTCATTAAGCTAAATCAAGATTGCTGCTGAAGGAACTGAATACATTCATACAATGTCTGGGGCATCCAGGAGAAATCTGGAGCTAAACTTTACTCAAGCTCAAGAGATTATTACTTCTTTTACAATATGATATGTATGTTACATTGTACTGTATTTATGCTTATTTACATCTGTTCTAATGATTTTTATCTGTTTGTTTTTTTAACTATCCTCACTTCGGCTCATTATGACTCAGCATATCTTGAATGTGCATCTTACCTTCATTACAGAAGCAGCAGAAGTGAAACACAAGACAAGAACGTTCTGACTATTTAAAAGGAATAGGCTCACTCTCTGTAAGTTAACTTTAAACTCGAACCGAATCTCGCTGTACTACAATAACTCCTCTGTAATGTAGCATAACACGTATTTGCACCATTGTACAGAGGTTCAATATTCAAATATTAATATAAATTATAGTTTTTTAATAATATGTCTACTGAGACTTGCCTATGCACACATATCCACAGATCTCTAGCTCCTTTCCATGATTCTTTTATTGTATTTTATGCTATTCTTCACTCAGTGAAATACCTGTTAACAGCTTGTGTGCTTGTCTAGACTGTTACATGACACATACATGCTCCCACTAAGACAAACCCCTTGTATGTGTAACACACTTGGCGAAATAAATAAAGAGTTTCTGATTTCGATTCAGTGAGCGTATTGGCTCGGCTTGTTTTGTAGAGACCTTCGCCACAAACACCTTTGCTTTCCGCTATCAACGTGAAGGCAGTCAGCAAAAGCAAAACTAGGCGAGATGATAACCACAACGAAGACATCTGCGGCCAACTGAGAGCGAGGTGAAGGTGTTACTGCAGAAATCACACATCAGCATCAGGGTGGCAACGCCGGTAAGGCAAACGTCAATGCGTCGCGTGGGAAAGTACTTCAAAACTCTCCAACACAAGACTGACAGCACTGGACATCAATCCTACAGTGCATGGATCCAAAGACCAGCAACTTTGGACACATTTACCTGTGTATACGGACCTCCTGCAGAGCAGGTATGGTCAGCTGCTGGTCTGACTGTGGCCAGACAGCGTAGTTGATCGACCCCTACTCTGCAGGTATTTAACCACAGAAATGATGAGGAGACTTAGGACGGAATGCTAATGCAAGGCTGCGACTGCCCCCTTTTCTTTCTAATGTCATATTGCTGCTGCTAGGTTCAGTCTTTAGCTACAGATGTGTTTGTTATCTAATGGTTAGTTCATTAAATTACTTCTATGACAGAAAAGCTTCTGCAAGCTACTGAATTTACATTGACCCTTGTTTAAACTATGCATTTGCACTGACCCAGTCAGGACATACATGTTCGTCTATTTTGGCTAATAATATGTGGTAAATATCAGTAAATGACCATCAGTGGTCTCAGGATGCTGCCCACAGGACACAGTTGGCTGGATGTTGCTGGTTGGTGGACTATTCGCAGTCCAGCAGTGACACTGACGCAACACACTAACACACCTTTAAAAGACAGGGTGAAACAGGATAAACAATGCATGCATGCAGCGAATCAGATGGACTACAGGAATATAAAGTGCTCCTATAATGTGTGTATAAGGAGGTGGTTCTAATCTTCATCAAAGGGCATCAAAAAACCAAACGATGAGCATGTTAACAAAAGGCACATGTTCCAGCCACCCTATTATTTTAGGGTGTATAGAATTGAGCCATCATCGTATTGTATCCAATCAAAAGAAGGATTCTGAAAGTCATTACATCCCTGATAGATGGCTATGTTCAACAGAAATATAACTAGCCTAAAAGTATTATACTTTTATGTTGGCTTGTCTATCTATTCACAGACTCTATATAACTCTTTATAATAGGGGTGTAATAAAATACTAAAATATCGAATATCAGGATATTATGTTTAGTGATACTGTAATGATTCTCAAAAACACAGTATCGATACACAGATTCTGGGCAGATAGTGAATCACTGTGTGTTGCGTTTAAACCTCTGTCCACTAGACGGCAATGCTGTAATCCATTTTCAGCTCCACTCCAACATTAACAAGCAGCACAAGAACGCAATGCTTTTGTAAGCACTGGCAAACCTGTTCATACAGTGGTACAGCAGTAGTATTAAAAATATGGCAATATATCACCAGGTTATTGCCAATACACAGCCCTACTTTATAATATAATAATATTCGTAGCTCACATTACTACCTAGCTGTCACTACCCAGAACCCAGGACAGGGTGCAACTTCAGCCACTGGATTATTTGTGTGGATAACACCATTAGCACCATTAGAGGCAAAAGTGCTTAATTGCTTTTCCCATCAAAGAGTGGGGGGCGATATTAACATTAATATATTAAAATATTAATTTTCTTTCAGTATACATTCCTCTCCCAGTCTTCCCAACACAATACTGCTCAAAACTGTCCAAACGCAGAGCTTTTTTTAAACAAGGCTCTAAACCTTACGCCACACAGCGCTGTGTGTTTAAGAGCCAGGATGGAGCCAAAGGAGCCTCACCATCAATACCAATAATGTGCGTTCTCTGTCCCTACAAAAGAAGATGAAGAAAAGAGACCTACAGGCCTAAAAACTACAGACCTTGTTTGCCTGCCCTACTTTCATGTTTGGGGTTGACTGCCTACTCTGGACAACAAGCTGACAAAAGAGCTTGTAAATAAATCGCTGAATAATTCAGGGCCTAGTGTAACCCTATGCGCGTATTGTGAGGATGCCGGCTGTGGCAGACGAGCAGCCCAAGCCTTCGCTTTGCAGCAAGTTCGGTAATGAGAGTGTCACAGACTCTTCCTTTTTCACCGGCTCAGAGCAGCTTGGACAAACACTGCTGCTTAAGCACCATGTTAAAAAAAAGAGCTGGACATGTGAAAGCAGAGGTGGGGAATATGATGATATTCATAATGTGGTCAATTCTGTCACTCTATGACTTTCTGAGGGGATCATCGATGTCATCAGAGCTTAAAGACCATGTTTCATTACAAAGAGAACATGATTATCCTGTTTAATTAGAATGAGTGCAGGTAAAACGCCCAAGAATTATATTTTTTTCAATAGTATTTTTTAATGGCACTGCTGAACCTCAAGCATTTTCTACTCCAGCTTTGCGATACTGAGTTTCTGGCAGACAGTCCAGCCCTACTTTGCTTATAAACTCAACATGAGTCTTTATTTTTGTTCAGTAACGTGGCATCATATCAAGCAAAGCGTCAAATTGGGGATCTTTGAGCTAGCTGGTGGGCGTGGTGGTGGGAAGGGAAGGTGAAACATGGAACTGGTTAATATTACTTTTCGCTGCTTGGTGTTGCACAATAACATAACCAAAACATTTGATTTGATATCAGTCCCTTAGGCAACTTCAGTCTTGGACCACAGTTTGGTTAGTGCTCTATTTTTAAAAAATAAAACTACTACCTACTAAATCTGGCAACTAACAGAATTCAATCAAGTATATTTGGAGTATGGAAACCAAACTGTGCTGGACGCCAGCCCTTCAAAACCGAAGCTGAAGGCCCCAACCTTATGCTGTGTCTGGCCTACAGTGTTACAAGACTGGGGAATCAATTTTATCTTTTATGGTAAAGAGCTGATGTTCTGCTGGAGTAAAGATCATCCAGCTGGATCGCGCTAAATCATCTGCCTGACGTCAATAAAACCTGCTCCCAAATGAACCATCAACTTAATAGCTGATCATCAGCTGTGTTTAAGAAGCCTGAACAGTTTCTGTGTTCGTTGACCACAACCTGCAAGGCGCCTAAATAAAGAAGCATTAATCCACTTTCGCCTACGAACCCTGACATCAAACTCTCTCCTACAACGAGCTCTAGCTTAAGTGACTAAGTAATTAGCTAACAGGTGAAATAAACTACACTCTTGGCCGCTTTCCTGGACCCAGATTAAGCCTGAGCTCAGACCTAATAGGATGCTGACAGGTAAAATACTATTGATAGGGCCAGTGCTAGGTTCAAGGCAAGGTTTAATCTGTGTACAGGAAAGCAACCCCTTGACTCAGGAGGCCCACCTCACACCTTTTTCTAGTATTGCAGTTCATGTCTATTTTGGACATTGGTGTGGTGTGTACGAAGCAAGCAGGCTATTTTGGTAAGCATGCTGGTATAGAAGCAAAACAAAGAAACCTGTCAAATTCAACACATGCAATCCTCCCTCCCTTATCAGTTCAAGAAGAAACATCCTAAGTTCAACACCAAACCTCACAGCTAAGATATGTACTCCTGGCATGATAAGAACATGATTTATGCAGAGTAAAAATCGAAAGGTGAGCCTGGAGATAAAAACCCCAAAGTGTACACACTGCTGCGACACACCCTGGGTCAGATTTCATGGGAGTTGTAAGACTGTGTTATTATATTAACATCACAGGCTCAAAAAGAAGGTCCAGTTAAAATACAAAAGCAATAATATATTGACGAAGCTATGACGACAATAGTAGATACTTTGTTGGAAAACATGTCCTTTAGCGAAATGCTAGAATACTGCATATATTCAAAAGGAGGACGGGCCGGGGCAGGGGTCCACCTTTCCTTGCTCACAGTGTAACCAGCAAGCTTAGTGGCTCCTTCCTGAAGGGCAGGACTTTTTTCAGTAAATGAACGCCATGTTGAGCGTTACGATGCCCCCTATTTAAACTGGTCTCCTCACTTTTCTCTAAATTTAAAGACTTTAAATTTAAACTACTCTGGAAGCGGTCAGACACACACAACCCACGTCTCCTACATGACGGGTGTAATTACATATCTCTGCCAGAGGGGTCTCCAAATCTCCGAAACTTACAAAGTGCAGCTTTAAACTAATACAAGAAATAAAACAGCAAGCATGCACGTAAAAATTAGCCGTGTGTGCTGATCACTTAAAACAGGTGTCAAGATTAAAACATCTACAATCTCGTCCAATTAAACCCCCTTTCAATTCTTTCAAACTAGGCGCCTACAGTGGAGCTCCTGTCCTCTTTAGCAGCAGTGGTCCCACCAGAGAGGGATGAGCACCTTTTACTGGAGGGCTTGGTTAGTATGATGCTCCAGAGGGAGAGAAGTAGTAGTTTTGAGGAATCACTTGATTCCTCACATTAAATATCCTAAGTCAGTAGATGCTATAACGGTGTCGCTGAGTGAACAAAACTCAGCATGAATTCAGAAACGGCTCCTGCACTTCTGAACACAAATTCCAGAGTCCGTTTGCCAAAAAAACACCTTGAAATATCAATACGTTACTGATATAGACGTATTTGGAGGGTTTACCACACACGAGCAGCCCAAACGTGAGCCTATATGGAGCCAAGCTCTCAGAACACGAAGCAGGAGAAGTTAGGGGCTGCTAGCGTGTAATGTTATAAGTTGCCTGACTGACTAGCTAGTGAATGACTTTCTACTTTTGCGTTACCTTTACAAGAATTCTGTTAATGTTGTGCTGTGAGGTAAGAGAGAAGGACTTGGGCAGGACGAGCGGCTGCCCGGTCACTCCCATTATAACGCGTTTTTCGAGTCTCTCCACAGTGTCTGTCATGGCTAACGCTAGCTAACGTTAGCTGAGTAGTGGCCGTTGTCTGCTTACCTTGAGCTTGAAGCGGCCTCGGAGCTACACTTTCTCCCTCAGCGCCCCATTCTAGCTCCCGCTTTACAGCCAAGTCTCCCGGCCGACAGCCACTCGTCACTCCGCGCTGCTTTAATCCAAAAGTTGAGCTTGTTTTTGAACGCCTATACAGACTTGACAATAAAGTACATTCTTACTCCCACAACAACAACAATGTCAACCGAGGCGCAACAAAATCCGCCCATCTGTGGAGGGAAAAAAGCTCGCCTCCGTCATCCTCCAATCAGAAGACGGCGTTCCGTTTGACTGGCACAGAATCTAACCAATGGTTGTAGAGACTCGCTGACCGTTACGACGATGAGCTCGCTGGACGGCCCTTTGATTGGTTACATGTATTTTATGTGGGCGGGCGAACATCCAGTGAGCCAATGAACGGGGCTCCGCTTTGTGAGTGACAGAGCACTGTTTTTTTTTCACGGTGACCAACTTCGTCATTACATCATCGCGATGATGCTGGAAAAATGTGGTTGATTCTCATGTCTGTGTCATTAAATCCGACACTGACGTCACCAGTCAGGTGGGCACAGATGATTAAAGACGACATTTTCCGGATTTACAAGCCCCCCCATACTCCCCCGCCCCCCCTGACATGATCTGTAAATTTTTAAAAGGGGAAGTCCGGTTTTCAGAATTTCTGCATAATTTAGTGATTAAAAGGTAAAGTCCCTTTAAGCGTTTGGGTGTGAAAACCTACCAGAAAGTTCAGAAAAATTCTTCACAATGATGATAAAAAGATCCAGAATCTTCATTTAAAACTGTTTTTCATTTAAATCCACATTTTCAATCCCCAATAAAACTAAACAAACTTTATTAATAGTAATACTGCTTGTACTCAAAACGAGGACTGCTTAGGGCAGCGGGTCACCCTTCTTGGTCATCCTCCAATCAGAAGACAGCGTTCCATTTGACTGGCACAGAATCTGACCAATGATCGTAGGTGTCACCTCCCTTCCCCACCATGACAAACACAGACACTTAAACACGGTTTAAAATTATATCTGGACTATTATGTCACTGTGTCTGTCTGAGGGTCATCAGATGATGTTTCATTACAAAGAGAACATAATCACTCCTGTTTAATTTCATTAACTGAAGGTGAAACGTTGATTAAATCCAAGCAGTCATAGTTTTAAAACATAGTATTTTTTAAACACAGCTTTGCTGGATTGTTTAGTTTTTTTCAGCTTATTAAAGCTCAGAAAAGTTAAACACTGTTCTATTTTCTACTCCAGCTTTGAGAAACTGTATATTTGCCACATCGTCCAGCTCAGCTTTCTTATTAAGTCAACATGAATCTTTATATTCATCTCTGTCTACTATCCATCAAGCTATTTATCTATCCCTGTACAATTCTATCAATCTATATACAATTCTATCTATTCATCTACCATCCATCCCTCTGTCTCTCTATCTATTCATCTACTATCCATCAAGCTATTTATCTATCCCTGTACAATTCTATCTATCAATCTATCTATATACAATTCTATCTATTCATCTACCATCCATCCCTCTGTCTCTCCATCTATTCATCAAGCTATTTATCTATCCCTGTACAATTTTATTTAAACTATCTATCTATATACAATTCTATCTATTCATCTACCAGCCACCCCTCTGTCCCTCTATCTATCTATTCATCTACCATCCATCCCGCTATCCCTGTACAATTCTATCTACAATTTTATCTATTCACCTACCCTCTATCTATCCTTGTTCAATTACATCCATGCGCCTACCATCTATCTATCTACATACAATTCTATCCATTCACCTACAATTCTATCTATTCATCTACCTACCATCCATCCATCCATCCATCTATAATTCTATCTATTCATTTACCATCTATCTATATACAATTCTATCCATCCATTTATCTATGGCAACCCCTGGTTCCCATCAGCACCACTGTAAAGTAATCCATAGGTTTCTCTTCAAATAAACCATTTCACTCATCACCACTGAATGATAGACAGTTTGAAGTTCCTTTAAGAACTAAATTTCCATATAACTCAATTATAAACATACATAATTTTACATAACTCCATCATCGTGATGCACACAAAGTCATTGGGAGTGGTCTGATGTGAACTGGTTCAGTGGGGGGGAATGTACAGACTGTGATATCTGTACAGCGGTGGTGAGATTTACAGAGACTGCAATTACTGACCTAAACCAGCAGTGGACCTACACGTCTGCTGAGTTTTAGAGATTATGGGTTAGATTAGAACACCCTTTAAAACCATTTCCTGTAACAACTGTAAGACAGCTTTCAGAGGCTTTACACTATTTGGACATTTGGTTCCTATCATCACACTGTAAACTATTCGGAGTCACTCCTCCTGTTTCTCTAGAGCATTTCAAGTAGAAATCACTCTAGATGACTATACTAATATGTTCCCCTTTAAGACAAACTCTTCAGATAAACTCTTCAGCTAAAGACTGAATAATATTGATGCTGTCCTATGAAAAACAAGCATCTCCAATTTTTGCCATTATTCTGAATTGACCAAAAGAAATGCCCCAAAATAACATGGAAGCATTTTGGTTCTATTGACTTACATTAACAGTACAGAATGTTTGGCTTCTTCTGTGAAGTTTTCATTGGACAGTGACAATAAATGAGCTGAAACACTATATTACTTGGTTTATATGATGCACTTAAGAGACACTGGGTATGTACACAAACACACCTTTCAGCCTTTTCCCCCCTCTACAGGGGGCGCTACAGCGAGTCAACTCACACCAAAAAAACCCCCCAAAAAAAACAGATTCATAGCCGGCCGCTCGATCCTTCCATCTTTAACTTTTAATATGGGTTCTCACTGAAAACTGTGTCAAAGTATGAAAGTAATGTATGTCCTACTCATTTTATATCCAACAGAATGAAGGTGAGAGAAGAGGACAGAGATGAACAGCCCCAAACGAGTTTATTAGAAGTGTAAAACCGAGCGTCTCTAAATGAAGTTATGTTTAACATGTGCTAAAGCATGTTAACCCAGGTGGTTTTTTAGGACCAGTTTCTTCAATTTTGTACAAAAATTAAGTAAAACCAAGAACCAATACTATACAAACTCACGTTAACATTACAAACCCTGCCGCAGTGCCGTCATCTCCTATTCTAAAGACGACGACACAGACAGCAGCTGCGGGACACTCAGGACAAAAGAAAATAAGACAGGATAACAGAAAATGCACTAAAATCTAAAAACAACCCATCAGAGAAACGCATGCGGCCACAGCGCCCCTGAACTACAAAGCTCTGTAAAAGGCGAAGTGGCGGATGCTGGAGTTGAAGAAATCAGCGCCGTCTTCTGTCAGGACTTCTGCTGCGTCTCCTTCCACCCCTGCAGGAACAGAGCCGAGAGAACTGATTACACTCTGTAGCTCTAAAGTTCAGACTACACATAGGAGCAGCGATCATGAGAGCTCTTTCATGCACAAAGATTAGAGAAGACAAGAAAATGACTGCCAAATCCAAATTTTAAGCATTAAAGGAACTCTAAACTCTGAGAACTGCTAACTGATAGCAAATAAGCTGCTGACAATTTGTTCTAATCCATGCTAGATTCCTTGGTTTGCTCCTTAGGAGCAGGGGAACTCCACCAATTCAGCAAAATTGCTGTGTAGTTCAATGCTTCAGATGTGAATCATTCTGAGGTGTCTAATGTGAAATAGCTCATTGGCAAAGAAACTTGCAGACTTGTTTCTTTGCAGTTGTGGTAAAGGAACAAAGGATTGGCATCACAAATTCATTTTTAAGCCCACCAGTGAACCTACACCAGCTTTAGTTTCAGTATGTAATAAAGAGTCTCCTTCAATTTGATTTACTATGAAGTACTCACCTCCTCTTGCTCTTCGGTGGCCCTCTGACAAAGCACCAGTCAACACTGATCGGTTGACCCATAAGATCTTGACCGTTCAGCCCCTCCATGGCGGCCTGTGCCTCTTTGTACGTTTCATATTCCACCAAGGCATAACCCTGTGAAAAACACAATGAACAAGTCAGAACAGGGGTGGGCAATAATCCCTACGGTATAGTGTATCAGGGCTGGGCCATCTGATATTACATTCGTCTTGTAATGCACTATTAGGCCTGTGTATCGGTAAGAACCTGGCGATACAATACGTATTGTGATACAGCGCTCACGATTCAATATATCACGATATACTGCAAGTGATATATTGTCATCAAATCCTACTATTAAAACACACCACTATATCAACAGGTTTGCCAGTGTTTACAATAGCATTACGTCCTTGTGCTGTTGAACTGGAGCTGAAAATGTTTTACAACACTGCCATCTAGTGGTCAGAGGTTTAAACACAACACAATGATTCACTGTCTGCCAGGAATCTGTATCAATACTGTGTTTGAGAATCGCTACAGTATCACCAAACACAATACCCTGATATTCGATATTATCGATATTTTCTTACACCTCTAATCATGATACAATACCACAATATGCTTTTCTAAACAGTGTATCGCCATTGTCCTACATACATTTTCAGTTTTGTTTTTAAATATAGCACTACAGCTTCTGTTTTTTCTCTGTTCTAACTGCTCGGATGTCTGAAATAAATAAATAAATAAATAAATATATAAACACTGAATATTTGTTAAAGTACTGCAATATTACTTTTTGCCCTATCGCTCATTTCAGTTATGTACTATGATGAGAGTTCACCTTCATCCATCCAGTGTATCATTACTTTATAAACCGTACAGCAATAGTGGTATGATTGGTGCTACGGCATCTCATTTCCTAAACTTGTATTAATAATTTTAGTCAAATAAAATAGCATTACAATCAGTTTGTGTTTTAATGTGCAAACAATTCCAACTTCCACCAAAAAAAATTAGAAATCAAAATCATAATGTATAATGCTGTATAATAATATATTTATCATATTGTTCACCTTTGAGGCAAATTCAAACAAAACTAATACATTCAAATGAGTGTCTGTAGAGAACATTTTAACTGCATATAATTCCCTTTCCCCCCATTTATTGTTGTGTTTGTAATATTTACAGACTGTGTTTTTCCCAAACAAATGTTTTAAAAAAAGTCATACAGACTCTCAGCTGTACAAACCGTTTGTTAAAAATGACTCCAGCTAATTCCCGCTATGTAGACATTGTTAATGCACCCTTTAACAACTCTATACACAGCTCATATGTTTTACCTCCAATAAAATACTGCCACTTAGTGGCCACTGTCATAAATAATTAGCAAGTGACATATAACTGTTTTGACAGAGCAGCTCAACGCAAAGTGCATTTCTTATACCACTCAGTAAAGTGGATCAATAAGAAAGACCTCCGACTGTGGGGGACACGTCAAACCTTAAAGCAGATGGGCTACAGCAGACGATGACCATTCAGAGTGCAACTGAAGCTACAATTCACAGAGGCTCCCCCAAACTGGACGACAGAAGATGGCCAATAAATAAATAAATAAATAAATAAGCTCTGAAGAGTCTGGATAACAACATGAAAGCATGGATTTCATTCTGCCCTGTATCAAAGGTTCACGCAGCCGCTGGTGTAATGGTGCGGGGGACGTTTTCTTGGGATGTTCACTTTAAGACCCTTAATACCAATTCAAGCATCGTTTAAACTCCACAGCCTACCTGAGCATAGGGTTGGACATGATCATCATCATTAATCCCACTGTTTACCAATCAGCTACTTCCAGCAGCTACTTCTATGTAACAGACGTCAAACCACCTCAAGCTGACCATAAAAATTTGTCCATTGTACTTAAATGGCCTTCACAGCCACCAGATCTCAATTCAGGGGAGCATCTTTGGGATGTGGTAGAACATGCAGCAACTGTGTGTTGCTATCATGTTAATATGAATCAAAATATTATAAGAATGTTTTCAGCACTTTGTTGAATCTACAGCAGCTCTGAAACCAAACCCAGCACTAGCAGGTCGCACCTGATGAAGATGCTGGTAGGCATGTGTATAAAAGCACACATTCATTATCACAATCTACTTAGCTCCAGCTGTGCTGACCCCAAGGTGACTGAACATACATCGCAGCCTCAAACAATAAAAGCAAGACTGTTATCAAAAATATGGATTTACTGATACATATCAGTTTTGAAGGCTGAGAACTATTAATATAACCGCACAATTTCCACAGTATTGATTCTAACTACACTGGACACGCTTTTCTTCTCCCCTTTTTATTTATTTTAAAGTTGACTGACATGCTGCAGACCCACCTCCTCTCGCTGTCTGCGGTTCAGAGCATAATGGTGCTGCTATTATTCCCAATGACAGCATTTGGTGTGGACAGTCAGGTTTATGTACTTATATATTTATATACTTGGCATGTAACTGGCTATTACTAAAGATCTCTCCATCCTGCAGTACAGAAAATGGTATCTAATACTGTCATCACACTCATGACCTAACAAAGTGTGAGCTCCTCCCACAACCATCATGCATTCCTGCCACTCAAGTTGTTTTGAAGGTCTGTAGTCGGCTTTGTTTTTAATAACAAAGTCGCAATTTTAACACAACAGCTGCAGTTTTCTCATTATATCCTATAAGATTTCAGTGAGAAACTTAAAGCTAAAGCTGTGTTTGTGAAAAGCCTGTAGATGAACTAGACCAGAGGGCACTAATACGCAGACCCAGACGTTGACCAATGCGGGCCCAAACTGATAAACTATTGAGAACTATTTAGTTTAGACAGTGTTTATTTATTTTTTTTAAGCGTTAAAATTAGAGATGAAAGAATTGATCGGCTATGTATCGGTATCGGCCGATTTTTAATCAAAACATGATTAGCTGTTATGTCTCCAGTTTAGCCAATCTCGAGAGCCGATCGATGGCGTTAAACAAACGAGCCTAATTTCTGTATTTCCAGCTAGTGGTTCATCCAGGAAGACAAGCCATCCGTGAAACCCCCTCCTGCCAGCTAACTGCAATTCCTATCTGAACCACTAGGGTTTGGAAATGGAATGCATGTACGAACAGTGCAGCAGCAGCAGCAGCAACAGCCAGAGAACTAAAGGAATCACAGCCAGAGTGATTAAGTTTATAGAGCTAGATAACCATGTGTCATGACTTGCTTGCGCTAATAACTACAGGTAGCCCTGCTATGGCATATAGCCCCGCCCTCGATAAGTATTGGCTATCGGCCAATCACACTAAAAGGTGATAGGCGATCGGAATCAGCCTCAAAAGTGCTGATCGGTCCATCTTTAGTTAAAATTATTTTAAGCAGCGTAACGTTACGGCGCATTAACCTCACAGACCAATCGCGTGCGCTGTAAGATCACCAAAGGCACTCATCAGCCAATCAGATTTGTGCAGATTCAGGCCTAGGCAAGGTACGAAGCAAGAAGCAGCAGTCAGAAAGTAAAGCGTGTCGGAGAACAAAGTAAGTGGGAAAGTAAAGTGAGTCGGAGAAAAAGTAACATGCTCTAAAAAAAGAAAGTTGACGCCAAAACCCGACTGTTTAACCAGGAATGGACCGAGAATTAAGTTTATTCTTCCCACAGGTGGATCCAAACCAACAGGTCAAGCTGTAAAACTGAGTAAACAAGAAGATGCTGCTTTATTTACTGTTTCTATAAATAAACACTTTAAGGTGCACTTTTTTTTCAAAAGTACTGTTTTTTTTATTTAGCCCTTTATTTAAAAACATTTATTTGAAGTTTTAGAAATAATTAATTCAGTTCATCATTTAAACAGTAAATATACTGAAATATACTGAACGGTATGTGTGATGTGTTGGTGTTTCAGTAGCTGATGGTATAAGATGCTGATACTAAACTACTTCAGTAAACAGGATACACCACTAAATCATAACACAAGTGAGAAATGATGACGGTCCAGACCTTGTCCTGAGGAAATCTGAGAATTACTGAGTTTTAATTAAATACCACTGAGCCAGACCAATCAGAAGCAACCCAATTACTGCGCGATGGTCGTTTGCACACCATGTTCAGTGTTTGAGCCTTAAGCCAGAAACTTTTTTTAAAATAGTATATCACCCGAGTTATTCAGCTCAGGTCTCTAAGTGCAGTTTAAGTTTAAAATAAATAAAAAAATAATTAGTTGAGGACTATTCCCTCCACACAAACAATTACTGAACAGACAGTCTGGCAACAAAAGAGTTAAATAAAACACACGCATAATGTTTATGAAATGTGGCCTTACTGGTTTTCTTCTGGAGCACATCTTCCTTTCTAAACATTGTGACGAGCGCGTGTTGTTACTTCAGACGTTGTCTATCCTTTCCTCACTGCCGCTGGTGAAATGGTGTGGGGGATGTTTTCTTGGTACACTTTAAGCCCCTTTATACCAACTAAAGCATAGTTTAACCACCACAGCCTTCCTGAACATTGATTCTGACCATGTCCAACCTTTTCTGACCACTGTCTACCAATCAGCTACTTCCATGTAACATATCTTCCTTTCTAACCAGCTCACAAACCTAGAAGCGCCTAAATACTGTGACCAGCGTGTGTCGTTACTTCATACATTGTCTTTCCTTTACAAGACCCAATTATAAATAAGCTCGGCAAGACGTAGACTCACCTTCAGGTAACCCGTTCTTCTGTCCAAGTTGAGATGAAGATTCTTGATCTCACCAAACTCTGAAAACTTGTCATGGATGTCTTCTTCTGTTGCTTCCTCATGAACGCCAGTCACAAAGAGGATCCATCCTTCAACAGCTGCAAACGTAAAGACAGGTTGAACCAAAGGCTGACATTTTTCTTCAATTGCTATGAAAGTCACAGCTAAGCACTGGGCGATGGAGTGATGTAATCCGTATACAGGTGATAAACCAATGGCAATAGTTTAGAGACAATAATCAACGTTTAAGTGGAACAAGGACTGATGGAGCTCTAGCCTCCTAAACAGTAGCAAACATTATGTAGATGTAATGTTTTATTACTTTTGATGACTGAGAACAACACCACCACCAAACAGTATATTAGCTCCACCCTGTTTTTAAAACAAGAAACTGCTCTACTTCTTAGATATCACCATTTTCACTCAAACACAGAATCTGAAATCACCAAACTAACGTTTCTACTTTAGCAGAACTCTGTTGCAATTAAAGGCTGAGCACCAGCTAATATGAAAATGTCAAACACATAAATATAGCGGAGTTTGAGAACCTAACTTGTGATTATTAAAATTCAGAAAACATTGTTTATAAAGTCAAGTAACATGGCTTAAAAGAGTGTTTAGCTCCGCCTACTGTTCAGACACTGCTGTAGGAGTTATGCGTGTGACGTAGACGGTGGACAACGACGCTAGAAGATGCACTTACAGGAATGCAGAAGGACAAAGGTGTTGTTTTTGGCTGCAGTAATTGATGTACAGTGGACCCTCTAATACAAACAACCCAAAGACCCCCAAATATCCATAAAATGGACTAAACCTGTCAACTTTAAACTGGCACACTGGAAAGGACCGTCCTTTCACGTCTGAAGATTATCACAGCTATGGGACGTAGGCCTACACGACGTCTGGATCTTAAGTCTGGCACTGATCCAACAATATGGGCGTGTAAGGAAACCAGTGAGAGGAGTTTAAGAGCCTCTGTGTACGTGGAGGTAAACCAGGTAAGCTCAGTTACTGAGCCTGCTTTAGCTGATGTTAGCTAACATTAGCTTCACTTGCTAAGTTCGGTGGCTCGTTATGCTAAGCTAACCTAGTTGAGTTATGAAGATTTATAGAGTCGTATGAGAGAGAGTTCCACTTTAATCATGTTTACTACAATAGCTGTACCTCTATATCTGAGTTTAGCTGGTTGCTAGGCTGTTGTCATGAATAATGTTGGTTGGTTATTTATCTAGATACTGTTTATACTCAGGATGAGCTGCTGTTGTGGGTGTGGTTTGACTAAAAGTCTCAGGACTAAGTGATATGGTGGTCTATTTCTACATTACAGCTCTTTCACATTCAAATTCAGAAATATCACCAGAATCTGAAGAAGCACTGCTGGAACATTCTCAGTCCCAGTCAGTCATAATCCTGTTGTCCACCAGTGCTGTCCACAGTAGCGTTCAGGAATTTCCGTAGCAAGCTCAGGTTTTTCTCTCAAATTAATCAAAATCATATTTTAAAGCAAATTAAGCAGCAAATTTATCATTTTAAGTCATGTTTATTTATTTTCAGTATCTAAAACAATGTGAAATAACCAGCGGTGTCCGTAAATGGTGCTTAGCCTTTAAAACGCCAAAATGTTGTAGCATAATTATGCATGACTCACTATTTTTCACAGCCAGTCGCCTTACTTTCACTGTGGACCTATATAATAATATTTATTTACACAGCACTCATATTTGAGTAATGTTAAATTAAAAGACTAGTTTGGTCCATCAGCCTGTATGCTGGTCCTTAGCTATACTATCGAGCCTACAGCACAGATCAGATGCACTCCGAATACCCAAAAGGCTGATCACAAGAACAGCTCCTAAAGACTTACATCTCTGTGGGCCAGGCTCGTCTCCATCCTGCTCTACTGTGTCATAGTCTTCTCTCACTCTGGACCTCGCTCCTTCCTCTGTGCAACAAAGACAAACACTATTACAGACTGCAGCGGAAAACACATTAACAGTATATCTAATAAAAAATTATATATATATATATATATATATATATCCAACAGCATATTCACAAACAAAACCATTACCAGATCCAAAACCACGACCCTTCCTCTTCTTGGCCTTCTCCTTTAGCTTGTGAATGCTCTCTGCAAAATAAAATATTTAATAAAGAATAAAGTCACTTTGGTGAAAGATCAGAGACCAGAGTGCACTATGTCTCAAACTGGCCACAGCTCAGTAAAGTGTACAAAACCTAACAACATTTAAGACTCTGGGTCACTACGAGAAACAGATTAAGGTAACTGCAGGTGTGATAACCCTACTGAAAGCTTTCCCATGCTGCAGTAATTAGAAATAAACAATAAGAACAGAATCATATTACATAGATCATTAAGTGCTTTAAAAAAAGTCACACAAATGAGACATTTTAATACACTTACACGTTTAATACAACCTTAAGTGCCAATGGGATACAGCACTCAATGTTTTTTTTATATTCATTAAATAACATTAAACATTCAACACTCAGCATGAGCCCAAAAATGGAGAAAAAAAAACCCAACGTTTCCCCAACTGTGTAAGCTGTGAATACAGCCTTCCTCTCACTGGATAACTCCAACCCATGCGCTCAAGTTAAAGGAACCCAAACTGAGAGGCTCTTTTGATACAGACATAGTAAATGTGACAATTATATATATATATATATTATTTATTTATTAGGGGTGTAAGAAAATATCAAAAATCAGGATATTTCATGATACTGTATCGATTCTCAAAAACAAAGTATCGATACACAGATGCCTGGCAGACGGTGAATCATTGTGTGTTGTGTTTAAATCTCTGACCACTAGATGCCAGAGTTGTAATCCATTTTCAGCTCCACTCCAACATTAACACGCAGCACAAGGGCGCAATGCTATTGTAAGCATTGACAAACCTGTTCATACAGTGGTGTGTTTTCACAATATATCACTTTGCTTGCAGTATCGCAATATATCATGATATATTGCATCATTACCACTGTATCATGATATGTATTGTATCGCCAGGTTCTTGCCAATACACAGCCCTAATATTTATGGTTCATTTATTGCATACTCAAAATACTTTCACACTACTGGTCTACTCTTCTTTTCTTTTACTATAAACTACAACTAAATGCAAAGAACTCGGTCAGTAATGCTAAGCTAGTTGTGTGTTAAAAATGTTTAACAACATCAGCAAATATAAAAAAAAACTATTTTAATCTTTTATATAAGCTTCTGCAAGCCCACAAACACTAAAATACAGATCATGCAGCATTTCTCCTCATATCATTTACACCTAAATTACTCTAGTGGTATCCTAGCTTGGGGGAGGGCTGCAGTCTACACACTTATATAGAAGAGAGAACACAGAGCCACCGGGATTATTACACTGCTTATCATAAATAATACAAATCAGGCAGCTACCAATCTGACTGTAAAGATTAAGCTCAAGACTGGAGCATCTCTAACACGCAGTCCTGTGTGATTAACTGCGCAGTAAAGCGTATAAAACAGAATCGAGCTCAGAGCTGCTGCACTGCATTGTTTCTGTGCCACAAAATATCGCGACACGTTATCGTGTACCGTACAAATGCCCAAGTATCGCGATATGATAGTTTTACTCTCTCGCTTAACGAGCAGCTTCACTAAAACACCTCGAAACGATTTATAACCCTTTTTCGCTTCGTGTGGCTAAAACCCTGAGAGAAAATAAACACGGAGAACAGCTCGTTACTTCGTCTCCAGCAGCTGGAGGAACGTTAAAGCGGCTCGTTTGCTCGGGTTAGCATTGTGTTAGCGGGAATGTTTGAATTAGCCAGACCGAGTAGGCCCAACCTCACCTGTACCGCTCATTCAGCACAAAATACCAAACTAGTACCTGAAACAAACAGTCCCGACCGCCACCTGTGATCCAGTCACATAAATACACCCCATAAAATCACAGTAAACTCGTACCGTCGCCATCCTCGTCCATAGGAAAGTCCTCGCCTCCCGCTTCGTGAAGATCCAGCACGTCCGCCATGATGCCCGTGTGTGCGAATAGAGCAGAGCATGCGCACTACGCTCTTCCCTCTACGTACAGCTGACGTATTGAAGTAACGCGAGAGAAGAAACTGCTGCAACAGCGCCACCTGCTGCCTGGCCCTGAGCGCTACTGTCCCTGAGCGCTACTGTCTCTGAGGGTCAGGCAATAACGCTGGAACCCTCACAGTCCATGTGGGACACACTGATTACAGTTTTTCCAGACTGCATACAAATAAACTATGCACTGGAACTATTCACTCAATCCTAAAAACTCGAAAGCTCATGTATCAGCAATATAGATCTAAACTGCTGAAGAAAATTAAATCACAGTTCTCTAATCTCTAAACACAAACTGCATCATTTAGTCCACTTTGGTCATCTAGAAACACTGGCCTTCCAACTGCAACACCCTGATTACCAAGACGTCTCTTGGTGCAAACTCAATTGGATGAACTCTTCGGAGGCCTCAAGTGATTTCTTTTGTTATCTTTTTGTCACCGCACATTTTGTCCTTATAGTGTTTCTCATTGTTTTGTTGCCACGTAAAATAAATCACATTTATGTTACATGTCGACACTTTCCAAAGAAAAACGTGTATCTCCATTTTTGTCAATTTTCATTTTTCTACATTATTTTCTACTTTAAACTGTGAAGCTGAAAGACCCCAGTACCATTTCACTGGGCCACTGCTATATTATTAATTTTTATATCGCTGCTCTGGACAATATCACTTTAGAAAATCACATTAAATATCGTCACTGTCCAATGGAAACAGATTTCTCCACTTTTTTCAATTTAGATCTTTCTACATCATTTGAACACCTATGGTCGTTTACATTGTGTGAAAATTTCACAAGAAGTGTTCCAAAATAGCTTGGATTTTTTTGGTTCCATTGACTTACACTGAAAGTAAAGTATGTTTTTGGCCTCTCCTGTAAAGTTGCAATTTTGGAGATACTTCTTTTTCATTGGACATACTTATCTTCTTAGATTAACCTGCCTATACAAAAGTTTCTACATACATCCCTCCGGTATATTTTATGTATTTTTTTTTGCATGTCTTTTTTATATTTCAGTTAATACTATATGTATATATTCTAGCTATTTTACTTTATTATGGTCTATTTATTACTTTGTTTGTTCTGTTTTTACTACTATATATAATCCTGCCCTGCTGTAAAGAGATAATCTGAGCTTCACCCCAAGCATTTCAGTGCATGTATGTCCTGACATGATGTGCAAATGACAAATAAACATCAGCTGTCGTTTACATCGTGTGAAGATTTGCCGATAAATGGACCAACAGAAATGCTTCAAAATAACTTTCAAACATTTCTGGTTCCATTGACTTACACTGAAAGTAAAGACAGTTTTTGTTCTCTTCTGTAATTTTGGAGATGTTTTTTTTTTCATTGGACAGCAACAAAGAAGCCTACACTTGAATTTCTACACATTCATATGCATTTGAATATGTAACATGGCCTCATTAAGCCGAAGCATACACACACACACGTGTGACGGTAGTGTTTTGAATTTGTGATATCAGTGTATATGTGATGCTGTGTAAGAGATTAGCGTATAACAGCTGTGTGTATTGTTGTAGTGAAAGGAATCAGTGTTGAGAAGAGAAAAGTGTTTTGAGTGCTGCATTTCATTTTTGACAAAGTAATAAAAGTGATAAACTGTAATACCTCAATATCAGGATCATCACTTCACAAGAGTGCACACAATTAAGGGGAAACCCCTGTGACCTCTACTGTAAAATCTGGTGCATCATAAAAATGTATTTGAAACTCTTTGCAGTGGCTGAACTAAAATGTGCAGCACTGATATGTTATGAAATGATATGTGTTAAATGTGTTTGGCAGCTCTGGTCCTAAAGGCCTGCTGCTCTGCACATGTACTGCCTTTTCTGCTTTAACAGGGCCATTATAACTGGTCAGCTGTGCTGGGAGCACCAAGAAACAGGACAATGGGCCTCCAGGACCAGGATTTAGAAACACTGAGTTAGAAAAATCTTTGTTACACTCTTAAAAAGAAACATTTCAGAAGGATGCCATTGAACTTAAAGTTTAAACCCACCTGCGTCAACTCAATGTCACCAATTATACAAGTCAGAGTGGAACGTTAAAAATGTCTCAACCAAAACATATAATGCAATTATGTGAATTTTATGTTTTTGGGGGAAAATATGACTTTGTGTGTATCAAGCTCTATTTGCTATACATGTACTCTGGGCTTAAATTTAGCTCTAATTCTCACCACTGAAATAATGACTACGAAGTTATTTCTTCTAATACAGTAAATGTAATAAAGGTACAGGATCATTACAAGCACAGGACTTTAGTCTAAAGTCAGTTAAAAGCCAACATTGTGTTTTCAGCTCCATCTCTGAGCCAGTTTGGTGGATTAATCTGTGTACTCGGCTAAAAACGCCACCAAGACAATCCACCAGTGCTCAGAACAGTTAAAGCCACCATTTATACACTCTAGCCGCTCTATTCTAGAAGAAATTGTGGCTAAATTCTAAAATAAATTGAAAAACAGCAAGGTTAGTAGCAATAGCTAGTAAATGATTGTAAGATTCTTGGCCAATAGTTATTCTAGAAGGAAGTTTGTGTAATAGCTAATACATCCAAGAAGAAATAATGGCTATTAGCTTGTATTATTAAAGGAATTTTGGCTAATAGCTAATAAATCCAAGAAGAAATGATGGCTATTAGCTTGTATTCTAAAAGGAATTTTGGCTAATAGTTAATAAATCCAAGAAGAAATGATGGCTATTAGCTTGTATTCTAAAAGGAATTTTGGCTAATAGTTAATAAATCCATAAAGAAATGATGGCTATTAGCTTGTTTTATAAAAGGAATTTTGGCTAATAGTTAATAAATCCAAGAAGAAATGATGGCTATTAGCTTGTATTCTAAAAGGAATTTTGGCTAATAGTTAATAAATCCAAGAAGAAATGATGGCTATTAGCTTGTATTCTAAAAGGAATTTTGGCTAATAGTTAATAAATCCATAAAGAAATGATGGCTATTAGCTTGTTTTATAAAAGAAATTTTGGCTTATAGTTAATAAATCCAAGAAGAAATGATGGCTATTAGCTTGTATTCTAAAAGGAATTTTGGCTAATAGTTAATAAATCCATAAAGAAATGATGGCTATTAGCTTGTATTGTAAAAGGAATTTTAGCTAATAGTTAATAAATCCAAGAAGAAATGATGGCTATTAGCTTGTATTCTAAAAGGAATTTTGGCTAATAGTTAATAAATCCATAAAGAAATGATGGCTATTAGCTTGTATTCTAAAAGGAATTTTGGCTAATAGCTAATAAATCCATGAAGAAATGATGGCTATTAGCTTGTATTCTAAAAGGAATTTTGGCTAATAGCTAATAAATCCATGAAGAAATGATGGCTATTAGCTTGTATTCTAAAAGGAATTTTGGCTAATAGCTAATAAATCCAAGAAGAAATGATGGCTATTAGCTTGTATTCTAAAAGGAATTTTGGCTAATAGTTAATAAATCCATAAAGAAATCATGGCTATTAGCTTGTATTCTAAAAGGAATTTTGGCTAATAGTTAATAAATCCATGAAGAAATGATGGCTATTAGCTTGTATTCTAAAAGGAATTTTGGCTAATAGTTAATAAATCCATGAAGAAATGATGGCTATTAGCTTGTATTCTAAAAGGAATTTTGGCTAATAGCTAATAAATCCAAGAAGAAATGATGGCTATTAGCTTGTATTATAAAAGGAATTTTGGCTAATAGTTAATAAATCCAAGAAGAAATGATGGCTATTAGCTTGTATTCTAAAAGGAATTTTGACTAAAATCTAGTCCATTATAGCCAGAATTGTTTCTAATAGCTAGTCATTTTATGAAGAAGGAATAGTGGCCAGTAGCCGGTAAATTCTAGAAAGAATAGCGGTTAGCTAATAAATTCTAGAGGTTATTGTGGCTAATAGCTAATAAATCCCAGAAAGAATAGCGACTAATAGCTAATACATTCTGGAGGTTTTTGCCTACTTGAATAAAACCAAGAAGAAATTGTGGGTAATAGCCATTCTTTCTAGAATTGTGGCTAATAGCTAAATCCTTTAGGAAATTATGGCTAATAACTTATAAATCCAAAAATAAATTGTGGCTGATAGCCATTCATTGTATTAGGAATTGTGGCTAATAGCTAAAAAAATTAAAATTTATTGTTGCTAATAGCTAATAAATTCTAAAATGTATTGTTGCTAATAGCTAATAAATTCTAAAAGTCATTGTGGCTAATAGCTAATAAATTTTAAAATGTATTGTTGCCAATAGCTAATAAATTCTAAAAGTTATTGTTGCTAATAGCTAATAAAGTTTTAAATGTATTGTTGCTAACAGCTAATAAATTTTAAAAGTTATTGTGGCTAATAGCTAATACATTTTAAAATGTATTGTTGCTAATAGCTAATACATTTTAAAATGTATTGTTGCTAATAGCTAATAAATTCTAAAAGTTATTGTTGCTAATAGCTAATAAATTCTAAAATTTATTGTTGCTAATAGCTAATAAATTCTAAAAGTTATTGTTGCTAATAGCTAATACATTTTTAAATGTATTGTTGCTAATAGCTAATACATTTTTAAATGTATTGTTGCTAATAGCTAATAAATTGTAAAAGTTATTGTTGCTAATAGCTTATGAATTCTAAAAGTTATTGTGGCTAATAGCTAATACATTTTTAAATGTATTGTTGCTAATAGCTAATAAATTCTAAAAGTTATTGTTGCTAATAGCTAATAAATTCTAAAAGTTATTGTGGCTATTAGCTATTAAGTCTTAGAAGGAATTGCAGTGGATATCTAATAAATTCTTCTATAGTGATCTAGTTTAATAAGTAAATAAGTAACGGTGAATGGATCTCTGGGAAGAAAAGAAGTTGCCGGCCAGTTATTTGTGTTCTTTATATGAATACTATCGAGATCTCCAACAGTGACCCAAACACCTGTGGTTGTCATGGACTTCTTCATTTTCAACACACCTGCAACACCTGCTCTTATTTTACGTTCACGTGTGACAGGTTGCTATGACTGGGCTAATTTCTTATAATTGCTCATTTTTTGCTCATTTCTATGAGAATAGTGTTTCAATCGACAGACTATTCGGCCATCGAATTCACACTTCTACTCCTGAATAACAATAAGTGTGCATACACCTGGACCAGCATTCAGTTCACCGTTTCTGCTGAACTCACTCCTGGTCTGCGTTGCCAAGCAAGTTTTTTTTTTTTCTTTTTTTGATTTTGCCCAATTATCTCCCCAATGTTACTTTGAGTACTTCGGCTCACGCTGGGAACTGAAGTGTTCAAATCACACTGAAGAAGTGTGGTCATTTTATAAAATGTGCTGCCTCCCATCGGGCCAATTGACTGAGCCATTGAACTGAGATCGGCTTTGATGACGCCACTGGAAAGAGCACAAGTGCTGTTTTTAAATGTGAATTTGCTCCATTCTTCGAGCCTCTATGGGGGTTCACACATGACAGAAAACCACCGAAAGGAAAGGAACAAAAACAAGGCTACCCGGGCCTGCGATATCTTTGTAGCTGAGTATCATAAAATGGCAATACAATTATCGCTTGGAAGACTCCAGCACCAACACAGGGCTATTTTTACAAGATTTTAGGAAACATACGACCAAATGTAACACGAAAAAACCAATTATTACAAATTCTTTGATTTAGTCACGCAGGTTAGCTGCTGGATTTGCATAGAAGATTTAAAGCAACACTTCCACAGCTTTCCCAGGTTAAACCTTCATCTGTAGCGTACACTCACACCTGTAATGAGAAAAAACACAAGACATGCTTATAATGGATTATGTTTAGTAGCTACTGACCACTGACTTCTATTAGAAACATATTCAGAATCAACAGTTTTTAAGTTTATTCCAAAGTACCTACAGACCGCCGCGGACTGGAATGGCTAATAAATTCTAAAAGTTATTGTTGCTAATAGCTAATAAATTCTAAAAGTTATTGTTGCTAATAGCTAATAAATTCTAAAAGTTATTGTTGCTAATAGCTAATAAATTCTAAAAGTTATTGTTGCTAATAGCTAATAAATTCTAAAAGTTATTGTTGCTAATAGCTAATAAATTCTAAAAGCTATTGTTGCTAATAGCTAATAAATTCTAAAAGTTATTGTGGCTAATAGCTAATAAATTCTAAAAGCTATTGTTGCTAATAGCTAATAAATTCTAAAAGCTATTGTTGCTAATAGCTAATAAATTCTAAAAGTTATTGTGGCTAATAGCTAATAAATTCTAAAAGCTATTGTTGCTAATAGCTAATAAATTCTAAAAGTTATTGTGGCTAATAGCTAATAAATTATAAAAGCTATTGTTGCTAATAGCTAATAAATTCTAAAAGCTATTGTTGCTAATAGCTAATAAATTCTAAAAGTTATTGTGGCTAATAGCTAATAAATTCTAAAAGCTATTGTTGCTAATAGCTAATAAATTCTAAAAGCTATTGTTGCTAATAGCTAATAAATTCTAAAAGTTATTGTGGCTAATAGCTAATAAATTCTAAAAGCTATTGTTGCTAATAGCTAATAAATTCTAAAAGTTATTGTGGCTAATAGCTAATAAATTCTAAAAGCTATTGTTGCTAATAGCTAATAAATTCTAAAAGCTATTGTTGCTAATAGCTAATAAATTCTAAAAGTTATTGTTGCTAATAGCTAATAAATTCTAAAAGCTATTATTGCTAATAGCTAATAGATTCTAAAAGTTATTGTGGCTAATAGCTTATAAATTCTAAAAGCTATTGTTGCTAATAGCTAACAAATTCTAAAAGTTATTGTGGCTAATAGCTAATAAATTCTAAAAGCTATTGTTGCTAATGGCTAATAAATTCTAAAAGTTATTGTTGCTAATAGCTAATAAATTCTAAAAGCTATTATTGCTAATATCTAATAAATTCTAAAAGTTATTGTGGCTAATAGCTAATAAATTCTAAAAGTTATTGTTGCTAATAGCTAATAAATTCTAAAAGCTATTATTGCTAATATCTAATAAATTCTAAAAGTTATTGTGGCTAATAGCTAATAAATTCTAAAAGCTATTGTTGCTAATAGCTTCTGAATTCTAAAAATTATTGTGGCTAATAGCTAATAAATTCTAAAAGCTATTGTTGCTAATAGCTTATGAATTCTAAAAATTATTGTTGCTAATAGCTAATAAATTTTAAAATGTATTGTTGCTAATAGCTAATAAATTCTAAAAATTATTGTGGCTAATAGCTCATAAATTTTAAAAGCTATTGTTGCTAATAGCTTATGAATTCTAAAAATTATTGTGGCTAACACCTAATAAATTCTAAAAATTATTATGGCTAATAGCTAACACTTCCACAGCTTTCCCAGGTTAAACCTTCATCTGTAGCGTACACTCACACCTGTAATGAGAAAAAACACAAGACATGCTTATAATGGATTATGTTTAGTAGCTACTGACCACTGACTTCTATTAGAAACATATTCAGAATCAACAGTTTTTAAGTTTATTCCAAAGTACCTACAGACCGTCGGGGACTGGAAGTTAGGGAACTAGCAGTGTGATCGGAAGGTCATCGGTTCAATCCCCCTGAATTGCCCTTGAACAAGACACCTGTCCTCTAACTGCTCCCCAGGTGCGGTGGGGCTGCCAACCACTTCAGGCATGTAGCTAATAAATCCAAGAAGAAATTGTGGCTAATAGCCAGTCTTTCTAGAATTTTGGCTAATAACTAATAAATCTTTGAAGAAATTGTGGCTAATAACTAATAAATCTTTGAAGAAATTGTGGCTAATAACTAATAAATCCGATAAAAAATTGTGGCTAATAACTAATAAATCTTTGAAGAAATTGTGGCTAATAACTAATAAATCTTTGAAGAAATTGTGGCTAATAACTAATAAATCCGATAAAAAATTGTGGCTAATAACTAATAAATCTTTGAAGAAATTGTGGCTAATAACTAATAAATCCGATAAAAAATTGTGGCTAATAACTAATAAATCTTTGAAGAAATTGTGGCTAATAACTAATAAATCTTTGAAGAAATTGTGGCTAATAACTAATAAATCCAAAAATAAATTGTGGCTAATAGCTAATAAATCTTTGAAGAAATTGTGGCTAATAACTAATAAATCCAAAAATAAATTGTGGCTAATAGCTAATAAATTTGAGAAGAAATTGTGGCTAATAGCTAATAAATCTGAGAAGAAATTGTGGCTAATAGCCAGTCTTTCTATTAGGAATTGTGGCTAATAGCTAATAAATTCTAAAAGTTATTGCGGCTAATAGCTGTTAGATCCTAGACATAATTCTAGCTAACTAGTCCATTCTAGGAGGAGTTGTAGCTAATAGCTAATAAGCCCAAGCAGGAATTGTGGCTAATAGTCATTCTTTCTATTAGCAATTGTGGCTAAAAGCTAATAAATCCTAGACCTAATTCGAGCTAGGTGTTCCATTCTTGGAAGAGTTGTGAATAATAGGTAGAACATTAGCTGGTTTATTTTATAAAGAATTCTGGTTAGTCAGTTCCCCTTTAAAGGGGCTGCCCACCACTCCTGGCAAGTGTTCTCACTGCCCCCTAGTGTTTATATTTACTAGTGTGTGTGTGTGTATGTGGGTGTTTCACTGTCCCCTAGTGTGTATGTTCACTAGTGTATGTGTATGTGTGTGTTTTACTACCCTGTGTTTATTCACTTGTGTGTGTGTGTGTGTGTGTGTATGTATGTGGTTGTTTCACTGTTAAACTGGGTCATTATTAGAAGCATTAGATTTCACAATGAATCTTTATCAGGTGAATATTGCGCTCAAAGTTTTCAACCAAAACAAATGATATGTATTTGTACAAATGAAATATTATAGTTAAATCATTTTGTAGCACCAGCTCTGACACAAACCCATCTGTGATACTAAAGGAAAGTCTGTAAAACAAAAAGCATGTGCACTTTTCAAGTGTATTTAACAGTTTATGCTTAAAACGTATGGGCATGCATACTTACCAACACAAGTGTATTCAATTTGTAATTAAACAACTTACAATTTAACCCTTTAAAGCCAAAAATTCTAATTCTTAAAAATGTTTATTAGACCTTCAAAAAAAAAAAAATACAATATATATATATATATATATATATATATATATATATATAAATGTTGCATATATGGGTTTTTTTATATTATATTTTAGTACATCTCGAATTGTTTGCAGTTTTTTGCTAACAAATGAAAGCATTCAAAACACAATGTTTTAACCCTTTATGCTCTGAGATTATTTGAAATGTTTAGTCATTTCTAACTTAGAAAAGAACATTTTTATATATTGTACAGCAGTGTTTTACACATTCTGTATCTGCTAAAATCTTTAGTTCTCCACTAAAATTTAGAACCAGGTGTGGGTTTGAGCAAAGGTAAAGTGTACATCAGGTTTTTTAGGGAAAAGAAAATGATAACAGTGATTTACAGCTTTTAAAAACTTGTGTATTAAATATGATTCACTTGGTGTTAAAGAATTAAGTAGATGTAAGTATGTGTACCTGTGATTACATACATAGAATCCTGACACACACCTGAGTGTGACTTATTAATTTACACTGCAACTAAAATGCACTTTCTTATATAAAATGCACTCTTTCTAATATAAATACACACACTTACATATAAACACACTTTAAAATACATTCACATACATGCATTTAAATGTACTTTTTATGAAAATAATATAATGTGCTACTAAATATATTTCCAGGAATGGCTTAACTATATATATATATATATATATATATATATATATATATATATATATATATATATATATATATATATATATATATATATATATATATTCAACATTTAAGGAATGTTAAATCTTGTATGCCTACACATGTTTCTCTGTTCTAAACTATAATGGTTGAATGAGTGTACTGATGCCCACCACAACAGAGTGAAAGTTGTTATTAGTTTGGAAATAGACATATTTGGATATTTGTATTACATTGTGCATGAAATCTGAATTTTCAGTGATATTTATAATGCAGTTGTGTTGAGTGTGGGCGGAGCTAAGCCTTCTTTAAAGCTGCTTTTGGAAAACAAACTGATTAAAATGTACAGAATAAAAAAAACAAATGTGTTGAGTTTAGACCTTTGTATGTTTATTTACAGTTGTAACATAGTTATGGCAGTCATAACTGTTTATAACATAGCAAATTAATGCCACAAATACATCTCAAAAGTCTTGCTTTAAAAAAGAAACTATCTATTTTAAAAATTCTATCTCCTGAGTTTTTATATGTAATGTTGATGATAGTAAATCTTAAAAAGTTTTTTTTGGAGACTGTTGTGCCCTACACCCCCGCTGCCATCTTTATTGATTTTAGGCCAAAATTTTTATTCTGTTATAAAACAATGGCTCAGACATCAATGTATCCATAACCATTTCATGTAATAGCTTTCTGGGAGAGAACATTTAAAGGCATTCAACTCTTCAGACGTCTGGTTCCATTCACTATCACTGTAAACAATTGCGCCTCTTGAGTTTCTTTAAAACTAAAAAAAGAGCATTTCACACCAAACCACTCTGAATGACTCGCCACCATTTAAATGTTTAAACATGGATGGAATTCCTCTTTACACTATAATCAAAAACAGCAGGAGTATATACCAAGTATATATGATGCCATGCAATGGAGGCCCATCACTCGAAGGACTGAAATATCTACTGGCTGAAAGAAAATAAGAGAGTCCTGACTGAAAATGGACCTCAGCTGATTGTTTATCAGCATAAATCACATCACCAGCAGACTCCTCAGATAAAGCCAATCAGTGAGTGATATAATGACAGTCGTGTTGGCAAGGTTAGACTTTGACCTAATGAACGCTACCCTAGTATGTAACTGCTGTATAGGCAGAGGGTCATTAAGGTTCATAATAATAGTAATAATGAAAATTAATACTAATATATTGCATTTTAAAAACAGGGTTCCAAAGCCCAGAGGGATTAAACTCAATCAAAACACTGAGGACAGACAGAACAACATAATAAATAAGACAAAACATATATGTTGAGAAAAGAAAATAACTGAGAAATAAGAGAAAAGTATAAAAATGCTACTTAAATGCAAGTAATTCAAATGTAATTCAACAAAAATTCCACTACATAAAAGATCAGTTTTGTGAAATAATGGTCTCACTTTGTTCCGTTTATGCTGGAAGTAAATAATTCTGTAAAATGTATTTAAATACTGTAGCATTAACATTAGCCTTCACCAAACCCTGAATAAAACAACCCCAGATTCCCCATTATCCCTCCTCCACCGAACGTTACTGTTGGTACTACATATTCCGGTAGACAGGGTTCTCTGCGCATCCTCTTCAGCCGCACAGTGCTTTAGAGTGCTTTAGAACACAAAATAAATAATTACATCATTAATTTGCATTATAAATTCCACTTTAAATTAACATATAAATGGAAAAGAAGATCAAAAATGCATCGAGGGTCACAGGCCAAAGTTTAATGCATAATTTAAATGTTAACATGTAAACAAAGTCATTCAAAGTGAATGGATAGTAACTATAGTAAATAGTAACTATATATTATGATACAGTACTATACTACAGTACTATACTATACTATTATATTATAATATAATAAGTACTATAATAACGTTATATATATATATATATATATATATATATATATATATATATATATATATATATATACAGCAGTGTAGTATAGAAACAGTAAATATTATATTACTCACTGTATATTGTATATTTGTCTATA
This sequence comes from Megaleporinus macrocephalus, assembly GCA_021613375.1. Lineage (NCBI taxonomy): Eukaryota > Metazoa > Chordata > Actinopteri > Characiformes > Anostomidae > Megaleporinus > Megaleporinus macrocephalus. The sequence continues at coordinate 28,133,929 of CM038727.1, read as the reverse complement.
TTATTTAAACACAACAGCTGCTCTTCATATCCTATGAAAAATTTATAATTTTAATATAAAATTATAACTAGGAATAAAAAAAGTTGCAATTTATATATATTTATATATATAACAATTCTTGTTATAATTGTGTATATATATATATATATATATATATATATATATATATATATATATATATATATATATATATATATATATATATATATATATATATATATATATATATATATATATATATAGTTATAATGATGTGTAATATCAAATGCGTGATATTAAAATATACTATTATGAAATAGTTTATGGGTACTTACATGTTAGATCCAGCTGTTTTTGTTCTTTTGTGTATGGAATAGACAAAAGACAGCATCTCAACCATGGAAACAATGAAGACAGCTGATCTTTCATTCATACATGGTATTAATGCTGTGCTGTGTGTGTGAATCAAAATGATGAAGTCATTAAATTGGATTACTATCCACAGAGTGAAAGAGTGAGAGAGAGAGAGGAACAGAGTCTCTTGAACTTTGAGTTGATCAGGTTAAGCCTCAAGGTTCGCCAACACAGCGCTTGCACGTAGTGATTTCATCAACTCAGATCACCCTTTGACCGGCATCGTTCACACAGTAGTCTCAGGAACTATAAAAGGCCTCGGCTCCTGAGGGAAAGTACCATCAGGTCCAAGCCACCAAGAAGTAAAGGTAAGACCTTTTATTCATGAATACGATCACACTTCAGAGACATTTTAGGAGAGACTATGAGAGAAATGTTGGTTGGGAACTAGTTTTTGTTGACAGAAGGAGTCTTTAATGGATTTGTTAACACTTTCTTTTAGGCCCCTAAGTTTTATGTATTGATGATGTTTAAATTGGTTAAAACACTATGATCAAAGTAAACTCAAGTACTGTTTATGATGCTTTATGACAGATGATGCTAATTGGAATATAGCTATTATAAGCATATATGTGGGGTTATGTCAGCTGTCGTGACAGGCTGTCTTTGCTGGCCAAAGAAAAATATGTATCTCCATTTTTGTGAATTAAGTTTTATTTCTTAGTTGAACACAGCACCACCATTTACACTGTATAAAAATGTCATGATGAATGGACCAACAGAAACACTTGGAAATAATCTAGTTGCTTGGAAATAATTCTGATTCCATTGACTTACATTGAAAGTAAAGACTGTTTTGTCCTCTCTTACTTTTGGAGATACTTGTTTGTCTATAGGCAGTGACATTTTGTAGGACAATAAACAAAATAAAACATAAATATAAAATGTAGCTTTAAACTTTTATTTTTAAAATAATTTATTTTTCTCTTATTTACACTTACAATAATAACAGAAACATGTAATTTGACTGGGGGATCCCAAACAACTGTGCCTTGGAAATGTAACTTGGTACCATTACCGTAACTGATAATGAAATGATGTGCATGTAATGTAATGTGGAGGTTGTACTGCGTTCTAAGACTTGTACCAAGATTCATTTCCAAACTTTTGTTTGGAAGAGCTTCTTAGAGGCGAAGGTGGTTCATAGGATCTAGTTGAAATTTTAGATAATAAAAGAAAAGAACAGAGAAAAAAACAAGACTTTCCCATAAAAAGAGTTTATTTGATGAAGGACAAACAACAGACACTATGAGAGAGACCAAATCTTTATGTGTTTATATTCTAGGCAAGCCTTGCTTAGTCTGCAACCATGAAGTTCGCCCTTATTGCTGCCCTTGTCGCTGTGCTGGCCATTGGTAAGACTTTTAAGATGCTAACGCTCTACATCTCTAGTTTGACTTATAATAGAAGATGTACTAATTATTAACTGATTTCATTCTGTGGAACAGGCTCAGAGTCTGCCAGTCTGGTCAAGAGAGAAGTGCCTGAGGAGCTCCAGAAGATGGGCCAGTACTTCCAGGGTCTTGTTGATGCTCTGAAAACTGTTGAGGCCCCTGAGCTGGCCAACATGGCCAAGTAAGTTTCAGACCAGCTCTGTCTTTATGGCTTTTCATTAGCTGTTAATGTCGTAGGGGACTGCTATAATTGCCGTAGGTCACAGAAATCAATCATTTCCATCATATTTTTGCCACAATTTAAATAGAAAATGTTATTTTACTCAGAGGTTCACATGTTCTCAAGCCTTTTGGTCCACTGTAACCTAGCACGCCAAAATCCTGTAGCACCAAACCTAAACCAGTTAACAATTTCCCCAAATTTGGTTGACCTACTGATTGTTAACGTTCTACAGCAGTTAGACCTGAGTGTGGTGCTCACCATTGTGTCCGTTTCTTCAGGTCTTACATGGAGGAGAGCAGAGCCCAGCTCACCCCATTGGTTGAGAAGCTCCACGAACAGCTGAAACCCCTCACCAACATCGATGAGCAGATCAAGCCCCTGGCCAGCTCTCTGCAGGCCCAGATCGCCCCCTACACCGACCTTGTGCAGACCCAGGTTGAGGATGTGCTCCGGTTCATGGTTGACCAGACCAAGGCCATCATGCCCACCCAGTAAAAACGAACTCAATCAGAGGAATCTGTGAAACAGGCCTTTGGGGAAATCACCATTCTTTACCCCCACCCTTTTGTGGTGACATCACATGCTTGACTGAAACAATAAAGGGTTTAAGGCGAATGAGCAGTGTTGACTCTTTCTTAAGTAAGCAGCATTGGGCTTTAGGATCTAATAAAGAAAACTCAAACGGTTGGTTTGAGTGGTCAGGCTGGAGCGAAGCAAAGCAAACGTCTTCAGTACCTTTAGTTAGGGAACTATTGTACCATAATCTATGGAAATTAAATATGTTTAAGTTGTTGAGACACCCTGACTACAGCTTTCTTAACATCAGATTATGAAAAAGATAAATACAAATGATGTATTTAGGGCACATTGTAGGACTGTTGTTGTAACGTTGGGTACATTTACATTGTTGGTGTCTTGATGGATGAAAAACGTAACTCTATGTTATAGGGAAATACCGTGTAGGGAAATAAACACAAAAGTTTAAATCAAATTACATATTTAATTGATTGTTAATGAGCGAAAATAATTTCTAATAAGTGAAAATATCTACAGCCCTCTAACAAACTTACATATACCATTTTCTGCAAAACTGTAGCGCACAATTTTGTATTATTAATTATATTAATTTAAAATTAATAAAAAAATATATGAAATGCGGCTTTTTTTTTGCACGGACCACATTGTATGTTTTCTATTTTTCCAATTTAAAAATTCATTAATCTATAAATAAATTAATATATAAGAGAGAAATGGTACAATATTACATTTTCGGATCTCCGATCCACCACGCCCACTGATACCTATACGCCATACCGCTAGACTACTAGAAGACCAAGAAGCTGTACAAATGTATTCGAAGACTGAATCTTAAATGGCTCCCTACTCCCATACATACTGCACTGGACCGGTCAGTGGTCAGAAACTAAGGCTTCTGCACACAAATAGTGCTTTTAATGCTAGATAAGGAGTCGTGTAGCTATTGGCTAAATATTAATGGCTTTCTAGTAGACATGTAATGCACTACTTGGGTGTAGGAGCCATTTGAGATTCAACCACAGTCACACTAGCTGATCTGAGCAATTTTGTCGGAATACTGTTTTTTGGGTGGGGTGAATAAGGGGGTGAAGAAAGGGCCATGTGTGCAGTGAGGTAGTCTGGTATGGAGGTGAAGAGGTTTCCAGACAGAGGAACAGAGGGAACTAAGGCAAAGCAGAGGAAAGAAAACATTGGCAGGACGTTAGTGTAGCACCAAAAACAGCCTGAAACAAACAAGAAGCCAAGCAGAATAGTCTACAGCTCACAGACGCTTCATTTAAACTGATACAGTCGATACATATTCACACCGTCATTCAGACTGAGAGAGACAGAACACAGCTGGAATAGATAAGTAATGTCATAGCAGTCATAAGGCTCAGATTAGTGCTCTACTTCACAAACACTTACATCTGAAATAATCTTGATAACATCTGCAAAGCCATCATATTGTACATATCGACATATCTCCTATTTTTTCGCATCTTTGAAACTTGACAGCTGCTCTTTGCATTGTGTGAAAATTTCATGAGGAGTGGACCAATAGAAACGCACCACAGTAGCCTGAAAAAACTTCTGGTTCCATTGACTTACACTGAAACCAAAGAGTTTTTTTTACCCTCTCCTGAAAAATTGGAAATTTTGAGCGACAACATTTATTTTTGACTGAAATAAAATTTAATACAGCACAAATTTCCTACAGTTCATGTAAAAAGAGTTTTGTAGTAAAGACATTAGCTCTACTTAAAACCACGAGTTCTATGTAAAACCACCTCACGTTTATATGGTTCTTTGCCTGGTGAACTGGCTCCTTAGATTCAATTGTAACAATAGAAAAAGCTTTTAGGTGATTATATAAAACCATTTTTAAAAAGGTTTACACATTCACAGCTCCATCAACCTGAAGAACCATCTCACAATGCAAAGAACCCTTCAAGTATGTAAATGGTTGTATGAGTGTTCTATATAGAACCTAAAATTATTTTTGAGTGTGTGGTATAAACCTATTATACAGTACCGTGGTGTATTGGAATACTAAAATATAAAATAATTTTTTATAATATGTTTTTATTATAATAATACTACTACTAATAATAATTATAATAATTATATTATATATATATATATATTATATAATATATTATTATATTATATAATATATTATATATTATATAATAAGGACAAAATTACTCTTTTGTTATTAGACATGTTCTCTGCTACATCATAAATAATATAATTAATATTTCTTTGTTTGTTTTCTAGAAAACATATACAATTCAGTGACCCCGACACTTGGAACTGGGGGCATGAAATGTGAGATTTAAGAATATTAAAAACAAAACAAAAAAAGCATATTTCTTCAAACACAAATTAAGACAGTGGACTTCCTATGTTTACTGGATGTATAGCTGCTTTAAAAAGTTTCTGACGTTTGGAACAACCTGGTCTTCTGCATGAATGGCTCTTAAAATATGAAATTTTCATAATAATGTATGTAATAATAATAATAATAATAATAATAATAATAATAATAAACCAAGCTTTTAAACCACAAATCATATACACTGAGTTATCCCACTAGATCTACTGTCAATGTCACTCAGGATAAACCCTGAAAATATTACTGATATATATAAATGATTATCTTATTAACAGAATAAACTAAAATCTAAAAGCAAAGCTTAATTAGAGTCACTAATTTACTGGATATTAAACTTTTTCTCAAAATGTGTGTATGTAGAAAATATATATACTATTTTCTGTATAACCTTTGATATTAGGACGTTCTAGGAGGATGTACATACAAAAGTATTTCAGAAATAAATACATGAATACATTTATTTATACATTTAGAAACAGTGTTTGATTGGATGTCTCTATTTCGTCGCTGTCCAAATGACAAACAAGTATCTACAAAAAGGCTTTACAAGACAGAGCAAAAACTGTCTTTACTTTTAATGTAATTCAATAAATCTAGGTTTTTTTTCCAAGCTATTATGAAACATTTCTTTTGGTTTGTTCATTATGAAGCACTAATATATATATAGAGCAACTTCTGTGTTCAAAAGATGTCAAAAAATTTTAAAAAGGGAGACACGTTTTTCTTTGAACAGCTACGATTTGTTTATATTTATGACATTATTATTTTTAATAATTATTAATAATAAAAAATAATTAACTGATCAACCAAAACAAAGACTAGAAACACACAGAACGTGCTTCTACAGAGCTACAATACCGGAGTTAAAAAGGTTCGGTATGTTGAACGATTAGATTAAGGAATATAGGCACTTTATTATTTATTATAATTTAAAAATATATCTATAATATTTTTAATAATATTACACAATCGTTCTTTTTTTAATCCGTATTTCTACAAGCCCCGCCTCCGCCGGACCAGGATTGGCTGGTAGCATCAGTGGATTGCGTGAGTAGCCAATCCTAGCGCAGTAAACGGGATACAGCTAGCCAATCGTAGCGCTAGGAGGCGGGATCTGTCGGAATAATACGAATGTGGTAAATGAGCCAGGTGGCTAACTGTGTCCTCCCAAACTTTCAGCTTTAGAAGCTTTAGTCTCAGTTTTTGTGTAACTGAACGGTAAGTAAACGTAACATATTAACGCACATCAGTCCATAATGACAAGTAAGCATAAACAAGCTAAACAGAATAATTTAAAACATAAAGAAAGACGGTTAGCGCTGTGTTTCATGCTGTGGAAAACACAGGCTCAGTCTCAAATAGCTCTCTGCTCCCTATGTGGGCTGTCATGTAGGACATGAAATAAACATTAAACAGAAAATTCTGCATTACAAATCTAACAGAAAGTAATCTGGTGCTCATTCATTTTGTGTACAACTCCCTGTTTAACACTTAGTGCACTGTTTAGGTGTGGAAGCCATAGTTACACGATTTAGGCCTATGTAGTTCACTACCTAGGGAATAGGGAGCCAGTAGGGTGCAGAGGCCATTATGCCATGACCTATATAGTGCACTAGCTGGTAGCCATTTGAGCTTCAGCCTAGCCATTATATCATCAACCACGTACCTTCTGTAAGCTTCTGCCTGAAGGCCGAATAAGTTTATCCTAATTTAAAATGACACCCAAGATGGCTCTGTTGGTTTAAGACATTTTGTCAGTGCTAGTTTCCTCCAACAGAGGGCAGCGTGTATGAGGTTAACGTCCTCCTCTTCATCAACTTCAGAGTGTCCAGTGAAGACAGCTGTCCCAGGGCTGTAGGGGAGACTATGATTTGTTGTCTGCTTAAAGAACAACAACAAAATCACTAGTCTTCCACACTGCGGTGGACCGAGCAACGACCATTTGGAATCAAACAGTAAGCGACTTGTTACGTCCATGCCTAGAAAGTAATCCCGAATATTAGGTCTCATTATTAGAATCAACATTAACATAAAGTTAAATTAGCATTAGGTCTTTCCAGCAAAAGTGATCCTGATTCCAAACTTCTTGAAATAGTACGTTATCCCAAATTTCATTATTTAAAGAATTTTGTAGAAAAAAAAGATTATATTAGGCTTATATTATTGCACATTGGTATGAAACGGGGCAACAAAATTGATACAAATATGTAAATAAAAAAATGACCACTTCAGTGCACAGGCTCAGCCTTGGTCAGTCTGTGCTTACGCCCTGGGAAGGTCCTAACTTGAGTGTCCCTGTCCCATTAATTTTTTTTTTTTTTGGAAAAGCATCAGTGAATAGCGCCTTATCTGCCTCCCATATCTACAGCCCTCTAATCTCACGCATGAAGGCTGGACAGGCAGGAGGAAAGTACTCTTAGTTCTCGGTGACCTTCTCCTTGGGCAGATTCACGAAGCAAAGCTGGCTCTTCTAAACCAATCACAGTGTTTTATTTTCCTCTTTTGTCGTTCATGCTGAAAGGAGAGCAGAATTTCTGCCTGAGCTTTTGTGGACAGACCCTGCTCTGAAAGACATTATGCAAATTTTCATATTCATACTGACTGGCAGTGTAACTGGTGGTGAGCTGTATTAATCACATGCATTAACCAATTATCACATTGTTGTGCACTGCAGTGGACAAACAGTGGTTCCAGGTCATTAATCCATAAACATGGTCAGAACAAAACTTCAATAATAAATAATAAAATAGTAGAGAAGTAATAAAAATAAACACTTCCAGTGTAATATAATGTGTTTTGGTATTAGTTCTAACCAGTTCTATCAATTTGGGCCATTTTCATTGGTCCATTGATTCTTATATTTTGACGCAGTATACCAGGGCAGTTAATTATGTACGTGAGTTAATAAATAATTAATAAAATTGTAGTTATTGAAACCAATGATTGTATATCTAATGAACACTCATCCAAAAGAAGAAGAAAGACAAAACACACCTCAGAAAACCAACAAGAGACTAGTCCTTACTTTACACAGCGTCAAGTAGTATGTTTATATACACGTTCTCAAAAACAAAGGTTCCTAAACGGTTCTTGGCTTAAATTTCCCCGAGAATCACACTCTAAGTGGAACCGGAGCAGGTAAGGGTTTACTTGGGCGGGTTCGTTAGGGACCCAAAGGTGGTTCTTTTCTGGCATCGCTCCAAAGAAGCCTTTATTTTTAAGAATGTACACGTATATGTAAGCGCCAAATGTCCTGTAGCCATATCGCTATAATGATCTCAACAGGAAATGAAAATGTGGTACTCACCATGTCCAGCAATTCCGTCTCACTCAGAATGAAAGGAAAAAAGGGTTTGTTTTTGATCAAAAAAAAAAAAGGGGGGAGAAAAAGAATTCGCCCACAGTTAAAAGGAGAGGGAAGAATGGTTGGGGGTTGAGGAAAAAAAAAAAAGAGTCTGAGCCTGAACACAGTGCAGGAAAAAACTGTGAACCAGGCAACAGGTTGTGCTTCTGAGTTGAGGACCAGGGGTCCAAGCGTCTGCGCTTCTCCTTCTTCAAAGAAACCTCAAAGCCGGCGGCGGCTTCAGAGCGGCCTTCTCCGGCAAGCAGGACACCTCCGTCTCTCTGGCCAGCGGCGCATACTGATGGATATGTTTTGTGGGCAATGCGTTATGGTTTTTTACTCAAAGCTGGATGACAGACAACCTCCCCCCCACCACCCTCCATCCTTCAACCCCACCCCACCCCTACACATACACAGGTGCTATTCAAGGATATTGTGTAAAAAAAAAAAAAAAAAAGATGACGTCACTGAAAATTTTAAGTTGGAAACCTTTTCAGCGTAAAAGTCCCACCCTCCACCTCCACCGGCGCTGTTGTCCATCTTCTCAGACCTTTCAAACTCCTCCAGCAGCCCGACTGCCCATGCCTTCATTTCTTAAAGCCTCTCTCTCCCCACGCTTGCATACGTGCTATGCTCCGCAACGGGCCCTTCTTAAAAAAATATGTTTTTTTATCTGCCAGTCAGCCTGTTTGAACCTGAGCCCAAGGCGGCGGAGATGTGGATGAAGTTGGAGGCAACGCAGGTGCCTCGCCTCGCCAACAATGGAGCGTTGGCCTTGGTGATAGTTGCTAGGCAATGGAGGAAATACAATGGCCTCCTTAGAAACCAAAGGGCCTTAAGTGGGCTAAAAGAAGCCGCAGTATCAAGCGAAACAAACTAACCCATGGTGGAGGCTGGCTTAACGCAAAGGCGCTGTGTATGTCCAGGTGGAGATTGAAACGGGGGTCCGCAAACCGATGCCGGGGCCATGTAGGCGACTCGTTTTCCCTCTCCGACTCAACGGCTATCACATTTGCCAATCCTGCCCATATACCGTTGTTATTGTGAACGTAGGTCCATGTGATAAACAGAGGCTTTACAATGGAGGTGCTACAGTGGGCTAATTTAATGAGTGATATGTGCGCTGGCTATATGCCAACTTGACGCGAGCCAGCCTATTGTACTTCGCATCTGTTCCAGAATGAATGAATGAATTATTGTTTTTTTTTTCCCTCTACTTTTCGTTTTAACCAAAGTCATTTAACTTAACTTCTGCGGTGAATGTGTCTAATTTGCTTGGGTAGCCGTTTGGCAATTAGAAAGCCATTCTTTCATTAAGCCGGGGTCAGCCCATTAACGATCGTTAAAAGGAGAAGAAAGGCGTAGCGCAAGTTTGACGCACCCTGGTGAGATTTAGACAGGTCTTGACAATGGGACCTGCAGCAAAATGTAAATTGCACTAAATTGCCCCTAATACAGGTGTGCGCGGGGCCCTGAGTGGCACCAGGAGCCTTTTATGCGTATGAGTGATGGGTTCAGCGAGAAATTGGAGGTGAATTAGAGAAGGGACCGGGGAGGGGAGGGAAAAAAGGCGGCCGCCGGCTGAACAAGAGGGACTGGGCGGTAGAAAGATTGTTCTTTTGTGCTGCGAGAGGAGGCAGGTGCACTTTCCGCGAATGGCGGAGCTCAGCGGGAAACAATATTTTATTATTTTTTTCCCTCCAGACAAAAAAAAAACCCTTACTGTTAATTGAATGCATTTCGGAAAAGAGGAACTACTTTTTTCCCCGCTGTTTTTCGCTTCTCTGTGTATGTCGGTCACTCTCCTTTAATTAAAAACAGCGGTGCGCTTATCTCTTGTGCACATCTCAGAAAACAAGGCCGTTGCAGAGACCCAGAGCTCAGTGTTTTGATACACACACACGTTTTTTTTCTTTTTCTTTTTTAAGAAACAAAACTACATTAATAGAAAGGCGCCCACTATCTGCATTGAAAAGAAAAGGTCTACGCAGGAGCCGGGCCTGTATAAGCTAATGACACATTGTCAGAATAATGAGCTGATATGACCGTTACATAAATATGGCATGTAGTGCAGCCCCACTGACTGACACCACGTGACATTATTGAAACTGACAAACTGTGACATGTGAGGTTCCATTTCCAGTCCAGGCTGTACATAGTAAAATCTTTAGCAAGTGAGCTTAAAAACGTAGCCCTTATAAAAAAACTTTTTTTTTTCTTGTTGGACGTGTGTTCAGTGTAGTAGATTTTATACTAACCTGCCAATTACTGCTTTAAATTAGAATTTTAAAGCACATAATATCTATCTATCTATCTATCTATCTCTCTCTCTCTCTCTCTCTATATATATATATATATATATATATATATATATATATATAAATAGTACTGCACAAAAATGTGAGACCACCTTAATTTAATTCCCATTTATAATAACATTTATTAAAGGTGCCATAGAATTGAACTGTATTTACATTGTCATAGTGAAGAATAAGAATTCAGTACCATGAACTAACATACAACATACATAGTCCTTATCAAAACACTTATTTTACTTGTTGGACATGCATTCAATGCAATAGATTTTATAATAACCTGCAAAATACTGCTTTAAATTAGATTTTCAAATCACCATATATCTCTGTGTAAACTTACTGAAAAATATGCTTTGTTTTTGTCCATGGCAGCCTCTTCTACACTATTCCCAAATCTTACAGTGCTCCTCCCCCATCCTTTTTATATACATATATATGATACTGATCACAAATGAGAGACCACCACTCATTTAGTCCCATTTGTAACATTTATTAAAGGTGACAGAGAACTGAACTGTATTTACATTATCATAGTGAGATATAAATAGACTTGTTCTCCCTTTAAATACAAATCCTAATCCTGACTCCATCCAAAATAATCCCTCCAAAATTCACAGATTCCAGGTCACATATCAGCCCAGCAGAAACAGCGACACTGGAGAAGCAGCAGCAGTGTCGGTGTTATACGTGCAGAAATGTATCTTTCCAGCTGTGAATGGGATGTTGGCACTTTTCTTTTCATTTAAAATCATCTGTGAGCGAGCATGGATGATGTTCATCCCTAAACCAGGCTGACGTTGGTTTCCTCTTCGCCAGCTTCTAACTCAAATGTTCCATTCCAGCTTAAATTCCACAGTTTGAACAGGCACCAGCAGACTGTACAGATATGTATTTTTCCAGGCTGTAGACACTTTTCTTACCCTTTTTTAAAGAAATTCTAAACGTGAGTGGCTGATGTTCATCTTTAAATGAGGCTGGAATTGCCATCCTATTTGCCAGTTCTTAATCGAATGTTCCACCTTAAGTAATGTTGGTTTAAATGCCAAAATGTAGCTGTGGCATGAGTTCGCCTAGCAAGCTAGTGAACAGGAAGCAACTTCAGCTCCCACATCTTCAACAACACTTTAATTCAAAGTTGCTAGCTTGCTCAGCGTTTAATACTGAAGAGACTGAGGAGACGAGCAGTTCCACCTTTATTAGCGTCACAACCCCAACAGCATCCTGTAAACAACGTTTTAGTACACTACCAGTCAAACGTTTTAGTACACTACCAGCCAAACGTTTTAGTACACTACCAGCCAAACGTTTTAGTACACTACCAGGCAAACGTTTTAGATACACTACCAGTCAAACGTTTTAGATACACTACCAGCCAAACGTTTTAGATACACTACCAGCCAAACGTTTTAGTACACTACCAGTCAAACGTTTTAGTACACTACCAGCCAAACGTTTTAGTACACTACCAGCCAAACGTTTTAGATACACTACCAGTCAAACGTTTTAGATACACTACCAGTCAAACGTTTTAGTACACTACCAGACAAACGTTTTAGATACACTACCAGTCAAACGTTTTAGATACACTACCAGTCAAACGTTTTAGTACACTACCAGCCAAACGTTTTAGTACACTACCAGCCAAACGTTTTAGATACACTACCAGTCAAACGTTTTAGATACACTACCAGTCAAACGTTTTAGATACACTACCAGTCAAACGTTTTAGTACACTACCAGTCAAACGTTTTAGATACACTACCAGTCAAACGCTTTTGATCACTACCAGTAAAACGTTTAAGAACATTACCTGTCAGACTGGTTGGTAGTGTATTAAAACTTTTGACTGGTAGTGTATTTCTCTGTCCATGTCCTTGTGATCATTGTGGTGTTTTGTTTTACGTGTGTATATAAATTTGTGGTGTTGCCTCTTTCTCTCTGCCCTGCCTCACTGCAGCCTGCTTCAAATGTTTGCTCGTTCACGTGATGGCACGACATGGAGTGGAGCGGAAAGAGCAACATGTGCCTATGTACTGAATGTAGAGGAGAGAAATGGACACTAAAATATCGATCTCATCGCGCTAGTATCGATTTAATACCAATACTAATATTGGTATCGATAATATCGATATTTGGATCGATCAGCACACCCCTAGTTTAAGATAGAGGGTGAATACAGATATACAGTATATTCATAGTAGATCCAGTATCTAAAAATTAAAGTAAAATTATGTCAATTATCTAAATGTAAATAATTTTACATTTGCTTGTTTAGATTTAAAATTAATGATCATTGAGCTTTGAGAATGAGTTTAATATAAAGCTTATTGCTTCACGGCCTCTTGCCAAAAAATATGGCCGTTGAACACCTCAGTGTTTTGTTTATCTCTTATATAAACCACATAAACAAACACATTGGGTGAATGAGTTTCCACTCTGAGAAAACTGCCGTCCCACTTACACTTGAAAGCCACATTACACACCGTAATCCATTGCGCAGCATGTTAGTCATCCTCTAACCCTTCATCAATGGTCAGTTGCTGACCGCAGAGGCTCTCCTAGCAGTGACACTGACAAGTAAACAACCCCCCGCTGCACCACTGTCTGATACACTCGTACCAGCACCACAGACATTACCAAGTCATTACCATGTAGAGACAAACACCTGATCAATTATACAAATCTGATTACATTAGGACCACCATGGAGTAGCTGAGGTGGCACACTAGTGATTAAGTGAAAGCTGATCAAAGCTTTGTGTGACGTAAACATGACAGTCAATATGCTGCAAACTTGTTCAAGTTAAGGTCAGCGTTTCTCATTGCCCACCTGCTCAGATCTGCCCTCATCCTCCCTAAGTAGCCTTTTTAAAATTCTTCTATATTTAACATTCACCCACACATAGAGTCACCAAGATGACGTCTCAGGTGTGCTACCTGTTTTTATAACCGCTTGTGTTATTGTTTAGTCAAGGGCATGCTGTGTCCATAACAATAGAGCTGAACTGTTAGAAAGAAGGAGACCAGTCTCTGGTTGGAATATGAATAGGAAACGCTTGTAACACTCAACATGGTGTCCAGTTATGAAGAAAGTTTGCTCAATAAAAAGTAGTTAGTTTGCTGGTTATGCCACGAGCAGGAAGAGTAGACAATACTCCGGCACTAGCAGGGTGTAAGGATTCAGACTCAAGAGGTGTTATACAATCCATTTACAATGTTTATTATACTTAGAGCAGTCAAAAATCAGTCCAGAGGCTCGCTAGTGCAAGAAGTCCAGGAGTGGGAGAACAGTGGGCCTTGAGGCAGACTGAGGTGTGGCCCGCGGAGCAGGCTGGATGGTGAGTAGGGCCGTGGATGTAGACTCGCTGACTCACCGGAACACCACTGGATCTCCAGGCTATGCAAAGGGACCCGGAGCAGTACCTTGCGTCCTATGGAGAAGGGATAGAGGAACCAGCCTTGTGTGGACAGTTCGAACAGAGATTAATACCTCCTCACCGTGGTCTCAGCGCTCATCGAACAGAGAGCACCTTCACCGAGGGTGATATTCCAGTGATAAAGCTAATGGGAACAAGCCCTGAAGTCCGTTGGTTCACCAACCTCACGGGGACGCCGGTGGGAAGGCTCAGCTGGATGAAGGTGAGTGCCGGGCAGGTCAGATCCTCTTGGGCTCCAGGGATTTTGACGGGACCCCACTGCGGAAAAGCCAAGTCTGGTTGGACCTATGGAGAGACCCTTTAAAATGATTGCCCAAAGACCACGGACAGGTAGGTGCTGAAACCACACAGTATCTCCACAGAGAACCAATGCCACACACTGAGGAGTGTGCATGGCTAGGCTATATGGGTTGTGCTAACGAGCTGCTGCTGATGACTGTCAGCTGTAGGTGCTTTGTTGTCATGGTGATGTGGGTGTGTGTGTGTGTGTGTGTGAGTGTGTCCGGAGCTACCTAAAATTCCAATGACCACGATCTCTCGAATTGCTGAGTCGGAGGGCTTACACAGGGAAAGCCAGAACAAGCTGGAATTCTCAGTTTTTATGAGTTATTGAACCAAATGCTACAAACCATTTATGGTATTTATTACGTTTTCTTGGGAGATTTACAAACATTTGACCCTCTATTTCGGATCTCTTCCCATTTTAGTCCTACAGAAGTTGGAGTCTAGTCTTATCTGGGTGGAAATAACTGCTCGGTGCATTGCAAAGATAGCCACCGACTTTTCCTTAAAGGCTTTGGTTGCAGTCAGCAAGAGGAGACTTCATTACTTGCGGCGGGGGCTCCTTGTTTAACCTCCATACTACTATATATGTACACTTGGATGTATGAGTTTTTTTCTGAACATTGCTATTATAAATATATGCGTGACTTTATATATTAGCTCACAGTAACCAGACCACAATGCTACCATCCTTCCGACTCTCCTGATTACCCACTCCAGCATTGAGGACCACTGACCTCATTGTGGTACATATGTCACGTTCTTTGTCAGTTCTGCTACGGTCGTGTACATCATTACCGCAATAATGTATTCACTCAAAGTGGCAACAAATAAAGAGCCTTTCATTATTAAAAAAACTTTAGTCTAATATAAAAAGCAATACATGCAGTAAACACAGAAAACAGACAAAATAATAATAACAATAATAATAAAATAACTGGATACCATGCTGGTTTTGTAGTTGTGCTGAAAATGGCCCACCATTCAAATCAGTAGTGGTCAAGTGTGGCTGACCCTACTTCTATTTTTTAAATATTAACCTCAGTCTTCAGCATGAAGTCTGGTCTTTACCACATCTGTTTGCTACTGCATGCCATGTCTCAGTCAAATGAGATTTCACCAATCCATTGTTAAGCAGCGAGCATACAAATAGAGGACATTCAGCATCAGTGTTATGATTGACCATGGAACTTTCTGAATATTCTGGGAGAACCTCTAGATAGCATCCAAAATATCCAAGCTTCCCTTAAATTGGCTGTTGTCCACCATGAGGCAAGTACTTAGCAACAGCCAGAATATTACACCTTAGTTTTGTAGTCATTTTCATTGGATGACCACTCCATGGAGAGGTAACAGTGGTGTTGTTAAGCATTTGCCTGATGCGCCAGACGACTACTATTACTATTATGTGGGCAGATAAACAAAAGGGTTTTTAATGGAATTAATTAGAGATGTTACATTTCAACCTAAGAACTTCATCCTGAGAGTGAAACATGCTGCTGTTGAACCAGGATTGTACAATGCAATCCTATAGGACAGGGGTCACTAATAGGCGGACCGCGGTCTGGGTGCGGACCCAGATGTTGTCCAATGCGAACCCAAACCGATAAACTATTAAGAACGATTTAATTTTGAAAGTGTTTTTTTAAGCGTTAAAACTATTTTAGGCAGCGGAACTTTTCTGGTCTTTAAGGTATACAGGCTTTGCGGCACATTAAGCTCACAGACCAATCACGTGCGTTTTAAGATCACCAAAGTTGCTACTTAGCCAATCAGATCTGTGCATATTCGGGAGTGCGGCACGCACACAGGAGAGGTATGAAGCGAGAAGTAGCAGTCAGAAGGTAAAGCCGATCAGAGAAAGAATAACATGCTCTAAAAAAAGGAAAGTTGACGGTGAAACCCAACTGTTTTAACCGGGAATAGACCGAGACTTATGTTTATTCTTCCCACAGGCGGCTCCAAACCAACAGGTCAAGTTGTAACCATTCTGTATTTTTTTTAAATGTAGCTATTGTTTTTACTTCAAGTGAGTAAAAAACATTTATTAGAAGTTTATAAATAATTCATTCAGTTCAGCATTTAGTAAATATACGAAAATATACTGAAGCTGTTGCTGATGGTATAAAATGCAGATACTAGGCTACTTCAGTAAACAGGATACAGTTTTTATTATTAAACAGAAATTATTAGAAATGATGATGGTCCAGACCTTGGCCTGAGGAAATTTCCTCTAACTGGACCTTACTGAATTCTAATTAAATAGCCCGGCTAGAGGAGAATATTAGGACATACATTTTGAATCAAAGTCCCAACCTTAATCCAACAGAAACATTGAGACAGAGGTGTGGCGTTCACACAAGCCCATCAACGTTACAGGGCTGGAGCAGTGCTGTAAGGAGGTATGAGCCAAGATTCCTTGCAGGGCTGATCAACAGTTATAAGGACTGTTAGGTTGAAAGCATTGCTGCTACAGGTGGTCATGGCTACCTCACATACTTTTGCTTTATAAAACATTTAATGTTAGATTACTTGGTTCAATTATTAAATGAAAACCAATATAGTATTTTGTGTTGTTTGTTTTATTGGGGTCTATACATCTACATTTTGGAGTTATATGGAGATCATATTTTAAGTCACATTTATACACAAACACTGTGTGTATATATGTAGATTAATTATATTTACAAATCCCACTTTATAATATTTACACACAGTATATGTAAATGCATTTCCTCTACATATGGGATGTATGGTAAACTGAGATGTTGGTGCTGTTTGTTGACGGTGGAGTGGGGGAAACCAGTGTCTCAGGGTGCTCTCATGTCTATGTTACCTTCTGGTTCTCTCCTTTTAGTTTAGGCTGCTATAGTTAGATCTGCTGGAGTCACCAGCCACACTCTGAAATCCTGAATCTGTTTACTTTCATATTCTCTACAGCCTTACTCCTGAGCCCAACTAACTCTCTCTCTTTACTCTTCCTGAGATAATGACTGTCCTCCCGTCTGTTGAATGCTGTTGGAGGACTGACCATCAGGGCCTCCTCCCCACCCATCAGCAGCCAGCTCTCCTGCCCATTTGTGTCAACTGCTACACCCTCAGTTACATCACTGTACATCATCCAGATGTACCAGCGCTGAGATAGGCAGGGACTGTTTCAGCTCATGCCCACTTTACATAAAGACTCAGTCAGAGACTGCCTCTACCTGTGCAGCTTCTAAAGCTTTGCCATCCAGATTTCAAACAGAGACTCTTTTCTTTGGTGTTTAGTTTATTAAACTATAAACACTATTTGACCAGAGCAGGATGGGTCTCCCCTTGTGGGTCTTGGTTCCTCCCAAGGTCTCTCCCACACATAAACTTAGATTGAATTGAATTAATGCAGGGTAAGCTGAGCCCATGGCCTCTTACCTTGTGACCAGTGAGTGGAAGTACTAATAACAGAAGGTGCTTCTGATACAGAGCAAGTTTCATCCAACCTCCAAGCTGTGCTGAAAAGCATGACATAATGTTTTAGCTGTTCATGTTTTTGTTTGCAGGCAAAATCAATCAACAGAGAAGTTCTCGAGCACTCACAACAAAGAGAGCTCTGTCTGACACCAAAATAAAATGGAGAACCCCAGAAAAGTTGTATCTTATCTTTGGCACAGTACCTCTATTGTTGCGTTTGGGGGACAAAGCCTGCAATAGACTGGCAATCTAGAAATTGCGCGCCGCAACGTCTTCATAAACACTCCAGAAACATTACAGAGATGCTGTTTACTGTAAGTAGTGAGTAGTGCACCTCCCTTACCTGCTTCTCCAGTGCCTCAATTTAATTTTCATTTTCCCCAGCTGGGCAGTTGTGGGGCAAAAAAACACTCAACATAAACCTCCCCCCAACAACCATCACCATCGAAAAACACACACACACACACACAAGCACACAAACATAACGCACACACACTCTCTCTCCCACCGCCACAGTGGGCCAGAAGCAGAAGTGGTCCACTCAGTTAGGGCCCTTAATGTAAATTCCATTTCAGAAGCTATTATCCTTGCTTATTTTCCAGACATTTCTGTTAGCAATACAGGCAGCTGCCCCATGGCACACATCTCCCTGCCCCCAGAACCCAACCTCTTATAACCCCCCCCCCAACCCCCACCCCGGAGGGACTCGGCAAAATGCTTATTCAACAATTGCCCGCCATAAAGACACGTAATGACATTTCGGCGGCAAAGAGGCCTGTGTGGTTTTTAATTCATATTTAATGGTCGGCAGACTAAATAGGACCACTATCCTAAATGAGGACAGCTACTCTGCTCTCTCTCTCTCTCTCTCCCTCTCTCTCACTCTCTCGCTCTCTCGGAGCTGATGCATGTCTGTTTTAATAGTCGTGCCTTGTTTGTTTTCTCTCTCTGTACACCTCACACTCATGCTCAGATGTGACGTGAGTACTGCAGGGGGTGCGTGTGCCGGTAAACTGGTCATTGCTGTGTACCGCCGTCATGCTACATCAGACGTGTTTTATTGGCATTCGTTTGTAAATGTCTGCTCTGATTGATGAGGAATGAAACAGGCCTTTCTGGAGCAAATGCTCAAAGGCCACAGCTGAGGAGGACATAATGGGTGGTTACAGGGGCTTCATCTCAAGTAAACAACCTCCACAGCAGTGGGTTTGATTAGCATTTTGACCAGCAAGACCTTCCACCTTAGTAAACACCGTGAATAACACGTTTGCAACCATTCTGGAATACCACAACAATATACATATTAGCGACCACCCGGAATACAACACCACTGCACATATTAGCGACCACCTGGAATATCACATCATTGCACATATTAACAACCACCTGGAATACCAAAACACTGCACATATTAGCAACCACTTGAAATAACACAGCAATACACATATTATCAACCACCTGGAATACCACAGCAATACACATATTATCAACCACCTGGAATACCACAGCAATACACATATTAGTAACCACCTGGAATACCACACCGCTGCACATATTAGCAACCACATGCAATACCACATCACTGCACATATAAGCAACCACCTGGAATACCACAACACAGCACATATTAGCAACTGCACATAATAGCAACCACTTGGAATACCACAGCAATACCCATATTGGCAACCACCTGGAATACCACATCATTGCACATATTAGCAACCACCTGGAATACCACATAATTGCAAATATTAAGTGACAGTGGAGTGTCCAAACAGTCTCCACAGCAGCAGGGCAGCTCTTTAAACCTTTCAAAGCTTTTATTTTCTGGCAGGAGTTAAACTTTGAATATCAGTTTGCTTTCAGTACTTTGCTTAGAAAGAAACACAGTAAATATCATTTAGAAGGCCTGTCAGTAGGATTGCCTTTAAACAAGACAGAGCCAGATATACTGATTAAAATAACAATCGGCTGATGCTTTTGACAGTAACTAGCAGGGGCGTAGCCAGAATGTTCACAGTGTTAAATTATTATTAGCTATTTATATTATTTAGAAACAGATATAAATATAGAAAGCCCTTCGTTCTCTGTCTTATCAGTGCTTAACCAGCAGCTTCTTCTTTTGTTTTATTGTGTTGTTTTTTAGACTTGGATACAATGTGGGATAATGGAGGGAATTACTCTGATAAACGTGTTAAACGTGCAAAAAGTTAAACTTCAAAGGCATGTTATCAATAATCTTTACTGGAATGTAAATGTACATGAATGAAAACAAGCTAAAGTGAAATAGGAGTAACGAGGCTATGTTTAAAATGTAAGGAGTAGAAAGTACAGATAATGAAGTGTAAATGTAAGGAGTAGAAAGTACAGATAATGGAGTGTAAATGTAAGGAGTAGAAAGTACAGATAATGGAGTGTAAATGTAAGGAGTAGAAAGTACTGATAATGGAGTGTAAATGTAAGGAGTAGAAAGTACTGATAATGGAGTGTAAATGTAAGGAGTAGAAAGTACTGATAATGGAGTGTAAATGTAAGGAGTAGAAAGTACTGATAATGGAGTGTAAATGTAAGGAGTAGTAGTAAAAAGTCAGCTGAAAAATAATTACTCCAGTAAAGTATAAATAACCAAAATTTCTACTTAAGTAAGGTAACGAAGTATTTGTACTACATTACTTGACACCTCTGGTGTGCTGATGCTCAAGTAGGTCAAGTATGACCTCAAGTACAATCAGTAAGTACAATCAGGCTGCTTTTCTAATGTCCTTTGATCAAATAACGGATGCAACCAAACTGTGAGTTTAAGTACATGTTTTGCCTTTCAGTACCTGCCTTAAGTACATGTTTTGCCTTGTGTGTAGAGCGTACAGAGCAGGCAGTAAGACCCAATCTTGGAGTTTGCTTGGATCCCAAGAGCCAGCGCTTTGTGTCTGATGCTTCCATCACAATGAGTCATTGAAGTGATTTTCAGTTACACGATAGAACTTCAGGAGATTATGAATCGGAGAAGCAGCATCAATGACATATGAGGGAAGGCCAGACAGCAGGGAACTGCAAATGACTTACAAGAGAGGGTGAAAAGGTGGTCCTGCAGGGTCTGATCTTGTCAAGGATCTGGAGGTAGATCTTATGTTACTGGATAAATGAAACTGGTTGTCAGATTTGTAGCCATATGTGACAGATGGACAGTGAGCTTATTATTGATCCCAGAGATTCTAGAAGAACAGAAATAGACCAAGAATGGAACCCTGAGGGACTTTAGCAGGGAGGCTGTGGGAGATGAGAGACTCTTTCGGGGGTTACCTGGAAATGCTGGTACTCTTCTTATACACCGGTTGGAGGGTGTATTGGCGGGCAAGTCATTAAAGGGGAATTCCACCCCCTTTTATTTTTTAAAACTTTGGCATAATTCTGCTGTTTCAAATGGGTGTATTTGCAGACTCTCTTGTGGATCTCGGTGATGGGAACCAGGGGTTGCCATGTATACAACACAAATAGAGACATTTTATTTGCAATTCAAGACCAGCAGTGAATCTACAAGTGTCTTCTAAGTTCTTATATACAATATATATGATGCTAAAAATAGTGGGGACTATTTTGTCTCCCGTTGTCCTGTCCACCATGACTGGATGAAAATTATTCATAAACCAGTTTGGGTATAAGTGTTTTAAAATGCTTATAGAAGCATTAAATGCTTCAGACGTTTGATTCTTGTCGCTGCCACCATAATATAATATGTATATGTTGTTATATGTTATGTATGCATTTAGATTAGTTAACACAAGATATTCATGGTATATAAGCAATCGTGCTAATGCTGATAAATACTTTCTGTGCTGTCGGCACTGATGCAGTGAATACGGTCTTTTTTGAATGTTTTTGATTCCTGGTAGTCCAGCATTGCTTGCCATGAGTGCGTGTGCATATGACACATGCAGGTACTGCACACCTTGGATAACAACTGTAGCAACCATCTGGAATACCACAGCAATACCCATATTGGTAACCACCTGGAATACCATGCCACTGCACATATTAGCAACCACCTGGAATTACATAGCAATATACATATTAGCAACCATCTGGAATACTGCACCACTGTATATATTAGCAGCCACCTGGAATACCACACCACTAAACATATTAGCAACCACTTGGAATTACATAGCAACGCACATATTAGCAACCACCTGAAATACCTCACTACTGCATATATTAGGAACTACCTGGAATACCACAGCAATACACATATTAGCAACCAACTGGAATACCACAGCAATACACATATTAGCAACCACCTGAAATAACGCACCAATGCATTTATTAGCAACAGCCTGGAATAACACACCAATGCATTTATTAGCAACAGCCTGGAATACCACAGCAATACACATATTAGCAACCACTTGGAATACCACAACAATACACGTATTAGAAACCATGTGGAATACCACAATACACGTATTAGAAACCATGTGGAATACCACAACAATACACGTATTAGAAACCATGTGGAATACCACAACAATACACGTATTAGAAACCATGTGGAATACCACAACAATACACGTATTAGAAACCATGTGGAATACCACAACAATACACGTATAAGAAACCATGTGGAATACCACAACAATACACGTATTAGAAACCATGTGGAATACCACAACAATACACGTATTAGAAACCATGTGGAATACCACAACAATCCAGGTATTAGCAACCACCTAGAATAATGCACCAATGCACATATTAGCAACCAACTGGAATTCCACACCAATGCACATATTAGCAACCGCCTGGAGTACCAGATCACTGCACAATTTAACAACCACCTGGAATACCACTCAATACACATATTAACAACCAGCTGGAACACCACATCACGGAACATATCAGCAACTACCTGGAATACAACAGCACTACACATATTAGCAACCACCTGGAATACCACATCACTGCACATACATACACACAGCACTACACATATTAGCAACCACCTGGAATACCACATCACTGCACATACATACACACCGCACCACACATATTAGCAACCACCTGGAATACCACATCACTGCACATACATACACACAGCACTACACATATTAGCAACTACCTGGAATACCACATCACTGCACATACATACACACAGCACTACACATATTAGCAATCACCTGGAATACCACATCACTGCACATACATACACACAGCACTACACATATTAGCAACCACCTGGAATACCACATCACTGCACATACATACACACAGCACTACACATATTAGCAACCACCTGGAATACCACATCACTGCACATACATACACACAGCACTACACATATTAGCAACCACCTGGAATACCACATCACTGCACATACATACACACCGCACTACACATATTAGCAACCACCTGGAATACCACATCACTGCACATACATACACACAGCACTACACATATTAGCAACCACCTGGAATACCACATCACTGCACATACATACACACAGCACTACACATATTAGCAACCACCTGGAATACCACATCACTGCACATACATACACACAGCACTACACATATTAGCAACCACCTGGAATACCACATCACTGCACATACATACACACAGCACTACACATATTAGCAACTACCTGGAATACCACATCACTGCACATACATACACACAGCACTACACATATTAGCAACCACCTGGAATACCACATCACTGCACATACATACACACAGCACTACACATATTAGCAACCACCTGGAATACCACATCACTGCACATACATACACACAGCACTACACATATTAGCAACCACCTGGAATACCACATCACTGCACATACAAACACACAGCACTACACATATTAGCAACCACCTGGAATACCACATCACTGCACATACATACACACAGCACTACACATATTAGCAACCACCTGGAATACCACATCACTGCACATACATACACACAGCACTACACATATTAGCAACCACCTGGAATACCACATCACTGCACATACATACACACAGCACTACACATATTAGCAACCACCTGGAATACCACATCACTGCACATACATACACACAGCACTACACATATTAGCAACCACCTGGAATACCACATCACTGCACATACAAACACACAGCACTACACATATTAGCAACCACCTGGAATACCACATCACTGCACATACATACACACAGCACTACACATATTAGCAACCACCTGGAATACCACATCACTGCACATACATACACACAGCACTACACATATTAGCAACCACCTGGAATACCACATCACTGCACATACATACACACAGCACTACACATATTAGCAACCACCTGGAATACCACATCACTGCACATACATACACACAGCACTACACATATTAGCAACCACCTGGAATACCACATCACTGCACATACATACACACAGCACTACACATATTAGCAACCACCTGGAATACCACATCACTGCACATACATACACACAGCACTACACATATTAGCAACCACCTGGAA
>CM038727.1:27424668-27427168 GCA_021613375.1 Megaleporinus macrocephalus | reverse complement strand
TGTGGTGCTCTGTCAGCTCTGCACAGTGGAGATGATCACAACAGTACAACTGCTATACACGAGACCTTGAAGCTCAAACATCCCGTAGAGCTTCATCAATACAGCAGCAGGACGGCACCTGTTTACCTGTTTATCTTATCTTATAGATTATTTTAAGAGTATTAACACGTGTAACATGTTTCTTTCAGTAGTGTCACATTGCGAACCATTTCTTAATCGTCCAGTGTAGAACCTAAGACTGTTCTAGATACCGCGGGAGCTTAAAAACACACGTAGCTGCTTCTCAAACGACTCTCTACCGAAATATATAGTCCACAAACTGTCCGAGTTCCTGTGTGTGAGGCGTGTAGGCTACGTGTCAGAGCGTAGACTTTTAGTCTTTAACCATTTTTATATCATGAGTGTTTGTGGTACCCTTTAATACATTAAGTCTAGAATGGCCCCTTCTGAGCATGTGTGTGTATATATACACACAAAATTGTCCACTGGTTATAAATCCATAACAAATTAATAAAAAAATTTAATTCCTAACACACTCTCATTAGAGTAATCTAAAAATTAGTCTGATTAAAAAGAAATCGTTACATTAAATGATTAAGAAATGAATCATTAGGTGCAGTCCTAATGTCTTCTTGAATTAAATCCATGACTTCAGTGCGACCTGGGCTCAGCTAATCTGCAGTAGGCTGAATAGTCGGATATACAGTATTGGGTAAAAGTTGCTTGGGGACATAATTATATTTAAAAAGCTGTTTTTTCAGACAGGAAGCTTTTATTTGCTTAGCAGAACAGTATTTTTATTTATTTAAACAGTATTAATACAGTAAGTAGAGCTTTTACATATGTCAGTGTGTTTATTTAACCCTTTCCAAGCTTCTCCTTGTGGAAACAACCCAGTATTATTCACAGTTTTCATCTAATACCTGCTTTGACTGCTCAGTACTTCATTAAGCTAAATCAAGATTGCTGCTGAAGATACTGAATATGTTTATACAATGTCTGGGGCGTCCAGGAGAAATCTGGAACTACACTTTGTTCTTCAAACTGGAGCTCAAGATATGATCTACATCCTTCAAAATAAGATATTTATGCTACCTGGTATTGTATTTATGATTATTTCCATCTGTTCTAATGATATCTGGTGTTCTTACTGGTGAATATACACTTATTGATAAGATACAGGCTTTTAAACAATCAGCTTTAGTGTCTTTCACTCAGTAATATATTTAAATGCATTTGTTCATAACATGGGACCACATTACATTTCACTGTATTCATAAGTAATTGTATTTATTCTATGTTATATATATGTTCTATAGTGATTTTACAGTGCAAAACATAAACTTGTCCTTGGTTTTTCTGTCTTTGTGAAGTACTGTGTGTCTATGGCTTTTGGTTTCTAATTCACTGGCTGATCACTCTGGATAATCATTGCTGTCTTGTGAAACCGCGACAGTTGTTTTCAGTGGAGCTAAAATGTTGAGGCGTTTCGGAATACTTGGATCATATGCATGGGCTTACGTAAACCATGGAGAATTTGAATCTTGACAGGAAGACGGGGGAGTGTAGTTGCCTGGTGTTTCATCATGCATGCCCATGCTTCTCATCCAAGGGCTGGAAATTAGTATCCAGGAAAACATAGTGACCTTTTGTGGCCAAGACATGAAGTGTTTCCAAGGAATTCAGTCCATGCTGCCCATTGTTGAAACATTTTGTAATTTCCCTTTTCTAAAATAAACAGAGTCTGAGTTCAGTTAGGTAGGCCAAACTGGATACTTGCATATATTAGAAAACTATTCAGTATATTAGAAAATATGTGTTGCTGTGCCATATATGTATGTATGTATGTATGTTTGTGTGTATATATATATATATATATATATATATATATATATATATATATATATATATATATATATATATATATATATATATATATATTAGGGCTGTGTATTGGCAAGAATCAGGCAATACAATAGGTATCGTGATACAGCAGTCATGATTCAATATATCACGATATATTGCGATACTGCAAACAAAGTGATTTTAGTGATACACAACTGTATGAACAGGTTTGTCAATGCTTACAATAGCACTGCACCCTTGTGCTGCTTGTTAATGTTGGAGTGGAGCTGAAAATGGATTACAACACTGCCATCTAGTGGTCAGAGGTTTCAACACAACACACAATGATTTACTGTCTGCCAGGAATCTGTGTATTGATCCCGATCTTGTCTCACTGTCCACTCTAATAGACACGCCTACCTTGCTGGTCCACCTTGTAGATGTAAAATCAGAAACGACAGCTGTACAGTTTGAGGTGCTCATTCTCTTGTCCTCCAACACTGGTCACAGGACGCTGCCCACAGGACCTTGTTGACTGGATAGTTTTGGTGTCTTATCGTGAAAGAAGTAGATCATATCTTGAGCTCCAGTTTGAAGAACAAAGTGTAGTTCCAGATTTCTCCTGGACGCCCCAGACATTGTATGAATGTATTGA
>CM038727.1:27362168-27419668 GCA_021613375.1 Megaleporinus macrocephalus | reverse complement strand
GCGTTAAACAAATGAGCCTAATTTCTTTATTTCCAGCTGCGTTTCATCCAGGAAGAGGAGCCCTGCGGGAAACCCCCTCCGGCCAGGTCCCTGCAATTCCTATCTGAACCACTAGGTGGAAATACATACCATTTCATTTTCGTCAGACTGACTAAAGTGGCTGCTTCGCGAGAACAGTTTAAGCGTTCACCGCATGTACGGAAAGAAAACATCGTCCGTCTGGCAGTTTGTTACCGTATGTGACTCAGACTCATCCAGGGCAGGTTGTAACATCTGTAAATTTAGTAAAATCAGCATCTTTCGCAGGGGAACCAAGATAAAGACATATAACACTACTAATCTGATACAGCACTTCAGAGTACACCACGCGGCTGAATACAGTGAGTATCAGCAAACAGCAGAGCTAGCACTAAACAGATAACCCAGAACACCGTGCAGGCCAGATCTGACTGGTACGAACAGAACAGCAGCAGAAACAGCTAAAGGAACCACAGCCAGAGTGATTAGGTTTATAGTTCTAGATAAGCAGCTCTTCTCGGCTGTAGAAGATGTTCATTCTGCTGTTTAATATTCCACCTGGATCCACGCTCTGCCGTTCCTAGTAGAGATACTTTTCAGATGTGGCTCTTCCGGAGCTGTATCAAGCAGTTTACTCCCACATAGACCAATTTCTAATTTAGTTAAAATATTATACTGTTTCACATGAGCTCGTTAAAAATGGTAATAAAACAGTTTCCACCTTGTTTCATGACTTGCTTGTGCTAAAAATATGTAGCCCTGCTGTGGCATATAGCCCCGCCCTCGATCGGTCTATCTATACAGTACTGTGCAAATGTTTTAGGCACTTGGGTACATTATTATATATATAAAAAAAAAAACAGACAGGAAGCTTTTTATTGCTCATCTGGCTTTGTGTTATGTAGAATTCAGTGCTGCACTATGAGTGGCTTAAGACTGAGTATACTTTAGCAGCAGACTGCAACTTATGCAGGACTCTGCTGATGCCACGTGAAAGCTGTAGGCATGTACTTCAGGCTGTTTACGCTGCTGCATAATGATTCTCAGAAACGACACGAGGTGGTACAAAAAAAACAACCCTGGAGAGATAAAAAAAGTACTATTTTACTGTAATCTCTATAATCTTGTAATCTATGGAGGCGAACCTGCTGCACAAGAGCACATTCAGATTCTGTCATTTTAAATTAAACACAGCTTACAAAGTGAGCACCAGCTCCAAGTTACAAACACTGGCGCGTTGGCTCCTTCTTCTGCATGAGCTTCTCCATCTTCTCCACCGTCCACCAGAGAGCAGGTCACACGTACCAGATCCGTTTTACCATCGTCATATATCCAGGCATTCTTTACCAGACCGGAACTCTGCAGTGTATTTTTTTGAAGAGGTGTTGTAAACATTTCTATTGGCAGTTAGTTGTTGATATTTTATCATATATCATCACTATCCAATGAATAACATCATCTCTATTCTATTTTCCTCCATCAATCAAACACAGCAACTGCCGTGCACATTGTGGGAAAATATTACGATGAATGGACCAATAGAAGTGCTCCAAAGAGCTTGGAAAAATTTTGGTTCTGTTGACTTACATTGAAGGTGAAGATATTTTTTGCCTCTCCTGTAAAGTTACTATTTTTGGAGATACTTAACTTTCATTGGATAGCAACTATATGTAGGTTGCTCCAAAATAAAAATAAATAAATTAATTAAAACCTTGCCAGACACATTGTGATGGAAAGTACTCCACAATAATTGGCATGATATCATCATGGATTTAAATTATCGTAATATTTGATAATATAGTTTATTGTCACAAGGCTAGTGCGCACCACCCTGTATTTACTAGTGTATTTGTGCTGAGGTGTAAACACAAATGACAAATAGTAAATTCTAATTTGGTTACATTCAGTCAACTCTTTCAATTTAGCAGGTGAAGCTTTTTGAGATGCCGGTTAACTGCAGGAGATGCCGGTTTAGTGCAGCGTTTGCTCATTGAACGTTCTTAAAAAAAACAGGAACTGAAACCACTTGAGTGAGTTTGGTTTTTACAGCTTCTTAGCTTTGAGACTGCTTGCTTGGAAAGCCGGGCCCAAACACCTACAGATGCAGGAGCTATTTAAAGACGCAGTATTACAACTTCTGGTTTACACGCTTGTTGAGCTCTGAGTTTGAAGCTTCGTGCTCTTATAGAGAACACTGAGCCTCATTCACAGACTGTTCTTAGGAAGAAATTCCCTAAAATCCACATCATTTTCACAAAGATTCTGACTAAAACTACTGTTTTTTACTTTTAGGCAACACTTCATACACATATCATACACAGATCTACTGCACAACAGCACAGCATTATGCTGTACAATCATTTTACACAACAATGTTCATCCCCACACAGCACTCTTGTTTCAGTTTTCTTTTATTATTGTATATTTATCATATAATGAGCATATAATGTACATTTTATTCTTATTTTTGTGTAGTGTTATCTAGCATTTCCTTGTGACCAGAATTATTTTATTGTTTACAGTTCTCATCTAATACCTGCTTTGACTCCTCAGTACTTCATTAAGCTAAATCAAGATTGCTGCTGAAGGAACTGAATACATTCATACAATGTCTGGGGCGTCCAGGAGATACTAGCAGTGAGTAGGAGTTGCACTACTTAAAGAGGAGAAGGGAATGCTTTTCAACAAGCAACTTTAAAAATCCATGAATAGGAGATACAGAGCCTGAGTATGGTTATATGTATGTATGGTTGTATGTGTGGTTGTTTGTATGTATGTATGTGTGATTGTTTGTATGTATGGTTGTATGTATGTATGTATGTATGTGTGGTTGTATGTATGTATGTGTGTATGTATGTGTGGTTGTATGTATGTATGTTTGTATGTATGTATGGTTGTATGTATGTATGTATGTATGGTTGTTTGTATGTATGTATGGTTGTTTGTTTGTATGGTTGTATGTATGTATGGTTGTATGTATGTATGGTTGTTTGTATGGTTGTATGTATGTATGGTTGTATGTATGTATGTTTGTATGGTTGTATGTATGTATGTATGGTTGTATGTATGGTTGTTTGTATGCATGTATGGTTGTATGTATGTATGTATGGTTGTATGTGTGTTTGTATGTATGTATGGTTGTTTGTATGGTTGTATGGATGGATGTATGTATGGTTGTATGTATGTATGTATGGTTGTTTGTATGTATGGTTGTATGTATGTATGGTTGTATGTATGTATGTGTGTTTGTATGTATGTATGGTTGTATGTATGTATGTATGGTTGTTTGTATGTATGTATGGTTGTTTGTATGTATGTATGGTTGTTTGTATGTATGTATGGTTGTTTGTATGGTTGTATGTATGTATGGTTGTTTGTATGCATGTATGGTTGTTTGTATGTATGTATGGTTGTTTGTATGGTTGTATGTATGTATGGTTGTATGTATGTATGGTTGTATGTATGTATGTGTGTTTGTATGTATGGATGTATGTATGGTTGTTTGTATGGTTGTATGTATGTATGGTTGTATGTATGGTTGTATGGTTGTATGTATGTATGGTTGTATGTATGTATGGTTGTATGTATGGTTGTATGTATGTATGGTTGTATGTATGTATGTATGTATGGTTGTATGTATGGATGTATGTATGGTTGTTTGTATGGTTGTATGTATGTATGGTTGTATGGTTGTATGTATGGTTGTATGTATGTATGGTTGTATGTATGTATGTATGTATGGTTGTATGTATGGATGTATGTATGGTTGTTTGTATGGTTGTATGTATGTATGGTTGTATGTATGGTTGTATGGTTGTATGTATGTATGGTTGTATGTATGGTTGTATGTATGTATGGTTGTATGTATGTATGTATGTATGTATGGTTGTATGTATGGATGTATGTATGGTTGTTTGTATGGTTGTATGTATGTATGGTTGTTTGTATGGTTGTATGTATGTATGTATGTATGTATGGTTGTATGTATGGTTGTATGTATGTATGTATGGTTGTATGTGTGTATGGTTGTATGTGTGTATGGTTGTATGTATGGATGTATGGTTGTATGTGTGTATGTATGGTTGTATGTATGTGTGTATGTTTGTATGGATGTATGTATGTATGGATGGATGTATGTATGTATGGTTGTATGTATGTATGGTTGTATGTATGTATGGTTGTATGGTTGTATGTATGGTTGTATGGTTGTATGTATGTATGTATGTATGTATGTATGTATGGTTGTTTGTATGTATGTATGGTTGTTTGTATGTATGGTTGTTTGTATGTATGGTTGTTTGTATGTATGTATGGTTGTTTGTATGTATGTATGGTTGTTTGTATGGTTGTATGTATGTATGGTTGTTTGTATGCATGTATGGTTGTTTGTATGTATGTATGGTTGTTTGTATGGTTGTATGTATGTATGGTTGTATGTATGGTTGTATGTATGTATGGTTGTATGGTTGTATGTATGTATGGTTGTATGTATGTATGGTTGTATGTATGGTTGTATGTATGTATGGTTGTATGTATGTATGTATGTATGGTTGTATGTATGGATGTATGTATGGTTGTTTGTATGGTTGTATGTATGTATGGTTGTATGTATGGTTGTATGTATGTATGGTTGTATGGTTGTATGTTTGTATGGTTGTATGTATGTATGGTTGTATGTATGGTTGTATGTATGTATGTATGTATGGTTGTATGTATGGTTGTTTGTATGGTTGTATGTATGTATGGTTGTATGTATGGTTGTATGTATGTATGGTTGTATGGTTGTATGTATGGTTGTATGTATGTATGGTTGTATGTATGTATGTATGTATGGTTGTATGTATGGATGTATGTATGGTTGTTTGTATGGTTGTATGTATGTATGGTTGTATGTATGTATGTATTGTTGTATGTATGTATGTATGTATGGTTGTATGTGTGTATGGTTGTATGTGTGTATGGTTGTATGTATGGATGTATGGTTGTATGTATGTATGGTTGTATGTATGTGTGTATGTTTGTATGGATGTATGTATGGATGGATGGATGTATGTATGTATGGTTGTATGTATGGTTGTATGTATGTATGGTTGTATGGTTGTATGTATGTATGGTTGTATGTATGTATGGTTGTATGTATGGATGTATGTATGGATGTATGTATGGTTGTTTGTATGGTTGTATGTATGTATGGTTGTATGTATGTATGGTTGTATGTATGTATGTATTGTTGTATGTGTGTATGGTTGTATGTATGGTTGTATGTATGTATGTATGGTTGTATGTGTGTATGGTTGTATGTGTGTATGGTTGTATGTATGGATGTATGGTTGTATGTATGTATGTATGGTTGTATGTATGTGTGTATGTTTGTATGCATGTATGGTTGTTTGTATGCATGTATGTATGTATGGTTGTTTGTATGTATGTATGGTTGTTTGTATGTATGGTTGTTTGTATGTATGTATGGTTGTTTGTATGTATGTATGGTTGTATGTGTGTTTGTATGTATGTATGGTTGTTTGTATGGTTGTATGTATGTATGTATGGTTGTATGTATGTATGGTTGTTTGTATGTATGTATGGTTGTTTGTATGGTTGTATGTGTGTATGGTTGTATGTATGTATGGTTGTATGTATGTATGTATGTATGTATGGTTGTATGTATGTATGTATGTATGTGTGTTTGTATGTATGTATGGTTGTTTGTATGGTTGTATGTATGTATGTATGGTTGTATGTATGTATGGTTGTTTGTATGTATGTATGGTTGTTTGTATGGTTGTATGTGTGTATGGTTGTATGTATGTATGGTTGTATGCATGTATGTATGGTTGTATGTATGTATGTGTGTTTGTATGTATGTATGGTTGTATGTATGGTTGTATGTATGGTTGTATGTATGTATGTATGTATGTATCTATGGTTGTTTGTATGTATGTATGGTTGTTTGTATGGTTGTATGTGTGTATGGTTGTATGTATGTATGTATGGTTGTTTGTATGTATCTATGGTTGTTTGTATGGTTGTATGTGTGTATGGTTGTATGTATGTATGTATGGTTGTATGTATGGTTGTATGCATGTATGTATGGTTGTATGTATGTATGTATGGTTGTTTGTATGGTTGTATGTATGTATGGATGGATGTACGGTTGTATGGTTGTATGTATGTATGGTTGTTTGCATGGTTGTATGAATGTATGTATGTATGTATGGTTGTATGTATGTATGTATGTATGTATGGTTGTATGTATGGTTGTATGTATGTATGGTTGTATGTATGTATGTATGGTTGTATGTATGTATGTATGTATGGTTGTTTGTATGGTTGTATGTATGTATGGTTGTTTGTATGGTTGTATGTATGTATGTATGGTTGTATGTATGTATGGTTGTTTGCATGGTTGTATGAATGTATGTATGTATGTATGGTTGTATGTATGGTTGTATGTATGTATGGTTGTTTGGTTGTATGTATGTATGTATGTATGGTTGTTTACGCTGCTGCATAATGATTCTCAGAAACGACACGAGGTGGTACAAAAAAAACAACCCTGGAGAGATAAAAAAAGTACTATTTTACTGTAATCTCTATAATCTTGTAATCTATGGAGGCGAACCTGCTGCACAAGAGCACATTCAGATTCTGTCATTTTAAATTAAACACAGCTTACAAAGTGAGCACCAGCTCCAAGTTACAAACACTGGCGCGTTGGCTCCTTCTTCTGCATGAGCTTCTCCATCTTCTCCACCGTCCACCAGAGAGCAGGTCACACGTACCAGATCCGTTTTACCATCGTCATATATCCAGGCATTCTTTACCAGACCGGAACTCTGCAGTGTATTTTTTTGAAGAGGTGTTGTAAACATTTCTATTGGCAGTTAGTTGTTGATATTTTATC
Organism: Megaleporinus macrocephalus; assembly: GCA_021613375.1. Lineage (NCBI taxonomy): Eukaryota > Metazoa > Chordata > Actinopteri > Characiformes > Anostomidae > Megaleporinus > Megaleporinus macrocephalus. The sequence continues at coordinate 27,412,746 of CM038727.1, read as the reverse complement.
ATATATCATCACTATCCAATGAATAACATCATCTCTATTCTATTTTCCTCCATCAATCAAACACAGCAACTGCCGTGCACATTGTGGGAAAATATTACGATGAATGGACCAATAGAAGTGCTCCAAAGAGCTTGGAAAAATTTTGGTTCTGTTGACTTACATTGAAGGTGAAGATATTTTTTGCCTCTCCTGTAAAGTTACTATTTTTGGAGATACTTAACTTTCATTGGATAGCAACTATATGTAGGTTGCTCCAAAATAAAAATAAATAAATTAATTAAAACCTTGCCAGACACATTGTGATGGAAAGTACTCCACAATAATTGGCATGATATCATCATGGATTTAAATTATCGTAATATTTGATAATATAGTTTATTGTCACAAGGCTAGTGCGCACCACCCTGTATTTACTAGTGTATTTGTGCTGAGGTGTAAACACAAATGACAAATAGTAAATTCTAATTTGGTTACATTCAGTCAACTCTTTCAATTTAGCAGGTGAAGCTTTTTGAGATGCCGGTTAACTGCAGGAGATGCCGGTTTAGTGCAGCGTTTGCTCATTGAACGTTCTTAAAAAAAACAGGAACTGAAACCACTTGAGTGAGTTTGGTTTTTACAGCTTCTTAGCTTTGAGACTGCTTGCTTGGAAAGCCGGGCCCAAACACCTACAGATGCAGGAGCTATTTAAAGACGCAGTATTACAACTTCTGGTTTACACGCTTGTTGAGCTCTGAGTTTGAAGCTTCGTGCTCTTATAGAGAACACTGAGCCTCATTCACAGACTGTTCTTAGGAAGAAATTCCCTAAAATCCACATCATTTTCACAAAGATTCTGACTAAAACTACTGTTTTTTACTTTTAGGCAACACTTCATACACATATCATACACAGATCTACTGCACAACAGCACAGCATTATGCTGTACAATCATTTTACACAACAATGTTCATCCCCACACAGCACTCTTGTTTCAGTTTTCTTTTATTATTGTATATTTATCATATAATGAGCATATAATGTACATTTTATTCTTATTTTTGTGTAGTGTTATCTAGCATTTCCTTGTGACCAGAATTATTTTATTGTTTACAGTTCTCATCTAATACCTGCTTTGACTCCTCAGTACTTCATTAAGCTAAATCAAGATTGCTGCTGAAGGAACTGAATACATTCATACAATGTCTGGGGCGTCCAGGAGATACTAGCAGTGAGTAGGAGTTGCACTACTTAAAGAGGAGAAGGGAATGCTTTTCAACAAGCAACTTTAAAAATCCATGAATAGGAGATACAGAGCCTGAGTATGGTTATATGTATGTATGGTTGTATGTGTGGTTGTTTGTATGTATGTATGTGTGATTGTTTGTATGTATGGTTGTATGTATGTATGTATGTATGTGTGGTTGTATGTATGTATGTGTGTATGTATGTGTGGTTGTATGTATGTATGTTTGTATGTATGTATGGTTGTATGTATGTATGTATGTATGGTTGTTTGTATGTATGTATGGTTGTTTGTTTGTATGGTTGTATGTATGTATGGTTGTATGTATGTATGGTTGTTTGTATGGTTGTATGTATGTATGGTTGTATGTATGTATGTTTGTATGGTTGTATGTATGTATGTATGGTTGTATGTATGGTTGTTTGTATGCATGTATGGTTGTATGTATGTATGTATGGTTGTATGTGTGTTTGTATGTATGTATGGTTGTTTGTATGGTTGTATGGATGGATGTATGTATGGTTGTATGTATGTATGTATGGTTGTTTGTATGTATGGTTGTATGTATGTATGGTTGTATGTATGTATGTGTGTTTGTATGTATGTATGGTTGTATGTATGTATGTATGGTTGTTTGTATGTATGTATGGTTGTTTGTATGTATGTATGGTTGTTTGTATGTATGTATGGTTGTTTGTATGGTTGTATGTATGTATGGTTGTTTGTATGCATGTATGGTTGTTTGTATGTATGTATGGTTGTTTGTATGGTTGTATGTATGTATGGTTGTATGTATGTATGGTTGTATGTATGTATGTGTGTTTGTATGTATGGATGTATGTATGGTTGTTTGTATGGTTGTATGTATGTATGGTTGTATGTATGGTTGTATGGTTGTATGTATGTATGGTTGTATGTATGTATGGTTGTATGTATGGTTGTATGTATGTATGGTTGTATGTATGTATGTATGTATGGTTGTATGTATGGATGTATGTATGGTTGTTTGTATGGTTGTATGTATGTATGGTTGTATGGTTGTATGTATGGTTGTATGTATGTATGGTTGTATGTATGTATGTATGTATGGTTGTATGTATGGATGTATGTATGGTTGTTTGTATGGTTGTATGTATGTATGGTTGTATGTATGGTTGTATGGTTGTATGTATGTATGGTTGTATGTATGGTTGTATGTATGTATGGTTGTATGTATGTATGTATGTATGGTTGTATGTATGGATGTATGTATGGTTGTTTGTATGGTTGTATGTATGTATGGTTGTTTGTATGGTTGTATGTATGTATGGTTGTATGTATGTATGTATTGTTGTATGTATGGTTGTATGTATGTATGTATGGTTGTATGTGTGTATGGTTGTATGTGTGTATGGTTGTATGTATGGATGTATGGTTGTATGTGTGTATGTATGGTTGTATGTATGTGTGTATGTTTGTATGGATGTATGTATGTATGGATGGATGTATGTATGTATGGTTGTATGTATGTATGGTTGTATGTATGTATGGTTGTATGGTTGTATGTATGGTTGTATGGTTGTATGTATGTATGTATGTATGTATGTATGTATGGTTGTTTGTATGTATGTATGGTTGTTTGTATGTATGGTTGTTTGTATGTATGGTTGTTTGTATGTATGTATGGTTGTTTGTATGTATGTATGGTTGTTTGTATGGTTGTATGTATGTATGGTTGTTTGTATGCATGTATGGTTGTTTGTATGTATGTATGGTTGTTTGTATGGTTGTATGTATGTATGGTTGTATGTATGGTTGTATGTATGTATGGTTGTATGGTTGTATGTATGTATGGTTGTATGTATGTATGGTTGTATGTATGGTTGTATGTATGTATGGTTGTATGTATGTATGTATGTATGGTTGTATGTATGGATGTATGTATGGTTGTTTGTATGGTTGTATGTATGTATGGTTGTATGTATGGTTGTATGTATGTATGGTTGTATGGTTGTATGTTTGTATGGTTGTATGTATGTATGGTTGTATGTATGGTTGTATGTATGTATGTATGTATGGTTGTATGTATGGTTGTTTGTATGGTTGTATGTATGTATGGTTGTATGTATGGTTGTATGTATGTATGGTTGTATGGTTGTATGTATGGTTGTATGTATGTATGGTTGTATGTATGTATGTATGTATGGTTGTATGTATGGATGTATGTATGGTTGTTTGTATGGTTGTATGTATGTATGGTTGTATGTATGTATGTATTGTTGTATGTATGTATGTATGTATGGTTGTATGTGTGTATGGTTGTATGTGTGTATGGTTGTATGTATGGATGTATGGTTGTATGTATGTATGGTTGTATGTATGTGTGTATGTTTGTATGGATGTATGTATGGATGGATGGATGTATGTATGTATGGTTGTATGTATGGTTGTATGTATGTATGGTTGTATGGTTGTATGTATGTATGGTTGTATGTATGTATGGTTGTATGTATGGATGTATGTATGGATGTATGTATGGTTGTTTGTATGGTTGTATGTATGTATGGTTGTATGTATGTATGGTTGTATGTATGTATGTATTGTTGTATGTGTGTATGGTTGTATGTATGGTTGTATGTATGTATGTATGGTTGTATGTGTGTATGGTTGTATGTGTGTATGGTTGTATGTATGGATGTATGGTTGTATGTATGTATGTATGGTTGTATGTATGTGTGTATGTTTGTATGCATGTATGGTTGTTTGTATGCATGTATGTATGTATGGTTGTTTGTATGTATGTATGGTTGTTTGTATGTATGGTTGTTTGTATGTATGTATGGTTGTTTGTATGTATGTATGGTTGTATGTGTGTTTGTATGTATGTATGGTTGTTTGTATGGTTGTATGTATGTATGTATGGTTGTATGTATGTATGGTTGTTTGTATGTATGTATGGTTGTTTGTATGGTTGTATGTGTGTATGGTTGTATGTATGTATGGTTGTATGTATGTATGGTTGTTTGTATGCATGTATGGTTGTATGTATGTATGTATGGTTGTATGTGTGTTTGTATGTATGTATGGTTGTTTGTATGGTTGTATGTATGTATGTATGGTTGTATGTATGTATGGTTGTTTGTATGTATGTATGGTTGTTTGTATGGTTGTATGTGTGTATGGTTGTATGTATGTATGGTTGTATGCATGTATGTATGGTTGTATGTATGTATGTGTGTTTGTATGTATGTATGGTTGTATGTATGGTTGTATGTATGGTTGTATGTATGTATGTATGTATGTATCTATGGTTGTTTGTATGTATGTATGGTTGTTTGTATGGTTGTATGTGTGTATGGTTGTATGTATGTATGTATGGTTGTTTGTATGTATCTATGGTTGTTTGTATGGTTGTATGTGTGTATGGTTGTATGTATGTATGTATGGTTGTATGTATGGTTGTATGCATGTATGTATGGTTGTATGTATGTATGTATGGTTGTTTGTATGGTTGTATGTATGTATGGATGGATGTACGGTTGTATGGTTGTATGTATGTATGGTTGTTTGCATGGTTGTATGAATGTATGTATGTATGTATGGTTGTATGTATGTATGTATGTATGTATGGTTGTATGTATGGTTGTATGTATGTATGGTTGTATGTATGTATGTATGGTTGTATGTATGGATGTATGTATGGTTGTTTGTATGGTTGTATGTATGTATGGTTGTTTGTATGGTTGTATGTATGTATGTATGGTTGTATGTATGTATGGTTGTTTGCATGGTTGTATGAATGTATGTATGTATGTATGGTTGTATGTATGGTTGTATGTATGTATGGTTGTTTGGTTGTATGTATGTATGTATGTATGGTTGTATGTATGGATGTATGTATGGTTGTATGGTTGTATGTATGGTTGTATGTATGGTTGTATGTATGTATTGTTGTATGTGTGTATGGTTGTATGTATGGATGTATGGTTGTATGTATGTGTGTATGTATGTATGGTTGTATGTATGTATGTATGTGTGTATGTATATATGGTTGTATGTATGTGTGTATGTATGTATGGTTGTATGTATGTGTGTATGGTTGTATGTATATATGGTTGTATGTATGTGTGTATGTATGTATGGTTGTATGTATGTATGTATGGTTGTATGTATGTATGTATGGTTGTATGTATGTATGGTTGTATGTATGGTTGTTTGTATGTATGTATGGTTGTTTGTATGTATGGTTGTTTGTATGTATGTATGGTTGTATGTATGTATGGTTGTATGTATGTGTGGTTGTATGTATGTATGTATGGTTGTATATGTAATTATCGCTGGTTTACTACAATAAAAAGTGTTGGAGAGGGGCGTATCCTGTACAGGGTGTATCACCGTGTAAACCTCTAAACCTTAAGGTCAGTTACTCTTATTTTTGTAAGTTATGGTGCTATAAATTTCCCTGGCTGTCCGGATGAGTGTCGAGTGTCTCAGCCAGGTCAGCTAGGGTGCACCTAGCACGGATACATAATTTGCAAGATCCCAGGCTCTGTATCTCTGGTTCCCTGAACCAGCTAGCAGTGTGATCCAGGTATTGTTGGAAGGACAATGTCATGCTGTATTGTGGAGTTTGACTGCATCATAGATTTTTAAAGTTGTTTGTTGCAAAGCATTCCCTTCCCCTCTTTAAGTAGTGCAACTCCTACTCACTGCTAGATCCCACTAAATGCTCCACTTTGCTCCTTTAACTTGAACAGGAGTATGTTTTAGAGGTCTAGCTATTTAACTGGTTGAATATGCTGCTGTCAGAATTCTATATTGTTCTAATAAAGTAATGTTAACATTATTAATGCTGAATTGTTTCTCAAAAACACAGTATCGATACACACAATCCTGGCAGACAGTGAATCATTGTGTGTTGTGTTTAAACCTCTGACCACTAGATGGCAGTGTTGTAATCCAGTTTCAGCTCCACTTCTACATTAACAAGCAGCACAAGGGTGCTATGCTATTGTAAGTATTGACAAACCTGTTCATATAGTGGTGTGTTTTAATAGTAGGATTTCAAAAATCGCAGTATATTGTGATATATTGAATCTTGACCGCTGTATCACAATACTTATTGTATCACCAGTTTCTAGCCAATACACAGCCCTAATACACACTAGTCATAAAATAAAATTTCCACCTGCTTTGGAGGATGAAATGAAAATGTGTATGATGTTACGAAGTCGTAAGCAGACTGATTTTTTTAATCTTCATAAGTTAGGCAGCAAGTGTGGCAGTTCTACATGCTTCTTTGGTTCCTAGAGAAGCTGGAGAGATATGAACTGTATGCACAGCAGACGCTCAGTCTTATGCTAGAAGCTCAATCTTTCACAGAAAAGCTAGAACAGTGTCCTACTTTAACTGGTAACTGAGTTACAGGGAGACATATTTTATTGATTATGTTAATTAACAATAGAACCAGAGCAGTCACTATGTGGCCAACAGCCAGAGTATAACAGGCTGACAAAGTTTGCTCCTTATGCAGACACATTTCAGACTTTAGAAAGAGATTCGGTGAAGATGTTTTCCAGTGTTTAAGTCTGGCGTAAGTAGGCATTTCTGGGGTCAAACGTGCCACAGACCCCCAAAACAATGATAGTCACAGAACCATTCAACTTTTACATAGTGGCTTCCTTGTTCATATTTGTTCATAGTGGCTTCCTTGTTTATACAGACACCACTGTGGGTTAAAATGGGTCTAAATTCTTTTAGCTTCAGTCCACGCTCACACATCCAAGTCTGAGTATCTACTGAGAACCGAGGTTCTGTCTTTTCAGCATGCTGCCGTTCTGTGGTCCTTGTTGTTCAAGTTTTAACCCAGTAGTTGTTCTACTGCTTTTCTTTATGATGAAAAAGAGAAGAGAAAATGGCTGTAGTTGATAAAGTGAGTTACAGTTCCTGGTAGAACGGAGAAATAGGTTTGGTGTTGTGACGACATTGTGACCACCTACTGTTTTGGTGCCCACAGCGTTGCCTCAACGTTGGAATGTAAATTCTCGGAAGGTGGTGACAACTTCATTTGACAACATAGTGGTGTAGTCATCAGTACATGGTCACAACTTAGTAGAATCCTTCATATGTTCCTGCATGGAACTCAATGGGATTTGTCAACAGGTAGAAATAATACTATAAGCAATGTTATTTAGTGGTTGACATTGTGACAACGTTGTGATAACCATGTGATAACCAGGTAACAGAGAAAGCACCACCTTTTGACAACGTTGTAGCATCGCTGTAACTAAGTAGACAAAGTTGTGTGTTTGCTGGGTGCCACTCGGCTCTTATATTAGCCAGCTAGCTAATGTTAATGCCTATTGGCAAAGGCCAAACTAGCCCTTGTAGATCTCCTTATAACAGTCTGTGGGTTTCACATTGTCATGTACAGGTTGTTAGCTCTTTTATGTGCTGCCCAGCTAAAGCAAAGATAGCTAGCCTTAGCATTCTTTCCCTGCCTTAACAAGCTATCTCTGTTTTGTGCTCAACTAAGATAGAATAAGAATTCACACCAGATATCACACAGTTGAAATCCACTGTTTAGACAGTTAGTGGGCTGTCTCCACCTTAGTAGGCTATCTCTGCCTTAGCCAGTAATCTCTATCGAAGCTACCCTTACAGAAAATAAGTATACTTAAAGTTCATTTTATTAAGTATACTTTATGTAGTTACTATACTAATCATTGTACTAGTAGTACATTTGTATATGTACTATTTTAATACTTCTTGGGACTAAATTGGCCCACTTTCTAGTTTTTAAAAGTATACTTTTAAGTACACTTTAAGTGTAAGAGTAGTAAACCAAGTATAAACTAGTTTACATCTTTTGTACTGCAACTACACTAAAAGTAAACTTAAGGGTTTACAGTTAGTTTACTAGCTTGTAAGTTTTCTTTAAGTAAACTAAACATAATACTTATAATTTACTGCTTATATTATTGTTGTACTTTAAAGTATATGACTAGGTTTAAGGTTTTTTTTTCTACTTAAAATAGAATTTAACAACTTTTACTTATTTACCAGTGGACACACGTAAAATAAACAAGACACACTCAGATTAAGAAAACATATTTGTATTTTTATAAATCTTTATAAATCATAAATTTAAATAAATAGTGTACTGGATGTGTTTTTGTGCAGAGCAAGAATACTTACTTGTACTATCTCAATCAAAAGATTAAGTACAAGTAAAGGCCAAATATACTTGGACTGTTCTATACTTGTCAGTATAACCCAAGCATACTTAAGTATAACTGTGTTTAGTAAATCACTGAGAAGTACATAAAAAGTAAACTGAAAGCATACTCACTTCCTTTTAGTTTAAAAGAAGTAAACTAATGGTACACTTGGATAAACCTCTTTTTTATAAGGGTAGGTAGCTAACTAGGTGTGTCAGCCCTTGTTTGACCGACACGCTGGCTATAAAGGGTATCTACAAAGGGCTAATTTGGCTTTTTTTTTTAGCTAGCAAGCTAACATTAGAGCCCACTGGTATCGACCTTCTCTCTTTCTTATCAGAATGAAAGCGCTAGGATGATAACTGAGTAGTTTTTTGGACTCTATCTGTAGAAGTAAGTCTCGGTCAGTGCAGTTGAGGCTTGGATCGGGACATGAAGGTAGATACGTCACGGCTTAACAGGCGGATATTGTTTATAGCTTTGAAATAAGACTTTCTTCAGGTTTTCTAACAGCACCATCAACCTTCTATTCTTTCCTTCTAGACTCGAGATGCCAACCTGTCCGGCCACAGACCTCTGGCTGAGAGAAGCTCGCGACTGGCACGCATCCTGAACAACACAGCTCTGGGAGTTGGGATTGTTTTCCTGATTTTGTACATCATCCTTTTTTCCTTGCATTAAAGCACCACACGATCGCCTTCTTCTCAAAAGAGGCGCTAAATGTTGTTTACTCTTATTTTTCGTGTGCATTTCTTTTTAACCTGCCTTTATTTTTAACTTGCCGCTTAGCAGTTTTTAGATTTTTATTTTTGTAAGAGTTCATACATTGTCTGTCTATCTATCTATCTATCTATCTATCTATCTATCTATCTATCTATCTATCCTGACATATTAATAGAATATTTCATTTTCTATAAAATGCTTGCAGACCAAAAACTTTACGTTGTGCTTCAGAAAATGTTGACTTTCTGGCCCACAAACTGTGTGTTTGACTCTTTTGCAAGCTGCTATGTGTGAATATGTGTATATATGTAATGATTAACAACATACTCCTTGTATGATACACAAATCTCTGGCAAATAAAGGCTTTTTTAAACACTTGACTGTTTTTTGTGTCTAATAAAGTATATATCAAATGTATGAAACCCTCTAATTTGAGTAAAAACACAATCCTACATGGTATTTCCAGTCTACCATTGCAGACGTCTTTAAGGAATACAAGTGTGCTGATCTAAAAGTAAAAGATGTCACGATTTTAAGATATTAAGTTGATATTTTCAGACATTAAGTTAATATTCAAGATAATAAATGAAACACTTTGAGATGTTAAGTCATTATTTAGACATGCTAGTGCCAGAAAGCTAGCTGTGTTTATCAGTCCTTGAAACCCAAGATAGTGTTTTCATAGCAAGTCTGTTTCCTGTAAAACCCATAGTTTTTATCAAGACTGTTTACAAAAGGCCAGTTAGGCTTTTGCCAGTGGGTTCGAACATTGGCTAGCACAGCTAACATTAGAGCCCACTGTCATCCAGCTTTGTTTTTCTTTGTTCGTTTAAAATTGTAACTCACCTTGTCAACCTCTCCCCACTTTCTCATCACAATGAAAGCGCTAGAATGACATCACGATGTTAAGACATAAAACTAATATTTCAAAAAACTAAAAAAGTCAATATTTGAGATACTATATGAAACATTTTGTGACGCTAAGTCATTATTTTGATATACTAGTGCCCAAAACTGGAGAATCATGTGGAAAATATGATCATAAGCATTTTAAAATCATAAAATGAACTCTCAGTTATAGCTTTAGGAAAAATCCTGTCCAACAAATCTGTCAAATACATGATGGATTTCAATTCTTTAAATTTAACCACATGCTGATGCTAGGTACAGCTGTGTAACTCAGCTGAGGGAGGTGTGGCCATGAGGAGGCGTGGCTTCTATCTAGCACTGTATTTCATTCGGGCCTTTAATGGCAGTCCATACTTCTGTGTGCCTTCTACTTTACCCAAAACTAAAAAAAAAGGTGGATGAGCTTCAACATAAACCTATTATTACTTGGCTTGTTTTGTTGGATTATTCAATTTTATTCAATTTTTAAGGGAATTCTGCCTTTGTATCTATTTAGGTACTGCATTATTAAAGGGGAACTCCATTGAACTTTCAGAAATTCTACATTATTAAAAGGTTGAGGTGTAAACAAAGTGGTTTTGGTGAGAAATAATCTGTTCCAGAGAAATGTGCTGAGTCAGAACCATTCACAGTGGTGTTGTCTGAGGAGTTTAATGTCTCTAAAAGCTTCCTCACAGAAAGCTATTACATGAAATGATTAGATATATGCTGCCGGACACATTGTTTTTGATAGATCTGTGATAAAGCTTTGGTTTAAAATGTGTTTGAATCCATTATGTTTAACCCATTCATGGCGGAAGGGGTACATGCAGGACCTTGTAAGAAAGAACAGTCCTGAAAAACATGTACATATAGAAACTCATAAGATGCATGTAGGGCCAACAGTGGTTTTGGATAGTAAATAAAATGGCAGTATTTTTGTTGCAGACATAGTGACGTCTGGTTCCCATCACCACCACTGTAGAGAATTTAGATTTCTTCACAATGAACCATTTCACATTAAACCACTCTAAATGACTCTGTTTACATTGCATTAAAATTTTGGTTTAATTCCTCTTTAACTGTTAAGATGCAAATTAAGTCATTGGATGTAAATTGTGTGATTTTAGGGAAACTGGGAGAATAAGTGATGGTGAAAGGAAACAGATGTCTTAAGAATTTAATGCATGTGTGTTTTTTAATCAGTGTATGGTGGAGATGTACACGCAGGGCAGTATGAGGCTAAACAGATTGTTCACCAATATTATCAGTGTTACATATAAAAACTCAGAAGACCCATGCAGGTTCACTGGTGCCTACGTGTGTAAATAAAATGGCTATTTTGTGCTGTAGGCATGGTTACCGCTGATTCTGGTCACCACCTCTGTAAAGAAATCAGAGTGGGCATGTTTTTTTTTCTGTCACAGTGAATTTTGAAAAATTGGTGGAATTCCCCTTTTAAGCCTGGCCCTACATTAGGCTGCTGCAGCTCGGGTTTCCCGCATGTCAAAGCATGACGAAGTCTATGGTTATTTTCTACCCCATCCCCCATGACCCTCTTTAGCCCCCAACTATATGTTTGTGTAGGCGGGACCACCTCCAGATAGGAGGGACTGAATTCCACAGCTCGCTTTTACCCCTAATAGACTTGTGTGAAGTGTTTTGTTGCTTGTATATAACACACGTATGCAAACAGGCTTAACTCTAGCAGGTCCAGCAGAGTTTTGTGGTTAGTAAGTACTTAAAAATGGAATCCCTGTAACTTGTTAAACTCTGAATAATTCAGTCCTGGAGATGTAAACAGATTTATTCAGAGTGATTTCATGTGATGTGGTTCACTGAGGCTCGTATTTCTATACAGTGCTGGTGAATGGAACCAGGCGTCACCATGGCTATAACACAAATATAGATATTTTATTTACTATCCAAACCCACCAGAGAACCTACACCTAGTATTTTGTGGGTGGTTAAAATAGAAAAACATTTGTTTTGTCTCACATCGTGCTGTGTGTACATTAAGGGATCACAATGAGGAGATTAAAATAAAATTATTAGCACAAAACTATTATAAAACAATGGGTCTGTCTCAAAACCTAGTGAGTGTGTAAGTAGGCTGTCTATGTAGGCAGCTGTTTAAGTAGCAGTGTTCTCTCCTCATCTCTCCTCATAAAACAGATTATTGAGACGCTCTAGTTAGAGAGAGACTGCATGGCTTGTTCCGGCCAGGGCTGGACTGGTAATCTGGCATACCGCGCATTTGCCCGGTGGGCCGACAGTTCTCAGGGTCGATGCTGTTGGATTTTTTTTTTCTTTCCTTTTTTTTTTCTAAGTTACCAGCCCACAATTTAGATGGGGCGGCCCATTGGCCCATCTTCAATATAGACAGTGGACTAAAACGGCCCCACCCTTTATTTGCGTCGTCTCCTGTAACTCTGGCTAGATTCAGTGTCAAGCTAGCGTGTTAAAGGTGGGGCAACACAGTCCAACAGCACTTTTAAACCTCATTCTTCTTTTTATGTTTTAATTTTCTTAATATTTATATTTTTTCTTTTTTAATGTTTTAATGTTCTATGTTTTTATTTACGTAAAGCACTAAAGTTGCCACTGTGTATAAAAGGTGCTATACAAATAAACTTGCCTTGCCTTGCCTAGCCGTTTCACCTGTGAGGGAGTTAAAGTTGCCATAGAATAGAAAACTATATGAAAACTAACTATACGTGACATGACTATGTGAAAAGCTCTACTGTTCCAGGCTTTGAAGAGGACATTGGCATGTTTTGTTCCCTTTCCAAGGCTTCCTATTCACCCGCTTCTTAATCAAATAGTCTGTTCCACCTTAAATACTGCAGCTTGTATCGGCGCCAGAGTAACACTGCTGTACTGTTTAAGGTGGTACATAAAATTCTGGAAACAAGCTGCAAAACTACAGCATCTTTAACAAGATCCCAGACAACTTTAATCCAAAGTTGTTAGTTTGCTCTGCACATTGTACTCCAGACAGTTTCTTTAATCTTGAACAATACTAAGCAGCTTCGCTCAGCATTTAACTCTGAAGGGACGAACAGTTTCTACCTTTATCAGCATTACAACCCCAACAGTAACCTGTAAGTAGCAGCCATGCTGTGTGGGGATATCACTGTTTCCTGGTTGAAGCTGATCATCACAGTAAGTAACAACTCTAATCTACTTTGTGTTGATGTCGAGATCGAAAGCGAAAAGCTAGTATAGGTAATAATAGCTATATCCAAGTCCTAAGTAACCAGCGCCGCTTTATTAATACTATTGATGATCTAGCTTATTCACATAGATGTTTAGGCCTGTGTCTATTTACACATGCAGCTTATGGGTGGTCATCTCTGTGTCTCACCACTGTAAGCCAGCCAATCAGAGCAGAGCTCATTAAATTATTTATGAGCTAAGCAAAAAAAGGGAAAACAGCTAATTTCATTCTATAATTAAATTATTGGGTGTAAATTGTGTAAACTTGCATGTGGCCATTTTTACCTAGACCAAAAATCACATACCTTCTAGAACATTAAAGAACAATTTGAATACTGAATAAATACATTCTGGGGCACCTTTAAGCTCTTCAGATGTCTGGTTCCTATCACCTCTGCTGTGAACAGGTCTGACTCAGCAGGGTTCTCGAGAATGTTCTCTAAATAACGTGGTTTATGGTCCACCAGTATGCTAAATATGATGGATTCTAGCAGGTTGTGACAACGTTGTGACCACTATGTTATCTCAACGTTGTGAGATAACGTTGTCACAATCTTCTGGGAATTACGTTTTAACGTGGCGGGCACCAAAACAAACGGCTGTCACGTCGTAACTGTGTTCGCAGGGTGGTGTTTACAATATACATATAAAATATACATATAACAGTTTACATATACATAAATACATCTGCTAGGGAGATAACATAGCTACACATAAAATCTTCAAGATAAACAACCGCTCCTTTTCGCATCACAGCCTAAAAGATGTACACAATCTCTGTACGTTTGTCCGGGATTGCACGCAGTAGCCGGGAACTGACGTACAGTGGGTTGTGCTTTGAGGCGAGTTAATGATTTACTGGAAGTCTGTGTTGAGGGGACCCTCAGCGGAGCATCCCAAATGCCTCCTTGCTCCCTATGAAGTGCACTACATCCGCTTCGTCTTATCCGCCCAAAATAGGCTCGAATGATTAGACACAGGCTCGATGAGCTAATGAATTTGTATAAAAGAATATACACATCTTAATTCGGGTGCAGAAACCCTTATTTCTCCTAATTCTTTGTTTATTGCCTACCTCGCGCACTACGTGGAGAGCAGGAAAACATTTGGGATGCAGCCTCTTTTCCCCTCAGGTGGTTAGTAGTGATGCACTACATGTTTATTTGAGATCAGGCAATCGACTCCAGTTAATTTTAACCAAGAAACCCCATTAAACAGCCCCTAGCAGGTAATAAAGGGACAGGGCAGAGATTAAATAATCTATTTTACCAGTTCTGAAAGCGATATGACGAACATTCCGTTTATATTTCACAACGAGGGGGAACATGGAGTAATGTACTGGAAAAAATAATACTGTCGAACAGCCTGAAGCAATGTTTGAATTATTTATTGTTTGTTCTTATTTTTAAAGGGCTGAACAAAATACTTCGATATTTTCCAGTCCACCTTAAGAGATGCCGCCGTTCCCTTAATGGTGCACTGCCGCCGTTTAAGGTGGAACAAACAAGTCTCAGCGTTTTGCCACCCAAAACATGTTTGTTTTTTATTTTTTCATAATTTCAGTTCTAATTATTGTTTTAAAAGGTTGTAAAAAATTGTAAAAAAGGTTATCATGAGCGAGTTTTGTGGTGGAGCCATTATTAAGCGTAAATCCGAAGAAAGGCGTGGCTAAAGGTCTCATCTTATTCTAACTCCCCGTTCCACCTTAAATGGTGCAGGTATACTGTTCTGTTACCCCAGGAATTCAAAATATAATGTAAATGTTCACCATGTAAGGTGGAACGGGGATTCGACTTAGAAACGAATTTAAGAAAGCAAGCAGTTGAGCTTTTCTCAGTCGCCAGGATGTAACTGCTGCACCATTTAGGGTGGAACGGGTGGAATGAGGAGCTAACTTCAGAAAGCAAGCACTTGAGCTTTTCCAGCAGCGCGCCTGGATAGTTCTCCTGAATCTGTTTCAGCTCAGACGGGTGGGCGTGTCCTCGCCCCTCCTATCCGGTCTCTACGCCACACTGGGAGGTTTTATTTAATGAGCCTGCAAGTTCATTCTTACTGACAAGCAGGTCACCGTAGGAAGGTGTTACTATCAGAGGCAGCCTGAGAGAGAAAGTTAGCCCACAACCCTTTGGGTACAGAGAGGTGAAACTTATCTAGAGCCAAATTAAAGAGCAGAACCTAAATGGATCCCAGCAAGTCAGCGAGTGCCCCTCCGGCTGGCTGGACTCCAGGCGAGAAGTCGGGAATGGATCAACAGCCTCCACCATATCAGGACTACAACGCTGGTTACAACCAACCTCCAGGCTTCCCCAACCAGTCTGGCTACCCTCCGGCCCAGCCTTATGGAGCTCCGTATCAGGGGCCCTATCAGGGCCAGTATCCCGGTCAGCCCGCAGTGACGGTGCAGCCCACAGTCTATGTGGCCGCTGGCCCCCTGGCTCAGCCCCTGCCTGATTACTTGGGCTACTCCATCTTCACCATGCTGTGCTGCTGCTTACCCCTGGGCATTGCAGCTCTGATCTACTCCATAAATGTAAGTACGACTTATAGAGGCTATAACGTGTCACTTTGCTCTGACCGTCAGCTAATGGCCCATGCCTGTTTACTTGACTAGTTCTACCAGACTACACTCACCACTAGGGGGCATCATACTTTTTAGGCACACCCCTTGTATCTACACGTATTAGGCATTTTATCAGCTTTAGCATATAGGTGCACTGAAGTGGTGGTGGTGTGGTAGTGTATGTTGTGCTGGTGTGAGTGGATCAGAATGAGAATAGTCCACCAACCAAAACTTTTAGCTAGCTGTGTCCTGTGGGAAGTGTCCTGTGACTAATTAATGAAGAACTAGAGAATGACCAACACAAGCTACTCAGCAGCAGTTGAGCTGTTGTATCTAATTAACAAGGTGGACCAACAAAGTAGAACTGTCCAATAGAGTGATAACTGATCTGCTCGTACTAGCTCAACACACACTAACACCACCACCACCATGTCAGTGTCACTGCAGTGCTGAGAATGACCCACCTCCCTAATAATATCTGTTGGGGCACCGAACACTGTAAAAGAGGGATAACAAAGTGTACAAAGAAACAGATGAACTCAAATGTAATCAAATACATGTCTATTCTAAAGTGAATGCAAATACATTGAGGTGTAATTAATAAAGTGGACGGTCAGAATACAGTGTGTTAGATAGGTGGGTGAACACATAGGCATGATATATGAATCACAGATAGGCCATCTCTTTGAGATACATCTGAAACAAACACAGACCAAGAGTTTTTAAAGCAAACAATCAAATAAATGAATTATGCCAGCAACATACCTGCAATGAAACACCTTATATGACATTAAACTATCATATGTACAAGTAATATATAATCCACATAAGAATAATAGGCCTCAGTCATTATTATCTTTCAAATGTTTTTTCTAAAATTTGTTCTAGAGAAAGTTTCTGAGGAAATGCATCTGCGTCAGACTCACACGTTCTTAAACCTCAGAGTTGTTTGCACCTTCGTGGTGAATGTCACTTCTTCCTCTTGAGAACAGTTGGTGAATATTTTGACATAGAGTTACATATGACTTACATTTAGTAAAAAAAATATATTATATAAAACTGAACAAAAAACATTTTTAAATAAGTGAATTTGGTAGAGGTCCAACAGTGTGTAATTCAACAAATGGCTTATATGTATCTCCAAATTATCACATAACAAATAAAAAGTCTTTTAATTTAAGGCTATGTAACCAGAATATTTTCCAAACTATGTTGAAGCATTTTCATTGATCCATAATTATTTTTACACAAGGTAAATGGCAACTGCTTCATTCAAATACATAGACATATTTCAAAAAAAGTGTGTATGTATATATATGTATGTGTCAGAGGAGTAATGCTAACAGGTATGCTAAAGTCATTCTAGCATGTAGCAGTGCTATACAAGTATTTCTCCGTGTTGTCTATGTTCGCCCTAACTGGAATGTTATCAGACACCTAGCAAATATTCCCAAGCATGTTTGCGCACACAGAAAGGCAGGCAGTGTTATGATGTTTATTGATACTGCTCATCAAGGCGCTCCATTGTTCATGGCAGGGCTAAGGGAGGGGCTCCTCAGCCCCATGAATGGCAATTTGTTCTGGGACGATGGGTCAGTTTACAGCATGTTGGGTCATCTGTGTAGCAGACATGGTGTCTTCTTTTCATGATCGTGGAGTCTTCTTTTCGTTTATTGAATAGTATCTCTAGCACGAAGGCTGGAGGGCCTGTGACGTCGGTTGCTAGCTAGCAGCTGGTTATTTTGTAATTAGCATTTGAAACTGTTGCAATTAAGTTTGACTTCCTTTTTTTCTGACATCAGTTTACATGAATTTAGTAAACAGGCAGGCACTCCCTGTGGTTACGTGACAAAGACGGCAGCTATAAAAACATTCTCCATTAATACTGTACAGTGGAGAGTCTTCATTTTATATTTTCCAAAGGAGGTTATGAGGTTATGAAGCTTAAAATTCCAGCTTAAAAGTAACATTCTATGTTATTTTGGTGAGTTATGTGAAAGTTTGTAGTGTATAATCTTCCCTTAGCCTAAGGAGTTTGATGTGATTTACCATTTACCATCAGTAGCATACAGCCATTGGGAATCTCTGTGGTGACAGCTAGCCTAACCACTGATCCATAGACTAATAAATACAAACCAAATTAGCAGTATAGTGTAAATTACATTTTGGGCGTAAACCAACCTTAAGAAAACAGCTTTTCCAAGTGTTTTCTAGGACTATAGTGAGTGGTTCCACTTGGACCTTGTTGGGGGGTCCAGGTCCATGCTTCCCTGAAAAATACCTTTGGGCTGTAGACAAAATATAAGCTTTAGTTATTCAGTCATGAACACACTGGGTTATAGCTGAGAATGGTAGTGATGCGGCAAAGAGGTAATCAGTTAACATTAAAAATAACCTAATGTTATAGGAGCATTTGCATACTCTGAATATCACAGTAGCTCTGGTAAGAGTACACAAACATGTTTTGTAGGATGAAAATACTCAGTTTTTTCAGACGCAAATTCAACTTTATGTTGTTTTAATACAGCATTTTTAAAATCCCAGGTACTGTAGACATGATCTCCACCATATCCACTTATTATCCTTAATGAAAACTTGTCTACTTACTAAAATATTTACTAACTATTTACTTACTAAAATAAAATGGTGATGGGTAATGAGAAAACAGAACAGAACATGTGATTGTTAACAATTGGCTAAATCATTTGGGAAATGGAAACTGAAACCGCAAAGCCATCTTACATTTAAGTTACAGTTTTTTTAATCACATGTTTGTTTCAGCTGGGCATATGCGGTTGGTTGTTTAGTAACACATATAACAGTTGATTGTCAACTTTGACCAAGTAGTTTTGAGATTATATTCCTAAATTGTGTTTCCCATTATTTATTTAGACATTTGCTATGCTGCTGTAGTAACTTCACTTGTTTGTTGCCAGCTGCCTTGTTAGCTTTTAGCTTGGGCTACATCCACACAGCAGATAAAAATATATTTTTTGCTCTTTACACTTCCACACAGATAACACATCAGTGTCGGATAAAAAGATAAATATCAGATTTGGGCCATTTGTAGCTGCTGTGTGAATGTAGCCATGGTGTCTTCTTCATTTGAGTCATCGATTCCCACCATTGTAATAATGATGTGAAGATTCAGGGCTGTGTGTTGGCAAAAACCTGAGTATATGATATGTACCATGAAATGGGATTATGGGGTTATGATTAGATATATTGCAATGAATTACGTTACTCGATATATCACAATTTAAAAAATGTATTTTAGGAAAACTGTTGTAGTATAAAAACATACCATCATATCTGTAGGTTTCCTGCATGCTTATGCTACTTGTTTGCATTGGAGCAGAAGAACACTGCTATTTGGTGTTCTGGGGGTTTAAATACAACACAGCATGAACCACGGTCTGCCCCAAATATTTGAATTTGGCTATGGATAAAAAATCGATAAAGCGTTTTTGAGAATCCATACAATACTAAACAAAATATTGTGATATGCAATAATTTTCAACATTGTCTTACATCCCTAACAGTTAAACTATACAGCTGTAATAACATATTTAGCTTCCAAGTAGTAACATTAGATTAGGCTTCCGTTTGCACTAACCAGCTAGTGTGAAAAAGGCATTTTCCCCCACTTTTAAGACATCAGAAGGGTTTTTTTATTCTTTAAAATTGAACATCTACTGTAGAGACTACTGTAGCGCTGGTGTATGATGTGCCCAGATGTGTTCTCGGAATTCACCTAAGCATGAAGTTCTCTCTTTATACCATAAGCTGCTGGGTTGGACATGTATTGTATCTTGGCATCTCTGGATTTCAGTCTGGAAAAGTTCAGTCTTCTCTGCAATGAAGCTGTGATTTTGAGTAGTTTGCCAACGTGATTTCATCAACTACGTGTGTAAAAGGATTGCACTGAACTTTAAATTCCTAGTTGAGTCATCTCTAAACTGCAAGACCCCTTGAGTACTTATCAAGATATAGGAGGGATGACTCATCTGATCACTGTTGTCCGCTTTGCTGTAAACCAATGCAACCACAGAACAAATGTGATTTGTCTGCGTAATGGGGCTTTATGCACTGCAGCTCTGCTCTAATAGCCCTCGCCTTGTAGCTGGGAATGGACTGTTCTGGCGGAGAGTTGCGCCCTGTGTTGATACAAAGATTATATAGAAGGTAAACCAACATGGTGCATGGCTGCTTATGTCAGTGGTGCGAAAAGACAATTGCTGTATGCTTAAGTCTTGCATCAACCCCAGCTGCCCCATCCCCCCCACCACCTCAGCGGGCAGCTTTCTGAACAAGCCTGGAACAGAATCAGCTCATCAGAAGATGTGAGTTTAGTCTCCCACTCGCCAAAGCCATGTGACTACATTCCCAGAGATGTTTTAACATGCTGGCTCTCACTTCTTTTGTCCTATCTGGTTGCTTTTGTCCTGTCTGGTTGATGGTCTCGGTCACCTGAGTACTGTTTCCCACACGTCTAACCATGTTTACTGATGTCTTTTCCATAGAACTGAAAGCAGATGTCTCTGTTCTGTATTCAAACAACAGCGGTTTAGTCAGTTGTGTGCTCTTTGTAACTGAAGCTTCTGACATCTGTGCCCCGGTAATGAACCATCTTCAACCATTTCCTTGGTTTGTTCCAAATTCAAGGTCAAGTGGGCTGTTCAGCATTTTTGTACATGCCAGAATGGTGAGGAAGGATGCTAGTAGCTGAAATGTGCCATGCAGTCCTGGGTCATCCTCAGTTGTTATGTTCTTGCTTTTATTTATTCAAGTTTTTCCTTTAAAGCACAAGAGAACTCAACTTCAGGTTGATATGGTTTCCTTGGACTTGCTTTATATAGTGTGTGGAACATCTTTACAAATTCTAATAAATGATTGCATAATTTCCATAACTCTTATCTAACCAATCCTTTATTCATGCACCAATATTTTCATCCGTTCATTCCTTTATCCATACACCGACATTGTTCATTCCTTTATTCATCGCCAACATTGTTCATTTTCTGTTATTCGTTTATTGATACAACATTGTTCATTCTTCGTTCATTCATTTATCCACACACCGACATTGTTCATTCTTCGTTCATTCCTTTATCCATACACCGACATTGTTCATTCCTTTATTCATCGCCAACATTGTTCATTTTCTGTTATTCGTTTATTGATACAACATTGTTCATTCTTCGTTCATTCATTTATCCACACACCGACATTGTTCATTCTTCGTTCATTCATTTATCCATACACCGACATTGTTCATTCCTTTATTCATCGCCAACATTGTTCATTTTCTGTTATTCGTTTATTGATACAACATTGTTCATTCTTCGTTCATTCATTTATCCACACACCGACATTGTTCATTCTTCGTTCATTCATTTATCCATACACCAACATTGTTCATTCTTCATTCATTTATTTATCCATACACCAACATTGTTCATTCTTCGTTCATTTATTTATCCATACACCAACATTGTTCATTCTTCGTTCATTTATTTATCCATACACCAACATTGTTCATTCTTCGTTCATTCATTTATCCATACACCGACATTGTTCATTCTTCGTTCATTCATTTATCCATACACCGACATTGTTCATTCTTCGTTCATTTATTTATCCATACACCGACATTGTTCATTCTTCGTTCATTTATTTATCCATACACCAACATTGTTCATTCTTCGTTCATTTATTTATCCATACACCAACATTGTTCATTCTTCGTTCATTCATTTATCCATACACCGACATTGTTCATTCTTCGTTCATTCATTTATCCACACACCGACATTGTTCATTCTTCACTCATTCATTTACCCATGAACCAACAATGTTACTTCATCCGTTCATTCCTTGATCGATATTCCAACATTGTTCCTTCCTTCATTCATTTATTCATACCTCAAAAGGTCCTTCATTCATTCATTCACTCCTTTATCCATACCTCAACAATGTATATTATATTGTTTCTTCATCCGTTCATTCCTATATTCATACACAGGCATTGTTCTTTCCTTTATCCATCGCCAACATTGCTCATTTTCCATTATTCGTTTATTGATTCAACAACATTGTTCATTCTTTGTTCGTTCATTTATCCATGAACTGACATTATTCCTTCATCCGTTCATTCCTTGATCCATTCTCCAACATTGTTCCTTCCTTCATTCATTCATTTATTCATACCTCAAATAGTCTTTCATTCATTCATTCACTCCTTTATCCATACCTCAACATTGTTCATTCGTCCATCCGTTCGACTGTAAAGTTAATACGGCAGATATTTGCCTTTTAAATGCAACATAGAAAAATAGAATATTTAGCCTCCCAAGAGGGAGCTTGGAGCTACTTGCACTCATATGCTCTTAAAGTTCACATTTTTTTTATTTTTAAAACGTTTTACTACGTGTTCTTTGGGGCTTCGATCTGTCATCCATCTGTAGTTGTAGAGAAACTGAGCAAATTACTTTAAACTCCAAACCCCGAGACGTGTTGGTGTAACCTTTGAGTTCATTTATTGTGTGGGTTGGTTTTCCTGCCAGTTAACTTGGCTTTCTTTTGAAGTGGCTTGCTGGCTTTTTCTTGTGCTTATCATATGATTGACTGCCCATTGTTTAAATTATTTATTTATTATTTATTTATTAAATATTTAGACAACCAGAATGACCTTTTAGTAGAAAACAATGTATTTATTAATTTATTTTTTTTTTTACCAAAAGGCAGTTGTAACTGAGCCAGGTCATTAACAGCTCATAGTATTTATATTAACTGCTAACAACAAAATGTTGCTCTGAAATAAGAAGAGGGACGAATTAAGGACAGCATTTGATCTACTGCATCACAACTCAAGGCAAACGGTGTGGATGACTCATCAAGTTCTTGTCAGTGATTACACCACTAAACCAATGGTGACAAATATGCTAAAGATGAGCATCTCAGTTAAACCAGTGTATTATTAAGTAGGAAGTTGTGCAATTCAGTGAAACACGCTATGCTTTTACTTCTTATTACATCTGCAGCCATGGATTTTCCCGTTTTTCAGCCCTGGTTATTATAAATGGCGTTATGAGGTCAGCAATCTTGTTGACAAAATATGTCTTATCACAGCAGCTTTGCCTCCATTGTTGTTGGGTTTTTTTTTTGTTTGACTAACCTTTACAGTACAACAGTACAGTACGGATTAGTGAAGTGTTTCTGGCTGACCAGTTTAGACCTAGTAGGGTAAATACACCTGTCATTGTTCAGTTTATAACTTAAGAAGAACTAGATCAACACCTTTTGGATGATTTAGTCGGCAAATGTCATTCAGCTAATATTTGAGCAACAAGCAGTTCTGACACACCTAAATAGTTGTGGCTTTCCGTGTCTCATGGAAAAGAGAGGTCATTGTAAGTTGTTTCGCCTAAAGAGATCATCTGTTACAGGTGTTGGAGTTGGGTACACTGGAGAAGTGCTATGCCACTTCAAAGGTTCCACCGAACTAGTGGTCATTTTATAATTGCTGAATGATGTTTGGAAAAATGTATGTAGTTATTAGCTTTATCATCACATAGTTGTTAGTTTTGGGTTCTAAATCTTGGAACACTCCAATCGTCCAGTCAAGCATTTAACTCCCATTGTATGTTGGTAGCTATAGCTGAATGATCTCATCCATGTTTTAGGCCTTCAGGAGCTGAAATGAAGGCTTTACACATTAGATTAACTACCAACATGAACAGGAACTGTTCTAAGTTTCGTCACAGATGATACAACCCATATCTTAACCAAGTTTTTAGAAAGATATTTCTAGATATAAGAGTAAAAAACTCTAAATGTTAATATCTATTACAAGCTTTAGTGAATGGAATGTCCAAATTTAATCTAGAGCACTCAAGAAATGTTCCTGTTGTAATGCTACTGTAACTGGTAAAAGTTATAAAGAAAAAGGTTATTTTTTATTTACAAAGGGCAAATCCAAAAAAGTAGTTACAGGCCTGGTCAAAAGCGAGGTGATCAAGAGGGAAGCAAAGTCAAAAACAGATAAGGATCAAATCAACAGTTTAAAAAAGGGCAAGGCAAAAGTTAAAAAACAAGAACTACAAAACCAGTCAAACCAGAAATCAGCAATGAGAAAGAATGCTCGATATGCTTCATAAACAATGGTTATACTTTACAACATCAGTAAGAAACGGAAGAGCTTAAGTAGCTTGTCCCAGGGGAACTGAATCAGTACGCCGGTGAAAAGATGGCCCGTGATTGGCTGGCGTGACACACAGCACCCTACAGTAAATTGTTAAACAGGTTTTGATTTTTTTTTAGATTATGCTAGCACCCAGCTACTAAATTAACAATACTATACATGTGTCACACCTTTGGGACAGAAGCTAGTGTAAGTGTTTGGTAACCTTATAAACAGTGCCCTACGGTAAAATGCTAACATGACATGACTGTGTTGCAGAATTATACTGGATTCATTCTTTCTTTTCTAATGTTTGCCTGCTACTGATTCTACTTGAGCCATTTTTGAGTTTATGTGGTTTTCTTTAGAATCATGGATGGTTTGGATTCCAGACTTGAATAAAGATTTATATAGACTTGATTAAAGTTGGATTAGGTGATTTTGTAGGAACCCACCACTACATTTAGCTCTGTTTCTAAAGCCACTCCCCCCAAAACAAATTATCTAGGTGGCCACATCACCTCCTTTAAGAAACGTCCCAATCAAAGCAACTGTAGACGTACTTATAATAAACACTGTAATATGGGCTGTTCTGTCAAGAAACTCAATGTAATCAAACACAGCAAAACAAAAGATCAGTTGTAGGTACATAAGTAGGCTGTAGCTAACCCATGAACTAAACAAACCAGATAATTACCCATCCGACAGAACAATAAAAACATCAGCCCATTTCTTGGCCCTTCAACTCCCTCAGGTTTTGCCATTGTTGGAAAGCAAAATCGGATCTCTCAGGTTTGACCTCAAGCTATATATTTCATCACTGTCCAAAGGAAAACACCTATCCTCCAAACAGTTACTTTACAGGAGGGACTTTCTTTAATTTCAATGTCAAAGTCAGTGGAATAAGAATTTTTCTCCAAGCTATTTTGAAGCATTTTTATTGGTCCATTCATCATCAAATGATGGGTAAACAGCAGCTGTTATGTTTAAATGATACAGAATAATACAGTATGAGCTGTTTAGGATACCTGTGTATCTTTTCTCTGCCATTCCTGTGAATCTATCTCGCTTTAAACTGTGAGGCGTGTCCAAATGAATACACGTGTTGAGCACATGCTTAGCAAGTCGTGAAGCAGGTGGTTGGACAGACTGGTAGGCCATACAGTCATTTGATTTGGTGTGAACTAAATGATTGGGACGGTCCTCTGATATCCATTTATCTTCAACGGGTATGTCAGGATATATATCAAAACATTTCTGTGAAATAAATTGTAAAATGTTTTTGTAACATTCAAAATATATACAGTACTTCAGCTGTAAGTTACACGTTCACTCATAGACTTGTATATATTATATACAACCGTATACTAAAATGTTCACTCTTTGCTGATGTTTTAAGTGAAAACAATGGAACACATCGTGTACTTGGAAAACAATTCTGAACACTGTAATGTGCCATTATTGTTTGGCGGGAGGATAAAATTATAGCATGTTTTATCTTTCATGGTTTTCAGATATGTTAAATATTTTTATCTCTGTATTTATGTCCACTGTGCCAACCCAACACGTAATTCAACCTGTGGCGTTCAAGCCTTTGCATGTGATTATATATTTATATGGTGGTACAGGAGTGTAGGTGTCAAGTTTCTGTCTGTTGACTGCCAATGACTCATGCCTTTCATCATTTTCCACGATATCTACACTACTAACATTTCAGTTTTTGAACTGCACAACAGGTTAACTTCCTCGCCCGTCTCTAAGCAGAGCAAGTTCTTGACTCCAGTTTTGACATATTTAAAACCCAACGTTCTCAAAGATCTGCTCTCTGAACATTTACCCTAAAAATAGCACAACAACGGTAACATGTGTTCTTTGTCCACTGTTTATGCTGACTGTAGGGCGCCTGAGGACTTGGACAATGTTGTTTATGAGCGTTTTTGAACTATTGAACCTCTTTGGATAGTTGTAAACGCTATAGGAAAACAACTTTAAATCAACTGGCCTAGCTGTGAAAATGGTGGCAGGTTGTTTGAGTTCCTGCATTCCCTGATGATATCATTGTACTCAGAGGGACCTTGAGCAATTCGGGAAGTTTTCCTGTGGACAGAACGCCATACGGCCTTGCAATCAGCCTTTATTTAATCAAATGTTATTAAAGTGAATAATCAAATCTCTCCATGACATACATTGGGGTTTTCCATAGTTTACCAATTTTAGTGCAAGTAGCGTGTTCACACTGGAAAAAGGAAACAGGATGCAGTGTGGTCTACTGCTGAAAAGACAGGGTGGGACCATTTGCTTTCAGGGGCTGCACTTAGACATTTCAGATGCAACTTAGACGTCTTTGTCTTTCAGTAACTGTATTTCTGTGCAGTGCTGTTAATGGTAGGCTGTTTGTAACATGAAGAGGGGAAGGTTTAATGCCTTCACAGTTATTATTAAAGAGTCAGATTACCACTAACATAATTATTAGGGGAATATATATATATATATATATATATATATATATATATATATATATATATATATATATATATATATATATATATATATATATATATTACTACCACTCAAAAGTTTAGGATCACTTTAGAATTTCATTTCATGCGATTTTCATGCAATTCACAAACAATATTGTTCATTTCACAATTAATGTAAGTGTGTCAGATGATTTTTAAAGAATAAAAATGTTTGTATTAAAGTCTATTTTTGTATAGAGGCTTATTTTGCATATAGTTCTATTATCAGCAATTCTCAGTCCTCTGTCTAAATCTCCTGGTACGGCCGCCAATCCAAGTTAAGGATGTTATTGGACACTCTTGTTCAATTGTGATGCACAGCTGAAAAACATTCTAGTAATAAGTGAGTATAAAAGGGAACAACATTCTAGGTTAGTTTAGTATCTGAAGATCAGCAGTTGATGGCTTGCTGACCGACTCAAAATGACCAGAAAGAAACAACTTTCTTTAGAGACCCGTCAGTCTATTGTTGTGTTGAGGAAGAAGATACTCCATTGAAAACAAGAACATTACACTGTGATCCCAAACTTTTGAGTAGTAGTAGTAGTAGTGTGTGTGTGTGTGTGTGTGTGTGTGTGTGTGTATGTATGTATATATATATATATATATATATTTTGGAGCACTAGTTATACACAAGCCGGTATGTATTAAAATAAAGCATGCATAGCCTAAAACACATACGACCAGTAAATTCTGCAGTAAACTTGTTAACCAAGGTAATTTTTCCATGTCCTGAGTAAGCACCAGGCACAGGTTAGCATGATCTGTTATAGTTTAACACAGGCTTTTTAATGAGCATCTCAACCTGATGGTACCAGATCAAGGCCTCACTTTCCATGTTGCGTGATGATGACTCAAAAGTAACTAATTAGGTTTGGACATAGTGGTATTGAGTTCAATGTGTGGAACGTACAAAAAGTCGGGGTGGCATTACATCACCACAGAGAAGTGCATAAATATGTGAACAATTTCTGTGTATGTGTGAGTGTACCTAAGTACAGACTTGGGGGATGTCGTCTATTGTGATCTGATGAGTCTTCTGACATCTTAAATCTTTCTCGAGTTATTTAATTTAGCTGTTTGAGTTTGTTTATTAGAGACTTAGTTTGTTGAAGGAATGTCAAATCCCTCAGAGACACTAGCAGCAGACATACTAATAGTCACTCTGCATTAAAGATAGTATACTTTATATAAATATTAGACCCAAGTGATGGAGCTACATGTGCTGTATGGGGTAAGAACACTGTATAGTGTCTGAATCCAGCAGATAAGTGTGTGGTTAAGTGTTGTGATGTTTGCCTCGATGTGCGATGTCCTGTTTTAATGCTGAACTGGAGGGCAGTGACCTGCAATCTGACCCGTCAGTGCTGTAGCAGTTCTGTACTGCTGAACATGTGACATCCACAGTCCACACGGACACCAAGTTTCAGTTCAGTTAATTTAAACTTTACCTGATTTTCTTTCACTACCTTTTTTTCTTTATTTCTTTGTTAAGTTTGTTTAATTTCTTTCTTTATTTCTCTATTTAGTTATTTTTTTGGTTGTTGTTTCTTTGTTTTTTGAGGTTTATAATTATTTTCTTTCTTTTTTTTGTTGATTAAATTGTCTCACTTATCTTTCTTTCTGTTTTTTTTCTAACACTTGTTTTCTGTCTTTGATGTATACTTCTTTCATGTTTTCTCTTTCTTTTGTTCTTTTCCCTTTTTCTTTCATTTATACCTTTTCTCTTTTTTCATACATTTTTCTCTTATTTTTCTTAATTTATTTGATCCATTTTTGCCTCTTTTTTGTTTCTTTCTTGTTGTTTTGTCATCCTTCATTCTTTCATATTAATGATTCACTCTCTTTGCACATTTTTAAAGGTTTTTATGTTCTTGTTCTTGTCTGTAAATGTAAATCTAGTAACTTTATGTAAAGAATCCAGTGAGCAAGAGAACTGAAGTACGTGTTGAAGGGGAACTCACAGGAACGGAAAAATCACTGGGGGGAATTCACTGAGAGTGAGAGTGTGAGCGGAGCACAGCCTCTCATGTTTCTTTTGCTAAAAAAATATAGTCTAGCACGATAAATATATTTTATACAAGCAAACAAAACATAAAACATAAAGCTACTTTTATTATTATCTGTTCTGCTAAAAGTGAGACGGTGGGCCTGATTGTAACAGTCAGTAATAAAATCAACATAAATCAAAATTTAATCATCACAGTTCTATATTCACGGTTGACTTAAATACAAATATATTATTAAAAATAAATATATTTCATCAAAAGAAGTGTAAATTACAAAGCAGAGGAGCAAAGATCAGAACAATACAGTTGTTTATTATACAGTCCGCACAAAAACTGAAATTTATATTGAAGAGGAGGCTTATTTCTAACACTACATTGAAACCAACTCCACCATATGGAGGCTGTACTTTAGTCTGGCTAGTTCTCACTGTAAGTCATGTACATGCTTCGAAATAGCTGAAAGGGAGATAATAATGTTTGAATTCTATTAGCTGTAATCAAATAATGGAAAACATTACAAAACCGTGCTCAAAGTAAATGTAAAAAAAAACAAAACAGTGAAATTCTGTCACAGTTGGCAGATGGTGATAAGGGAAGACGAGAACGTGACCACAAGCGTGTTGGACTGAATGTTCTTATTACATTTATCTCATGTTAGTTTTTTTCCCCTTTCTTTATTTTGCTTTGTAAAGTGTAACGCAATCCTGTGTGTTGAAATGATTGTGAAGGCAGGTTGGAGTTTTCACGGTAAGGCATGCGGCAGCTGGTGAGTCACTGAGGGGGAGTGATGAGGGTAAGAAAGGAATCTGACGGTTTTTTTTTTAATTCTCAGATATACAAGCTGGTAGACAAAATAAGCGAAGGGTGGCTTGAGGGTCAGGAGGCATAAAAGCACAAAGAATGTAGCACTGTACCAGGGCACTGGGTGTAGGTGTGTTAGTGCATGTTATTATAGAAATGTTGTATAGAGCTGTTACTACTAAAAACAAGGATTTCTAAAAGCATAACTGTACAGGAGAAGGTAAAACCACAGGATAACGCCTGTACAGTTAGCCTTCTGTAAATAGGCCAGTGTAAGATGCCCTTCCCAAAGCTGACTAAATCATGTTGGTCTGCTGTAATTCAATATTACACAAAGGCTAATGTGCACCCGCTCTGTGTTTACATTGGTGGCTGGTCTTCCCTCCCATCTGTAATGAACAGCCTCCCTGTTAGGGGCCTCTAGCTCTACTGAATCTCTGGTCTCTGAATCTATCTATCTATCTATCTATCTATCTATCTATCTATCTATCTATCTATCTATCTATCTATCTATCTATCTATCTATCTATCTATCTAGACTTGTAATTAAACACATTCGAGAACACATTTGTTAAAAGTTATATATTCAATATGTAGATATCAGTATTAAATTTTTTTGTTTATTTTTGTTTTCTCACAAAATTGTTGTGTTGTTTTATGTAGGAATTCATTTGTGACAATACAAAGCATGTATATACAACATAATCATAATATAAAACATAATCTGATTTTTTTGATCTTCAAAGTGAGCAAAGACAACCCAAGTAAACATTTAAACTTATTTATTTATTGAGGAAAATGCTCCAGTACTACAGATCTGTGAGGGTAAAAGTATGAGAACCTCTAGGATTAGCAGTAAATTTTAAAGGTGAAATTAGAATCAGGCGCTTTAAAGCCAATGGAAGGACATTCTAGGGTGAGTGGCCGCCCAGTTTTGTTTAAATAACAGTGATCGATCAAAGTCAGATGTTCATAATGCATGTTTGTGGAAAATCCAAGACCATTATTACCCTCCCTAGGAGTGGTTGACCAGCAAAGATTATTCAAAAAGCAAGGCATGTACTAGCCTGTGAGGTCACAAAAGAACCAAGGGTCAGCTGGGTCTCTGGCCAACAGTTCATGATGTTCATGAGGCCACCAGACAGGAAAACACTGAACAGCAATAGGGTGTGTGTGGCAAGCTTGAAAGGAGAAGTCGCTGCTCTCTAAGAAGAACATTGCCGCCCAAGATCATGTGGACAAGCCAAAATACTATTGGAAATATGTTTTGTGGACGTGTAAGATCAAAATATTTTTGGTTCTAAACCTGTAGAAAATCTGTGAAACATGGTGGTGGTAGTATCTTGGTTTGGGCCTGTTTTGCTGCATCTGGGCCAGTATTGATGGAAGAAATGAAATTAATTCTGAATTTTACAGTGAGTTCTAAGACATGCCAGGAGACTAAACCCTAAGTACAAATGTTTTTGCTACCAAAAAGTAAATAAAAAATAATAATGTTAATGTTTGGGAATTACCCATTTAAATTCCTTAAACTGCCATCCCATAGAAATGTTGTGGAAGAAACTGAAACGAGCAGTTGGTATGAGGAAACCCACCAGCATCTGTGAGCTGAAGATATTGTGCATGAGGGAATTCCTCCAGGCTGATGTTTAGGACAGATAAACAATTGCCAGGAAATGTCTCATTGCAGTTGTTGCTCCACAAGAGGCTTTCATCAGATACTGGAAGCAAAGGTTCACATAATTTTGCCAGTCTTAGATATAAATTATTGAATCATTTCCCTCAATAAATAAATGACCATGTCCAAGATGTTTGTCTCATTTGTGTGATTGGGTTTCTTCAGCTACATTTAGGACTAGTGTGAAGTATTAGATCATATTTGTTTTGAAAAAAAAGAAAATTCTGAAGGGTTTACAAACTTTCAAGTACTGCTGTTTGAATATACATTGATTATTGCATTTTACACTACAAATGATTATATTACCTTATTATTTAGGTCAATATTTTAAAGATATGTTGTTATTTTCAATAACAATACTACTGAAAGACATCCTTTTAAGAGTCAACTGATCTTTGATGGAAATAATAAGAAAAACCTGAGACAGCAGTGTGTTTTCTTTTGCCAGTAGACACACTATGTGAAGATAAATAATTAAATAATAGATGCCTGCTTTCTAAAACAGCTGTATATGGTTTTTGCTTTTTCAAATCACGTTTGCACATGTTTCTAAGGACATTTTTTAAAAGTTTCTTTTAAGTTGTATTGCTCAAAGCCAACTTGATTGTTAGTAATCATATCAGCTGGCCCTAGGAACAACACTTGAGCCAAGTAGTGATGTACTATTAATAATAATAATAATAATAATAATAATAATACAATATCACAATAGTGATGTATTATTAATAATAAGTAACCACATAGGGCCAGTACTACAAAGTCTCTTTTAGGACCTGCTGTTCAATTAAACTAGAATACTGTTCCAGAATTGAACAGGCTAACAGTGATGATAATCTCACTTTCAGTGAAGCTTTGTGGGTCTTTTATTTTGTACGACTGTTATATGAAGATAACAGTCGTACAAAATAAAAGATACGTAAGAATAGAACATATAGATAATAGAAAATGATGCCCTTTATTGGAACCTGATGCTAAGCCTAACAACTAATATGGAGCTTGATTTGACCCAATTTTTTTACATCCCCAACATTTTGGTGATGGTAGAATTACAGCATTAAAAAAAATAAAATATCTCAGAACTATCAGTACAGCTGACTCTGGCATGCAGCCATGTACAGTACAGTGAAAAAGTTTTCTTTTTTTGTGTGTATTTGTAACACTTGTTTCAGATGGTTGAATAAAATAAAACAGGCTGTGTAAAGCTAATTCATCATTCCATTAGCAGTAATACATGGTAGTGGTAGTGTGATGGGGTAATTATACTTTACTACTTCAGGGCCTGGGCAACTTGACATTATTGACTGAGCCAGTTCAGCAGGAGAATGGAACATTGGTGTTAGCCTCTGTTTTATGCTGAAAATGTAATTAATCTATGCTTATACTTCTAATAGTGTGATATCACTTAAAGTTTAGATTGTTTGTACATAGACATGTGCTTCGGGGTTTCCAAAATGAGGATTTGGTTTATTCCGCTTCTTAAAAGTTGGAAAACTGAACACTTGACTGAACTTTTTGCTGTTTTTTCCATTGCTGTTCCATAAGAAAAGCCTTTGAATATCCATATGTAAATACAGTATAACTGGCCAGTCACTCTTTTGCATGCAAGCAAATATTTACAGGTGAATTTGCACTTTTAATGGCATTCACTACAACCAGGGGTTTTTGTGTCAAAGACTTCCCGGGCAGATAAGTTATGTGCAGTCTTGGTGAACTTTGGGGACACACCCCAGATAGCAAGCATAAATCGGTCTGCTGGCTTGATAAGGTCAGCACTTCGCTGATTGTTTGCTGCTGGTCCACCCTCAGACCACCCAGATTGTTGTGCTGCA
Source organism: Megaleporinus macrocephalus (assembly GCA_021613375.1). Taxonomy (NCBI): domain Eukaryota; kingdom Metazoa; phylum Chordata; class Actinopteri; order Characiformes; family Anostomidae; genus Megaleporinus; species Megaleporinus macrocephalus. The sequence goes on along the minus strand of CM038727.1, from coordinate 27,379,914 downwards.
TAGATTTTTTATTTATTTATATTTTTGTTTTGTTTTTTTATATTTCTTTTCCTCATTTTTTAACATGTCTAGCCTTTAATATATAGAAAATGAACAAAGACAAATATTATATAAAATACCATTTTAAATGAGTTCATTGAAAAAGTGGTTGCTAAAACTGGAAGTTACAAAGTAAAGAAATGAAGGAATGATAAATAAATTGGAGATTGCATTTAGTCTAATACTCTGCTTAACTACTGAAAGGCTGCCCAGACTAAACACCTAAGCGAACCTCCAGCTTTGCCATTGGTGGGCCAACAGTGGTCCGTTTCTTTCTCGCTGTCAGGGACGTGTTTGTGTCCTTTACTAATAGCGCTACTGCTTGGTTGTGTTGATCTCTGAAGTAGTGACCCTTCATCCACAGTATACACTTTTTTACTGTTTCTGTCTCACTGGCTCTAAATAAACACAGAAAGAAAGAGTGCATTATATGCAGTCAGTCAGGAGACCATGTCTTTCCTGATAATTTGCTTATTTTTGACTTTTACTGCAGCGTTAGCTCTTTGTTCCCACACTGCTGCTAACCACACTGATTCGCCACAGATCAGTGTTTAGCACTATGCTATGACAACTTTATAGTTGTCTCATATAATTAGGCTGGCTTTGTGTTTTTATTCTTTATAATAGTAGAAATGTTAGCCCGCTTGCCAACTGCTATGTTAGTTACTTGGCTGCAGCTGCAGCACATCACTCCACTGCTGCCAACCACAACGTTTTTTTCTACAGCTGTGCTGTGGCAACTTTATCTCATATAATTCTGTTCACTTACTGCCACCAACTGCCACCAGTATATGTGACTAAAATGATGTTGCGTGCTGAGTATACGTTGTGTAGTTCTCCTGCTTTAAACAAGAACGTTGAACCCTCCAGGTCTGAACCCTCCCATTCCTGCCCTAATCCAACAATGCCCTAATGTAAGCAGTACTATTGTGGACCTGTCTCAGTCATCATTTGCCACAATGACGGTTAGCTGCCAGCTGTTCACTAGAGCCTAACCCTCAGCAAGAGCGAGCATCTACAAAAGCTTACGTGCCAGATTTTGTGTTTGCACAAAACGCAGTTGATTGAGCATTAAATGTCAGAAGAATACATCTCAGTGCCTTAAATTATCGCTTCAAGCATAGGTTTGGGAATTAAGCTGTGCTAACTGGGAAAGGAAGAGAAGAAACCTTACTGTTTTTGGCCTTGTTTGCTTGTTTGTTTGTTATTGACATAATGTTTAACAAGCCCATATGACAGAAAGCCAAGTTTCTATGCATACTAGACCAATTACTCTTCTTTTAATGAACCAAGATACCACCCAGTCCATATAGCTGAAGCTTGAAAGCCTTTATTTTGACAACTAGTTTATTTTCTCTAGAAAGAAAACCAGATAGCATTAAAACAGATGTAAATACACATAAGTACAATACAAAGTATATATAATAAATATCTTTTTTTGTGCACCAGTTTGAAGAACAAAGTGTAGTTCCAGATTTCTCCTGGACGCCCCAGACTTTGTATGAATTTATTCAGTTCAGCAGCAATCTTGATTTAGCTTAAGGAAGTACTGAGTAGTCAAGCAGATTGAACTGTAAAAAGCTTGGAAAGGGTTAAATAAACACACTGACGTATGTAAAAGCACTACTTACTGCATTAATACTGTTTAAATATTTAAAAAATGATGTTTTTACTGAGTAAATAAAAGCTTCCTGTCAGTGTAAATAGCTTTTTAAATACATTAGTGTCCTCAAGTGCCTAAAACTGTTGTACAATACTGTATATTGATATTTTACAGAGACAGATTCGACCAACAGCTGTAAAGCCTCACCCTTTCATGCTGAAGTTAGGAGTGTATCAGCCTGACGCTCTCTCAGTTACATATATCAGTCTTAGAGAATATATATAGAGAGGTTGAGAAGGAAATGATCCTAATTTATAAATGATAAGGTCGCTGAACAGTGACTAAGCCGATGAGGGGTCATGTTCTATGATGTTGGCAAGGCAACAGTCAGGATGACTGATGGTGGCAATTACATCGCTTAGTAAATGATTAGTTTATGTTCTGTTTCGTCATGTGTGGAGCTGCATCTCCAAGAGTAGCTCAGACTTAGTTCCTACTATGTACACCTTGTGAGAAAGCACTCCAGTTCATTCCATGAATGAGAGGGTGAAACTCTTCATGGGAGGAGCAGGGAAAGAAGGCCCTCATGAGGGTAGTTACCTGGGTAGTTAGATGTCACAAGTCAGTGGTTTTGCTTAGTCTCATATATATATATATATATATATATATATATATATATATATATATATATATATATATATATATATATATATATATAGTAGTTTACAAGAAATATTACTATGTGGACAAGATGCTTTGTGTTGTCATAGAGTAATCTCTACATGAAACCACATATTAATGCTGTGAAAAAACAATTAAATACACAAAAAATGTTGTATATATGGGGGGCATGGTGGTGCAGTTGCCTCACACCATCATGTGGCCTTGGTTGGATTCCTTGGTCTGACCAGGGTTCCTTCTGTGCACAGTTTGCACGTTCTTGGTGTGCCTCTTGGTTTATTTTTGTGTAATATGTATGTCTGTGTGTCTGCCCTGAGATGGACCGGTGGTGTGTCCAGAGTGTTTCCTGTCTTCTGCCCAATTAGTGCAATGTACACTAAAAGTTAAGAAGGTGTTTGGCATCTCCTGTATATGTGTGTGTGTGTGTGTGTATATATATATATATATATATATATATATAAGTATAAGTTTGAGGACCAGGCCCAAACTCCTACTTTCCATCATTACACAATCTACATAAACCACTCTTCTGCCCTCACCTTCTCGTAATGAAATTCACACCCCACCACCTCCCCAGCTCCTCTATCTCTTCCAAAATCTTACTCACTGTTTGCTTGGCAAAAGGGGGGGCCTGGCTTCAAAACCCAGCAGCAGAAGCCACGCAGAACATAGACCCAAGTTTGTCAGTGTTCCATCTCCTTAGTGCTCTGCACTTCGCTATATATATATATATGTTCTTGTTTATGAAGAATGTTTCTCAAAGTTCACTTGATACCCACATTATGTGAATGTGAATGACCAAAAAGTGGATTTTAAAAATGTGTAATCTATCCGATTTGAAAAAAACAATAGTTAAACAAAGGTTTTTGTGTAAAAAGCATTTCAAAGATATCATGAAGCTAAAAACCTTACATTTATCCAAATGGGTATTGCGCACAAACCTTACATGAGTGTTATTAAAGTTATTATTAGATGTTCTTTGAGAATGTTTAGAGTTCATGATGGGGATGTACCAGAAAATCTTTGACCGAACACTTAAATATACAAACACATGAAGCTGCTATATACACAGTACATCTGTGTATGGTTTATAAATAGCTTAAATTTCTGTTTGTACAAACATACTGGCTGGATTTCTGTACTGTTTTTTTGGTTTTGGTTGATATGAAACATAGATAGGGCAAACCTAGCCATGCAAAATGTTGTGAGATGATAAGGTTAAAGTTAATAAGAGATGAAGTCGTTTTTGACGCTAGTTGCTCTGTTTCGAAATAGACGTCATGCAGTGCATGCATGTGGGAATTTTTGATGAGCTGCTCTTAGCACTGTGGTCAGAGCTTCCTTTGGTTTCTCGCAGGTGTTAAGAAGAAAAAGAAGCTTCAACAAGTCGAATCATGTTTTGACGTTCTCTTTATTCTTTCAGACTCGAGATGCCAACATGTCCGGCAACAGACCGCAAGCCGAGAGGAGCTCAAGGATGGCACGCATCCTGAACAACACGGCGCTGGGGATTGGAATCGTCTTCATCGTCGTGTACTTGGTGCTCGTCATCATTACAGTCACCGCTGCCCACTAAGCCATCATCCATCACCCGTAACTAAAGCCAGTTAACGATGAGGGGTATTTCTGAAGACCACGCATATAGTTTGTTTATTTTGCATATGCATTTGTTTTTATATGTAAACATGTATGTAATAATCAGTTGTTGTATGCTTTATACATGTTTGTTGCTTAGCAGTTCAGGTCAGGTTGTTGTTGTTGTTTGGAAAGGATGATACACAAAAAGGAACAGTTTGTTCTTATTTTATTTTATTTTGAATTGGATTGATTTGAAAGTGCTTTTGCAACAAGATGCGATTTACAGTACATCTTTAAGCCTAAACCAGATGTCAGTTATTAGTAGCGAATTAAACGTCCTTTTGATTTCAAAATATATCTTGAATAAAGGCTTTTTTGTAATAAGTGACGAGGATTTGTTTGCACTGTATTACCTATTAAAATCATATAATCTATTGTCAACCACTAATTACTGTGCCATGAAAATGTATTTCCTCTATTTTTTCACATTCACATGGTTTCAGATCCTCATAGAAAATGAGATATAAGAATAAGAGGAACATGAAGACAAACAACTACTATACTTCCTATAACTTTCTAATAACATTACAATAGAGGGATACTGGCCAACTCTTTTTGCAGGACTGCTCTAATTCAGCCACACTGCAGGGCTCTCAGGTCTGAGCTATCCTGTCACAGCATCTTAATGGGGTTCAAGTCAGGGCTTTGAGTAGGCTGCTGCAAAGCCTTCATTTTGATTCTAATCCCAACTGCGCCTGAGCTGTAGATCACTGAATGGTTCTTCTTTTAAAATTAATTAACCTGTTTATGGGTTTGTCAATTATGGCATGTAGCCCAGATCCTGAAGCAGCAGTGCCTCCACATTCTTATTGTGGACTGGTGTGTTAGCTTTACAAGGGATGTAATGGAACCTCCCTTATCTTCCAGAATCTTCCATTTCTGACTAATCAGTTCACAGAAACATTATTCTGAAATGTCTACTGGGCTCTTCAGTTTGTTCCTGATACACACAAAAAGATCCTCATCAGTCAGCTTCCATCAGCACTACACAGACAGGCCTTACGTTTGTGTTACACGTCTGCCTCAGGAATCGAGCTCCACTGTTACTGTTTTACTTGCTAAATTGGACATATTGGAACATTGTATTAAATGTTATATCAGAAAAGCAACAGTGCGTCACTTGACTGGGGGTGTTCAAAGTTTTGGTTTTTCCTCTTATCAACTTTCAAGTTTACCGTTACAGAAAATAAGTATACATAAAATTTATTTTATTGAATATACTTTACGTAGTTACTATACTAATGTCATTGTACAAGTAGTACACTTGTATATGTACTATTTTAATACTTCTTGGGACTAAATTGGCCCACTTTCTAGTTTTTAAAAGTATACGTTTAAGTACACTTTAAGTGTAAGAGTAGTAAACCAAGTATACAACTAGTTAACTTAAGGGTTTACAGTTAGTTTACTAGCTTGTAAGTTTTCTTTAAGTGAACTAAACATAATACTTATAATTTACTGCATATATTATTGTTGTACTTTTTGTACTTTAAAGTATATGACTTGATTTAAGGGTTTTTTTTACTTAAAATAGAACTTAACATTGTTAAATAAATATTGTACTGGATGTGTTTTTGTGCTATCTCTATCTCAATCAAAAGATTAAGTAAAGACCAAATATACTTAGTCTGTTCTATACTTGTCAGTATAACCCAAGCATACTTGTGTTTAGTATATCACTGAGAAGTACCTAAAAAGTAAACTGAAAGCATACTCACTTCCTTTTAGTTTAAAAGAAGTAAACTAATGGTACACTTGGATAAACTTCTTTTTTGTAAGGGTATTTGTCATTTGCACATCATGTCAGGACATAACATGCATTGAAATGCTTGGGGTGAGACTCAGATAAACTCTACAGCAGGGCAGCATTATATATGTAAAAACAGTGCAAACATACAATAAATAAACAATATTGAAGTACAAATAGGCTAGAATATATACATTTAGTAATAACTGAAATATATAAAGGACTATACAAAACATACACAAGATATATACATAGGATATACAGGAGGACATATGTAGAAACTTATGCATTGGCAGGTTATCTAAGAAGATATATCTATTTAAAGTGACTTAGTGATATTGTCCATAGCAGCGATATCAGAATAAATAATATAATAGTATAACATGTAATATAGCAGGGGCCGAGTGAAATGGTATTGGGGTCTCTCAGCCTCAGTTTGTTCAGAAGCCTGACAGCGTGTGGGTAGAAGCTGTTCAGTAGCAGGTTGTTCTGGTCTGGATGCGGAATCTCCTGCCTGATGGCAGTATAGTGAACAGGCCGTGTGCTGGGTGACTGCTGTCTAACCTGATCTTCTGGATGTTCCTCAGGCAGCAGGACTGGTAGATGTCCTGTAAGGATGGTAGTTTGTTCCTCAGGCAGCGGGACTGGTAGATGTCCTGTAAGGATGGTAGTTTGTTCCTCAGGCAGCGGGACTGGTAGATGTCCTGTAAGGATGGTAGTTTGTTCCTCAGGCAGCGGGACTGGTAGACGTCCTATAAGGCTGGTAGTTTGTTCCTCAGGCAGCTAGACTGGTAGACGTCCTGTAAGGATGGTAGTTTGTTCCTCAGGCAGCGGGACTGGTAGACGTCCTGTAAGGCTGGTAGTTTGTTCCTCAGGCAGCGGGACTGATATATGTCCTGTAAGGCTGGTAGTTTGTTCCTCAGGCAGCGGGACTGGTAGATGTCCTGTAAGGCTGGTAGTTTGTTCCTCAGGCAGCGGGACTGGTAGACGTCCTGTAAGGATGGTAGTTTGTTCCTCAGGCAGCAGGACTGGTAGACGTCCTGTAAGGCTGGTAGTTTGTTCCTCAGGCAGCGGGACTGGTAGATGTCCTGTAAGGCTGGTAGTTTGTTCCTCAGGCAGCAGGACTGATAGATGTCCTGTAAGGCTGGTAGTTTGTTCCTCAGGCAGCGGGACTGGTAGATGTCCTGTAAGGCTGGTAGTTTGTTCCTCAGGCAGCGGGACTGGTAGATGTCTTCTAAGGCTGGTAGTTTGTTCCTCAGGCAGCTGGACTGATAGATGTCCTGTAAGGCTGGTAGTTTGTTCCGCAGGCAGCGGGACTGATAGATGTCCTGTAAGGCTGGTAGTTTGTTCCTCAGGCAGCGGGACTGATAGATGTCTTCTAAGGCTGGTAGTTTGTTCCTCAGGCAGCTGGACTGATAGATGTCCTGTAAGGCTGGTAGTTTGTTCCTCAGGCAGCGGGACTGATAGATGTCCTGTAAGGATGGTAGTTTGTTCCTCAGGCAGCTAGACTGATAGACGTCCTATAAGGCTGGTAGTTTGTTCCTCAGGCAGCGGGACTGGTAGACGTCCTATAAGGCTGGTAGTTTGTTCCTCAGGCAGCGGGACTGGTAGACGTCCTATAAGGCTGGTAGTTTGTTCCTCAGGCAGCTGGACTGATAGATGTCCTGTAAGGCTGGTAGTTTGTTCCTCAGGCAGCAGAACTGATAGATGTCTTCTAAGGCTGGTAGTTTGTTCCTCAGGCAGCGGGACTGATAGATGTCCTGTAAGGCTGGTAGTTTGTTCCTCAGGCAGCAGGACTGGTAGACGTCCTATAAGGCTGGTAGTTTGTTCCTCAGGCAGCTGGACTGGTAGATGTCCTCTAAGGCTGGTAGTTTGTTGCCTATGATTTATTTTGCTGTCCTCACCACTCCTTTTAGGGCCTTGCGGTCGCAGGCAATGCAGCTGCCATAAGGTTGTCGCAAGGCTGCCGTAAGCTGCTGTAAATGCAGCTCATTCGTGGTGCCCATTTTAAAACGACCTGTGGTTAGCACTGTTGCCTCACAGCAAGACGATCCGGGTTCGATTCCTGGTCTGGGTCCTTCTGTGTGGAGGTTGCACACACTCCCCTTGCTTGAGTGGGTTTCCTCCTATGTGTAAGACATGCATGTTAGGTTGATCGTTCACTCTAACCTGCCTGTAGGAGCAGAAGATGATGGATGGGTAGTAAATATGTAGGTTAATGTTAGATGCTAGTGAGTGGAGTGGCATTCCACAGTAACGTTGAGGCCGTCATTTGAAACTGGACAATATACAGTAAACCGACACATTTTAGTTTTAATTTAATTATTTTGATTCATGTATCATAACATTTGATTTTAACACAATTTGCAAGCACCTGTTGAACTGTACATTGATAAATGGACCAAAATGACTTGGAAAAAACATTCAGTTCCTTTGTCTTACATTTACAGAGGAAGTATGTTTTATGTGTATATGAGACCCATAAGATCAGAATGATTCTTATGAAAAGGTAAGCTAGTGATCTAAAACACTGTCTGATCTTTGGCCATATATCAGAGAGGATTATAAAAGATTACAAAGTCCAAAGATTTGAACTGGACAATCAGCACTATTCCAACTTCTAGAGTACAGTGGATCTGTCGAGACTGAGCCAAGATCATCAAGAGATTAGGAGCGAAGAGATCAGTAAATCATCATTAAAGACAAGATGAAGTCACAGCGTTCATTGAAATCTGGTGTCCAGGCAACATCCTAGTGTTTGAGTATGGTTGGGTCAGTGGCAGAAGGGAATAGGATTCCACCAACTGAGGGTTTCATAAGGAAGGAATAGATATTGGCTAATTTGGAGACAGGTTAATCATTAATCCCACATCCGCCTGACTCTGTTTAGGTTCTTTTATACCAGAGTAGTTATAGCGTTATGATCGGGCTGGGGCGTGACTGCCCCAGAACATTTTGTATCATTGTAGATAATATAAAAGCAGATTAGTGGGGAGTGCATGGTTCAGAGAGTCTAGACTGAGACGCATCTATAAAAACCTTATTATTTTTTGCTGTCCAGACTATCAAAAATCAATGTGCAATATGACAGAAATCAGATTTGACTGACAGTCTAAACAAAGCCATACAAATCATAGCACTCCCAATAGTTTTCTATTGGGTGCACCATCTATAGATGGGTAGAGTAGCCTAACCCATGCTCATGTAGAAGAGAGTTTTTACAGAAATGTATCACTCCCTTCACCAGCTTTCATCCTTTTTACAAGGAGCTCTTAACCTTACATTCATTACAGTGGGGATAACTTCCCAGTCAACATGTCCATGTGGGCCCCACACTGGTTAAAGATGGCCTGCTAACAGTGACCCAAATTGTGGCCACAAAAGTAGCCTAACTGGGTGCCAACTGTAACCTAGCTGGGCCCCCAGCGGTAGCCTAACTGGGACCCACAACTGTAACCCAAATGGAGCCCACATACTGACCCAAATGGGACCCTCAACTGTAGTCCAACTCATGTATCACCAAACAACAATCCCACTAAAAGCCTATTTAAGACCCCTACAGCCCTGATAAAAACCATGTAGTGCCCACATGGTGTGAGTGGATCAGACGGTTGTGCCGCTGGACTTTTTAAACACCCCACAGTCACAGCTGGACTGAGAATAGTCCACCAACGAAGACTATCCAGCCATCAGTGTCCTATGGGCAATGTCTTGTGATCACTGATAAAGGACTAGATGATCATGAACAAACTGTGCAGCAGCAGATAAGTTAATGTTCTTTCATCTACAGGCTGGACCAACAAGGTAGGTGTGTCTAATAGAGTGGACAATGAGTGGACACGATGCGTAAAACTTGTGGGGGTCCTGACCATTAAAGAACAGGGTGAAAAGGGGCTAACAAAGTATACAGAGAAGCAGATGAACCACAGTCATTGAAAGTAGAACTACAAAGTGCTTCTATGTGATAGATGTAGATAGTACAAGTACTTTGTTACTGTACTTAGGTACTTTTTTGATATCTGTACTTTACTTGAGTATTTCTGTCACCTAATACTTTTTTTTAACTCTTACTCACTACATTTCAAAAGAAAAATCTGTACTTTTTACTCACTACATTTTGAAAACAGACTCGTTACTTTAGTTTCAACAATCTTTTATCTCCTTATTTATGTATTTTTTAATCAGGCAATTCTATTTAGGGTCCCAATGAAGCGCAAATCATAATCCTACTGGATGTGAAGGGCTACTTTGACAGCTTTCAGGCCTCAGCAGTGAGCGCTCGGAAAAGAAAAGAAAACAAACAAACGAGACACCTCTTGGCGAATGAGATGCCTATTGTGTCTCCCAAATACGCAAGAGCTCGTGGCAAAGATACCCTGTTAAAGAAATTTGAGTTTCTCAAGAGAATTATTTTTCAAGAAATACTTTTACTTTTATACTTTAAGTCCATTTGAGAGCATGTACTTTTATACTTTTACTTGTGTAAGAAATGTAGTCATACTTCAACTTTTACTTAGTATTTGTTTTACCAGATTACTAGTACTTTTACTTAAGTAAGGAACTCATGTATTTCTGCCACCTAAGCTGATAACATGTACATAGAGAGATTTGGATAGAATCCATAGTTTATCTATATACATTGATTAAAAATGCTATTTTAGTGTCATTTTTGATTTATGACTTTCATCTGCTAATGCTACTAATATGTCCAGTACATACAACAGAGGTTAAGATCTGTGCCAACCATCAACACTCAGCCATGGAATTTAACTGCGTTGAATTAATAATAGGTATATGCTACCAGCTATTGTTTATTTCAGCTTACAGAATTCAGTTTCCTATCTGTCTGGCTGCCTGTTCTACCATAACGGAAACTCTGACTGTATCATTTGTGGGTAAAAAGTTAACCGCAGAAAGAGTGTACAGCAGAACGTATATGATTCTTTTTGATTCTAGAGGCCAGGTGAAGAATAAAAACTGAGAAAAGCTTCCTCCTGCCTACAGTGTGTGATTCATCAGAAAGCTATGAATAATACTTTCTCATTTCATGACAGTCACTGGGAAAGTTTATTAAAATATTATTCACCCTTAAAGTGTTGCACAGGTCCTCTCCGTGCATTCTGGGAATGTAGGTCCTGACCTGGTTACTGTAAATCATGAGTTTTATGATTAGAACACTATAAAAGTGTGACGTCCTCCAAAAAAGCAGGATGTATCCGAGAACAATAAATCAAGGAATTTTTCCAAAGCGTTTGCCAGGTTACTGAGTACATGCATGACTTTGTTAATTATATAATAAAAAAGAACCCACATTAAAAATGGCAGCAGTATAAATGTAACTATGGGCATTCGGGACCCAGTCGTAATACCCTGGCCCAATTATTTATTTTGTTTATATTGATGTGAAAACAAATACAGCAAACTATTTATAAAATTGATTCATATTAACTCATATATTTGTTAACGATAAAAATAGAAATGATGGCATGTGAAGGACATTTGGACACCCTTCAAATTCCTAGAAATCATTGGGCCTTATATGACTGATTAGGTGGAACCAAAAGAAATGTAGGCGTAATCAGTTCTCTGACTTTTCAAACCTTGTGCAAACATTCAACAGGCTCTTCTAAGCAGCTGAGGGATCTGGGGATGAAACTAATTGATGCCTACAAAGCAGATGAAGGCTATAACAAGATCCAAGCTACAGCAATTATCACTGTACGAAATGCCCTTACTAAAGGCAGCCAAATCAAGATCTGGACGAATAAAACTGAAAAAAAAACTGAAAACTGAAAAAATCCCCATAAGGAGCCGCGAGAAAGTTCCACTGAGTGTTTTGACCCAGTCTAGGGTCAGGTCGTGATAGAAAGCGAGAGTAGGCTCTCTGCTCAGACCCCTGCCAGACCAAACACTGGACCAAACCAAACAACTGCAGGTTTATGTTCCTCAAACGTTCAACAGCCAGCTGAGACACTGGCCTAAAATAATGAACAAAACAACTAAAGGTTACAAAAACTAACTAGAACCTGAAAACAAAAGACAACAAAAGTACAAAGAAGCTATCCTAACTCCCTACGTTACAGGGGAAAAGGGTAACCAAACAAAAGGCGCTCGTCCCCTACGTCCCATAGACTTTTACAAAGACTACTAATGCTTTAACTACATTAACAAGCCAAGTGAAGCGCATCAAAGAGCCGGGGTGGCCTAGGCAGGACTTCTCCTACGTCAGGTCAAGGGGAAGAGAACCTAAACGTCTCCCCAAGATGGCTGTTCAATGATCATTTATCCTGAGAGGCGCCCCCAAGTTGTTAAACATGTACCTGCACACGATGTAACAGAGGAAAAACACAACTAGGCTGATGGCAAACAGGCAAAGGCTATTATGAGCAGGGGTGGTAACAGGAGTGGTGCTGGTGCACCATTCTTCTGCAGTGATGCTGCCTCAAACATGATCTGGATAGAAGGTTCATTAAAAGGAAATCTAACCTGGCAGCTGAAAAACAACAACATTTAGATTTTGGGAGGAAGTCAGGTGGGGGAAGCAACTCTTTGGCTCACTAAAGGTACGTAGAGTAAGAGGAACAAGATTTGTTAGAAAGAACTGCCCACCAACTGTTAATCGTGGGTGTGGAACTATTATGCTTTTGACTACTATGTAAACCAGTGGCACAGGAAGTACTGCATAAGCAACAATGGATTCCACTAAATGCCAGCCAATTCCACTGCAGATTAAGCTAAAAGATGCTGGCTTCTACAACAGCTCAGTGATCCACAGCATACCACCATGAACTACTTCAAGTAACCCAAGCGGAAGCTTTTAGAAAGGCGCCCTAATCGTGCCCCAATGTCTTCGAGAACCTGTGCACAGGACTATGAGCGCTCTGCAGCGACGAGTGGGTGCAAATTTCTGAAACAGCCTTTTCCCCATGACTGTGCACGTGTACATATATAGCATGTGCGACTGGTGTTGACCTAAAATCAAAAAGTACATCAACCGTGTAACTGTGTGGGTTGACTAAGTGGATGGATGGGTGGATGGATACTTTATTGATCCCAGAGGGATATTCAAGGCATCCAATAGCTATTCCACAAGTGCACAAGGTAAGGCAAAACAGGACAGTTACAAAAAAATAAATAAATCTAGAATAAAAAATAAACAGAATATAGTATATACATAATAGAAATAGAAAAGGTCTCGCAGTGTGTATGTGAGAGTGATGACAGTAGTGCAGTTAATCAGTGTAAACAGACTCTGGTAGTGGAAATACACAGTTATACAGTCTGCAGTGCAAATGTGCAATAAACAGCAGCAGTAATATTTATATGTAAACGTGTATAATATAATAGACATAGTATAATAATAATAGTATAGTCATTATTCTAAACAGTTAACAGTATAGTATATATAACATACAGTTATACAGACAAATCTGTGAAATAAATATAATATGATACAGTCTGATAACTGATGACTGATATAGGGGTCCGGAGTATAACAGTGTCTAATAGCTGATATAGGGGTCCGTAGGATAACAGTGTTACAGTATTAGGTTTTACTGTGCTGGGATAAATTAAACAGTCTGATGGCCTGAGGGACAAAAGACTTCCTCAACAGTCTGTGGAGGGCTGTGTTGTTTGTGTACCACTGAAATAACATTCACGAATATGTATTTAGAGTAAATGTATCCACAGATAAACATAGGTACACCTATTTGCATGTTTAGAGCTGTTCCGTATATCATTTTGTAGCTCTAAACCTTCATCAACAGAGAAGTTTCACCTTGGCATTGGGACGGGTGGGGGGTTTAAAAGGGTCGTTCAGGAAATATGCATCCCTCTATCTGTGTAGTGCAGTGGCTTGTTTTTCCTGTTCCAACTGTGGCTACTTTCCTTGCAGAGCACTGAGACGCCCGCACTATGGTACCAGGCCTCTATTTGCTGCAAGCTAGGGGAAAATAGCAGAGTGGGCTCGCTATGCCATGTTGTTTGTAGTTCCATTATTGTCAAAAGAAGTAATGTTTATGTTTAGCTGGTTTAGGTTCGTTCACATGAGAACTTTTATGTTAAAGGGCCTTAATACGGGTGGAATGGTGGGATTTTCAGAGAAGAACAGAGGGCTGTTTTTATCTGCTGCATTATAGACTGTAACTTTAAGTGATCTAAGTTTCTCCTGGGAGTTCTGAACATTTGAGTACTTTGCAGTGTGCCTGGTTTGATAGCCTATTCAAGTCCAGCCTTCATACATCAGAAAAGTAGCATAAAACAGTCTAGAAGAAATGTGGTGGGTTCAGCTCAAACTTCATTCATTTAGTCACTAGGAGCATCTCCAGTGGTGGAAAATGAATGCTAACAATGCTATAAATGTGAACTTGTGTTTTGTTTCCATTCACATCACTTATTTGTTTACTGGTTTCTTACCAGGAGCGGGTGGAGGTGGTTGCTTGAGTTTACTGTTGCTTTTGTTTGGTGACCTTGGAGTATTAGAGGACAGGATGAGCCAGGGCTAGCTGGTTAGTATGCAAATGTAAGCTATTTCCTCACATTATTTTATTAATATTCATTAGTGTTTTTTTAAACTTAATGTTAACATGTTTAAAACTAAAAATCTTAATTGTACCTTGAAGGACCTCTAGACAGTCCATACTTTTGCTCTATGACTATAGACCTCTTAAGTCGTGTAGCATTCTGTGCCTAGCATCATACCCATACTAGGAACTCTGGGTCTAAGCTGGATTTCCCAATGGCAAAAATGACACGAAAACTTTCCAAATCTTTATGTTTGTTCTACATATAAGCCAAAATATGAACATTGCTACATATTTGTTAACAGCGACTTGCCACTCCTCTGCGCTGAAATGCCTTTCCACTAAAGTAAGTCGACTATAAACCTTCAGCACTATTATATAATAACACCAGATGCTCTTTGTGCATACTTATATTGTCAAAGCAACTTAACCACCATACTTGGCCCAGCTCGCTGGTTTGTTTGGAATATGTGCTCCTGTCAGTTCATATTTCAGCTCTTTAACAACCTCCAGTGACATTCAGTTTACAGCCATTATAGTGACTACAGGGCTTGAGAGTGTCATTTTATCAAAATTTCTTGATGATTTGACCAATAAAAGTGATCTAAAACTGCTTTAAGCAAAATACCGTTTTATTAAATTACACTGAAAGTGAAGAACGGTTTTGTCCCCTGCTGTAAAATCATAATTTTGGAAAAACTTGTTTTTCTTTAGACAGTAACAGCATGCACTGTCTTAGCAGATGCACAGGTTAGCCTCTATCCTCCTAGCTAGGAAATCAGTTGTGACCTAACTAGTAGGTGGAATAGGTTGCGAGAGATTTTTTTATAATATGCAGAACTTTTAGAGCTAGAAAAGTGCATTTCCTAAAGGAATCCCAGGTTGGTTGAGCATAAACGACAAATATAGGAATGCGGGTGGATATGTCTGTGGATTGAGTACAGGCAGTTTATTGGTTGTAGGTTAAATGAAACCATAATGTTTGGGTTTGACCAAAAATGAATGGGATCCTATGGGGGGAATGAGTCATGAATAAACAACAAATAGAGGAGTGCGGGTCAGTATGTCTGTGGATTTGTCCTTGGGGACATGCCCTGAGTGAGTACAGGCGATTTGGTGGCTGTAGCTTAAATAAAACCGAAAATGAATAGAACTCCATGGGGAGGAAAAAGAGGGATGGAAAAAACAACAACAAACAGACAAGTGCGGGTCTAACCAACAAGACAGTCGTGGTCAAGTGTCTGCCCTGAATAGGTGTCTGTCAGTCGAGCAGAAGTACGATAGATTGGCGTGCATTGTTCTATCCTAAAAATCAGCTGTATATAAAAACTGTATACAAGCCTGAATCACACCATCAAACCAGACAGTATAGAGTTGGAGCAGAGTTGATATCTTAAAAACTGCAGGGCCGGTTATGCAGTGGAAATCTGGTAGACAAATAATAACTAGAAAAGTTATTGTTGCGCAGCTTAAGCAGTGCAAGAAACGAGGGCTGAATAAATGACAAGTAGAGGAGTGCAGGTCAGTGTGTTTGGGGATCTACCCTGAGTAAGTACATGCAGTTTGGTGGCTGTAGGAAAAAAACAACTAACAGACGAGTGCAGGTCAAACCAACACTCGAGTTGTGATCGGGGTTAATGTATGCAAAACGATGTCTGTCGGTCAAGCAGATGTTGAGTAGATTGGTGTGCACTTTTCTATCCTATTCATTTTCTATGGCGGAGATCCGGCAGAAAAATAATAATAATAATAAAAAGAGTTAAATAGAGTTATTTATATAATGTAAAATGAGAGCAAATGTTATGCGGATTTACTGTCAGTGAACGAATTGCTTTAAGAGTTTAGACTCATGAACCTAACACGCAGTGGATTTGGACCCAAATGGCTGAGACTGTAAGGCGGATCTGCTGGAGAGAAAACCCCGATGTGGATCGGAATAGTCTGTCTGTACTGATACTTCTGTTACTAAATTAAAGACTTTTAAATCAGAAAGTGTTCAGTTTTCAGTGACGAAACTGTAAGCTAACTCCTCTATTTGTCGTTTATTCATGACTGTCATTTATTCTACAATTTGTGGGGTCATGTGGGGTCATGGATGCTCTCGTTGGGTTCGCCGTGGGTGGGCGGGCGCACTGACTTCACAGACGTGCTGGGCCTTATAGCCCTCTATAAGCTGTATTGGCGGCCAAACTGAGGGTATAAATAGAGGTGTCTCCATTCGGAGTCTTCGGATTAGTGATTAGGTCTCCCCACAGAGCAACTACTTAATGTTCTCACTCTCGTTGTGTCTTGTTTCTCCTTCCATCACGCAGGACTTTTTTTCAAGCTAGGTTAAATCACAGGCGGAAGAGTGCCCGCGTGTCCTAATGGCAAAGACACTGGCCTCCTAGAGATTGTGGGTTCGAGTGCCACTTGGGGTGTGGAGCTGGTAGAGTAAAGCAGCAGGTATCTGAAGATTAGAAAAGTGCATTTCCTAAAGGTGAAGGTAAGGAAGGAATAAACATTACATAGAGAAGTGTATATCAGAGTTTGGGGATCTGCCCTGAGTGAGTACAGGAAGTTTGGTGGCTGTAGGTTAAACATAACCATGATGTTTGGCTTTGCCAGAAAACAAATAGAACTTGATGGAAGGAACAAGGGATGAATAAATGACAAATAGAAGAGTGTGGGTTAAAATGTCTGTGGGTTCCAGCTTGGGGACCTGCTCTGAGTAAATACATGCAGTTTGGTGGTTGTAGGTTGAATGAAATGGGGAAAAACAGCAGATGAGTGTGGGTTCAACCAACACTTCATTCGTGGTTGGGGGTCTACCTTGAGTCAGTGTGTGTGAAATAGTGTGTCTGTCAGTTGAGCAGAAGTTCTTTACATGGGCACTCTAAAGTTTTTCCATCCTATTTGTTCTCTTCTTCTCTATATCTGTTTTTTTCCGAAATCTGTGCATCTGATCAAAAAGCTATATACAAGCCCATATCACACAATGAGACCGGACAATCTGGATTGAAACGGATTGACTTAACTATAATAACCATAATATGCTAGATAAGTCTTACAGGGTCATTATAACACGCAGAGTCACCCTTACATATAGTTCCCTGGGTGTGTGTGTATACAGGGCACTGTCTTGGCCCAGCTTCAAACAGTGCAGTGGAATTAGCAGTACACAGTAAATGACGTACCATGTACACATACAGAAAACACTCAGTTGTTATTATGGTTGTGTATTGCAGTGTGCAACTATAATGTTATTAATTTTTAGCTTTCTACCAGGTCTTCACCTAGTTCTGTAGTTTTCTATATATCAACTCCGCTCCAACTCCAGATTGTCTGGACTGATTGTATGATTCAGGCTTGTATATAGCTTTTTGATTGGATGTATGGATTCTGAAAAACAACAGATTTCTTTCAGATTTGTTTCCCATAGAAAATCATTAGGATGGAAATGTGCACGCCAATCTACTGAACTTCTGCTCAACCGACAGACACCGTTTCACATATACTGATTCAGGACAGACC
>CM038727.1:27197168-27357168 GCA_021613375.1 Megaleporinus macrocephalus | reverse complement strand
TTGACAACCTATATCAGCTTTACAAACCACCAGCTATTATCCAATCAGCAACCTGTCCACTGTATGTTCAGATACTTGGATTCAGCAATGACCTTAATGTACTTCTATGATGTACAGTGTGCGGAGTCTCTGTCTGTTGACCAATCAGCTATACAAAACTACTGATTATTATCCAATTAGCAACCAGTACACTGTATGTTCAGATACTTGGATTCAGAAATGAGCTTAATGTACTTAGATAGAATTCTACGATGTGCAGTGGGCGGAGCCTCTGTCTGTTGACAACCTATAAGCTATACAAACCACCGACTATTATCCAATCAGCAACCTGTACACTGTATGTTCAGATACTTGGAGTCAGCAATAAGCTTAATGTACTTAGATAGAATTCTATGATGTACAGTGGACGGAACCGCTGTCTGTTGACCAATCAGCTATACAAACCACCGGTTATTGTCCAATCAGCAACCTGTACACTGTATGTTCTTGGATTTAGAAATGAGCTTAATCTACTAAGAATTCCTGGAGAAAATACTTCGACAAGCGGAAGATCACACTGAATTGTGGGAGAGTTGGCAGCCCTGGAATATCCATATTTCCCAACTAGTGTGTAGTTATCCTCTGCTGTTAACACTGGATAATGGCTACCCTGGCTAGTGAACACACCATCCTGCTTGGTTTCTGTTTTAGTGCAACACAGTCAACCTGGGTGTGACATCATTCCCAGCTAACCTCTGAGGTAAATGGGACACAACATAAGAAGTCTTATGACCCTAAGAACAAGGCACTGGGCCGCACTGTAAATATGAATTATTAACTCATTTCTGAGTACAGACGTAAGTTGAGGACAGACTGTTTTCTCATGAGACACTATCAACATATGAGTTCAAAGCCTTCATAATTTTAGCATGAAAGAAAAATTCAAACTCTGATTGCTGTCCCAAATGAGACAAAAAGATGTTTTTGATTTGACTAAATAAACATATACACTATGCAGGTAGAATTCCTGATGAATTCAAATGTCAAGATAGAGTTTATTTTGTTCTGTATTTATTAGTACATGCATTAGTTGATAGTGAGTATTAAAATTTTATAGCTGTTGATATATGGCTTATTCATCTGATCCTGATTGATGTCTGATTATTTATTCAGTAGTACTCTTGTTATCAACTGACACTTCTTAATTTAACACTTACTGACCTGCATGGTCAGTCCTAAGGCTTATTGATTTCTGAGACTGTATCTTAAATAACTTAATAAAAAAGGACATTACATGTCATTTGGCCAATGTTGCCCAACTGTATATAATGATCTCTATTATCACAACAATGTTTCTACTGCCATGTGTTTTTTTCTTATTCATTATTGAAGTATGACCTATATTGGCAGTAACCCAGTCAATGGCATAGGAAAGATGCTTTGTGACCTTTGAGTTCTTGGATGTATTTGGCTTTTCAACGTCACACTTTTATAGTGTACTAATCATAAAACTAATGGTTTACAGTGCCAGTTCAACACCTACTTTATGTCCTTGTTTAGAGATGACCTGAAATACACACTTCATGTGTACACGTGTCACATTTGAATAACCACAATGACTTTCCCACCATCACTGTCATTGTCGAGAAACGGTGGCTTTTCTCGGTTTCCATTCTTCCCCTTTCACCTTTCACACTTGTGGTTTCACAGTCTCGATGCAGGTTAAAGTTTAATTTATTCATATAGTCTTTATATTATAGTCTTGAAAAACACTCATAATGCAAATAGACCCAAATAACTTTAATGCTTTATAAACCAAAAACAGTCACAGTTCTCATTATACACCCATCAGCCATAACATTAAAACCACCTCCTTGTATCTACACACACTGTCCAGTTTATCAGCTCCACTTACCACATAGGAGCTACACTTACAGACTGTCTTTAATTCTCAGGAACCCCCAGAGGACCACCACAGAGCAGGTACTGGTAAAGAGGTGGATCATTCCCAACACTGCAGTGACACTGACATGGTGTGTTAGTGTGTGTTGTGCTGATGTGAGTGGATCAGACAGAGCAGTGCTGCTGAGAGAACATCTCAGTGTCACTGCTGGACTGAGAATAGTCCACCAACCAGCAACATCCAGCCAACAGTGTCCTGTGAACAGCGTCCTGTGAGCACTAAAGAAGAACCAGGGGAACACAAACTGGGCAGCAACAGATGATCTAAGCTGTCGTCTCTGACTTTACATCTACAAGGTGGACCAACATGGTAGGAGTGGCTAATAGAGTGGAGAGTGAGTGGACACAGTGTTTGAAAAGTGTTGTACCAGTACCACACACACTAACACACCAACGTTAGTGTCACTGCAGTGCTGAGAATGACCCACCACCCAAATAATACCCGCCCTGTGGTGGTCCTTTGGGTGTCCTGATCATTGAAGCACAGGGTGAAACAGGGCTAACAAAGTATGCAGAGAAACAGAGGAATACAATCTCCTGTATTGTAAGTGGAGCTGATAGAATAAACAGTGTGTGTAGATACAAGGGGGTGGTTTTATTGTTATGGCTGAAACATGACCATGTTTAGTCTATCTTTATCTCTTAGATTTAAACGTCTATTTTATGGATGCTTTGCTGCTTTAGGCTCTGGGCTAACTGCCATAATTGACAAAACTTTTTTTTTTGTGTCTACTTGAAAGAAAGGAATAATCCAGCAGAAGATTGTCTGGTCACCAGCTTGTGATCTGAAGCTCAAGCAGAGTTGGCCTATGTTTTAGCTTATGCAGAGAGACAAAGATCCAAAACCAAGCGCACCTCCAAATGCCTCAAAAGAAATTAAATGAAGGCTAGAGAAGGAGTGGGCTAGTCAAAATCCTGAGTTGAGTCCCATTAAGATGCTGCAGCAGAACCATTAACTTGCAGCTCAAGCTCGAGAGCCTTCCAGTGTGGCTGAATTAAAGCAGTCCTGCAAAAAGAGTGGGCCTGAATTCCTTCACAGCAGTGTAAGGCTGATCTCCAGGTATAGGAAGCATTTGTTTACAGTTGTCACTGTATGTTTCTGTATTTTCTCCTTCATTAAATAACTTTGTTAAATAACATCTTCCTCATTACATCTTTTATGAAGGTCTGAAACCACATAAAGTGACGAATATGCAAAAATAGAGACAACACTTTTCCATGGCACGTAGTGGTTGAGAATAGACGATATGGTTTTAATCAATAAAACACTCCAAACAAATCCTTATTAGAAATTAGACATTAGAAAGAGGCTTTATTTAACATATATTTTGAGTTTTTAAATGTAATTCACAACTAATAACTGACGTCTGGTTCAGGTTCAGGTTTGAAGATATACTGTAGATCACATCATGTTGGAAATGCACTTTAAATCAAATCAAAAACTGTATAAGAACAAATAAATGTTTCTTTTTATGTATCATGCTTTCCAAACTTTCCAAACTTTCCTGAATTGCTAGTGTCTAAAAAGAGATGAATCATGTGCAATGCTGATATATGCTGATATCTTTGGGGGCAGTAGTGGGCTGGAGGTTAGGGAACCAGCCCCTGCGACCGGAAGGTTGCCGGTTCCATCCCATGAACCGACAGGCTCCAAACCCCGACTGGCGCTGTGGTAGGGCTGCCCACCGGAGGCTCACTGCCCCCTAGTGGATTTGTTCATGTGTGTGTGTGTGTGTGTGTGTGTGTGTGTGTGTGTGTGTGTGTGTGTGTATATATATATATATATATATATATATATATACATACAGTGATTCACTACATGGATGGGTTGAATGTGGAGATCTTGAATTTCCCTCTGGAATCAATAAAGTATATATCAAATCTAATCTAATCTAACCCCCCCCCCCCCCCCCCCCCCCTATCTGCAACTGACTTAAGTTAA
Organism: Megaleporinus macrocephalus; assembly: GCA_021613375.1. Taxonomy (NCBI): domain Eukaryota; kingdom Metazoa; phylum Chordata; class Actinopteri; order Characiformes; family Anostomidae; genus Megaleporinus; species Megaleporinus macrocephalus. The sequence continues at coordinate 27,353,285 of CM038727.1, read as the reverse complement.
TGCAAAGGTGATGATGATGGTTTAGTACACTGAAGTTAATGTGATGACAATAACCACAATAGACACGATTATGATGGTGAGCCCAAGCCCCAGTGCTAGGTTGTTCAGGATTAACGCTGTCCGTGAGCACCTCTCGGCTTCTGATCTGTTTCCAGCCCTGTTGGCATCTCGAGCCTGCAAGGATAAAGAGAACGTCAAACATGATTCCCCTTCCCCCAAAAAATACGTTTATCCAAGTGTACCATTAGTTTACTTCTTTTAGACTAAAAGGAAGTGAGTATTCTTTTAGTTTACTTTTTATGTACTTCTCAGTGATATACTCAATACAGTTATACTTAAGTATGCTTGGGTTATACTGACAAGTATAGAACGGTCTAAGTATATTCGGCCTTTACTTGTACTTAATCTTTTGATTGAGATAGTAGAAGTAAGTATTCTTGCTCTGCACAAAAACACATCCAGTACACTATTTATTTAAATTTATGATTTATAAAGATTTATAAAAATACAAGTATGTTTCTTAATCTGAGTGTGTCTTGTTTATTTTACGTGTGTCCACTGGTGAGTAAGTAAACATTGTTAAGTTCTATTTTAAGTAGAAAAAAATCCTTAAATCTAGTCATATACTTTAAAGTACAACAATAATATAAGCAGTAAATTATAAGTATTATGTTCACTTAAAGAAAACTTACAAACTAGTAAACTAACTGTAAACCCTTAAGTTTACTTTTAGTGTAGTTGCAGTACAAAAGATGTAAACTAGTTGCATACTTGGTTTACTACTCTTACACTTAAAGTGTACTTAAAAGTATACTTTTAAAAACTAGAAAGTGGGCCAATTTGGTCCCAAGAAGTATTAAAATAGTACATATACAAGTGTACTACTAGTACAATGACATTAGTATAGTAACTACATAAAGTATACTTAATCTAAAAATACAAAAAACTTATTAAAAATTAATAAAACGTTTCTAAAAAATGTTTTTAAAAAGTGTTCACTGAGCTTTACCGTCTAATGAGTTTTACAATCTAAAACGGAATTCCGGTTTATGCTCTGCTTCCTGTCTTCCCCTTCACCCTTGTGGAACATTAATCCACCTTGTGGTTCTTGCTTGTGGACTTCGTTGATGTCCTCTTGTGTCCTCTTGTGTACTCTCAAGTCTTCTCATGTCTTCTCCAGCTCTATGAATCTCAGGATCTTCCTGCTTCAGGTTTTTGAATCTCTGGACCTTTGTGCTTCAGGTTTTTGAACTCCTCGTGGAATGTTTGTATTTTTGTATACTTCCTGAACTCTATGGACTTCTTTGTTACAACTTTTTGAGTTTTTGGCTTTTTGGATAACCTTCTGGGCTTTTGTGGTTTTGAACTCTTTTTGGTTTTTGGTTTTCGCCTTTAAAATGCTTTTAAATGGGTTTTGACAGTTTTCTCTGATTGCTGTTGTTTTCTTGAATAAAACCTGCCTAATGGATCCTCTTCCTGTGCCTGAGCTTCCTACGTCACACTCTGCTTGTAACCAAAGCATGAACTTATTTCTCTGCATCACTTGGAGATAGAAAAGGCCAAACTCCAATCATAAAAAGCTATTTTAGTGTCTGCATTTACGTAATGAGATACAGGATAAACAGAGCTCAGAGATCACACCCACGTTTCTGATTTCAGGTTTAAGATAAAAGAACCAAGCTTTCCACGAAGGGAAAAGCAAAAGCCCCAAAGCTGAACCTCGGGGGACGCCAAAACACATGCTGAATGGTTATTGATGAATGATTTTTCAGTGAAACCAAGAACTTTATTTATGATTTACGGTTAACTGAGTATTCAAGATGGTGGATTTGAATCTTTTGATTAAGTTTAACAAAAGCTGTACTAAGATCCGATAAGACCAGAACGAAAGGATTTTATATATCAATGCTAAACCTGAGGTCATTGACAGCACGACAGTACTTTGGTTGGACAACTCTGCCTAAAGCTTTTGTGATACGAGAAGACAAAAAAAACCCAGTTTAAAGCTGTACTTAAATGATTAAGTACAAAAGCAGCCGTGCTACTCTTGACAGAGAGCACTTTACAATAGTTAAGACATCATTTTGAACACAGTCAAAACTTATCTTTATTAGGGAAGTAGGAGGAGGATGCTGAGTCTACATGGATTATCGTTTTATAGCAGTTATAAACCCTAATATCTCATAACAGAAAAATATGTAGGCAACATATCAGCAAAGTTATAGGAGCTTGTTCCAGCTGGCTGAGTTATGCTCTGTCTTAATGAGGTGATTTTAATTAAGACACAAGACTATAAGACCTAAAATCCATTCATCCATCCTTTATCTTCCACATTATCCCACTAATCAGGGTACACCATGGACAGGTCACCAGTCCATCACATGGCATATTAATAAACATATTGTTTTATATTTTGCATGAATCTTTTAGTAAAGAATCCTAGCAAAGAGCTGGTGCTGTCTTCCACCAACTAACTAAAACCTGGTTACACAAGTTAACCTGGTTAACAAGTGTTCTCATGGTAATACAGCCATTTACTTTAGAGTCAAAACAACAGCCTTTGCTGCTCTTTAACCCTTTAATGCAAGGGAATCATAATTGATCCAAAAGTTTTTGAGAGCTGTAAATCACTGTTATTATTGTTTTTTCTAAAAAGCCTGATGTTCACCTGAACTTTGCTCAAACCCACATGTTCTATTTTTTAATAGAGAACCAAAGATTGTAGTAGATACAGAACATGTGAAACACTGTTGTACAATATGGGAAAATGTTTTTTCCTGAGTTAGAAATGACTCGAGTAAACATTTAAACTAGTCTTAGAGTATAAAGGGTTAAAAAATTGTGTTCTAAATATAGTACAATAAATTGCAAAAAATTCCAGGTGTACCAAATATGATACAAAACAAATATGTGTTTTAATTGTATTATTATTATTATTATTATTATTATTATTATTATTATCAATTATTGTTTAATGATATATTCTCATTATTATTATTTATTGAAGGTCTAATAAACTGGCAATTTCTGGCAATTGTTTCATGGTCCAGGCTTTAAAGGGTTAAAGTGAAACTATTATTGCTGTTAGCGGATTCATATCAGACCCTATGTTTAAATTAATGCCAGGCCCTAACATCACTTTTCAGCACCAGCCCTAGTGAATCACCGACTGGCTCAAAGTCGAGGGCAGATAGGATTAGCGAAGAATGCTGATGTTGGTGAGATAAGGCAATAAAGAAATAAAGATTCTAAGATTAAAAAGCTAAGATTTTTCTGAATTCTCGGAAATCCTAAGTTTAAGATATATTTTTTCCCTCTGAAATATGCAGGACTCTGCAAAAGTGATGACATATGAGACATTTATATGTTTAATATATGAATAATTAATAATGTACTATTGGCCTTATTTATTAACAATTTATTATTTATTATATTATACATTGTTTTTAAACATTTCTTTTATCATTTGGTCAGTAAACATGAATTCGCTATGTTGTCCTCTAACTGCAATATTAGTCACTCTTTAAAAATAATATGCCTAGATACACTATACAGGACTGGTCATTTTATTGCATGTATTTCTGAATTTTTATGTTTATATGGTGCCTCTACAGGAAAAAGCCCATGACTCATATATTTGCTCAGTGTTTCACAGTACAGTAGTTTTATTTTAAATTACTGGGTTATATATTATTTCACGTAAAGTGTGTGCTTGTAAAGTAAGATGGAATATATGTATAGAACGAGATAGTAAAACTGCTTAAACATTAATGTACCACTAACACAGTGATGCATCATGATGCTAGGACTGATAATGATCAGAACAGACTGTACTGCTGTGCACTTTTGTAGTGTTGTGGGTAGTGATGTGTCTTTTATATGGCATTGCGTTACAGTTTCCTCCATAAAGCAAGTACAATTGACACAAGACAGAATCTGTGAACCTTTTGGCCCCTTGACTCAACTGGCATCTCATAATCTATGTATCAGCATAAGGTGTGACCACACTCTCAGCATGAACAGTCCATCCATAGGGCTTTGGTGCCTCATTACGAAGATAAATTCACATTTGAGAGTTCAGTGGTGGATCGATTTATGATCAAATGAATAATTCCATAGTTTATACATTATATTATCTTTTCCTTTAATTTGTTACCCGTCTGATTCGAAGTCGACGTAAATCAGAAATCAACAGTGTTAATGCGGAGGGACATGATTTCATTTATTAAGATTTAATTGCACTGTTGCCAACTCCTCAGTGAGGAAAGTAGCTATTGGCTGTCCTAAAAGTTGCTAAATGACGCAATCGCCTAATTTGCATAATGGATAATAATATCTTTGTAATATAATGTTTAAATATATTTTCACACTTACACTAGTACTTGTAGTCCACACTGCTAGACGTACCTATAAGCATACCTAGCAAGTATGTTCTAAGGCCACTATTTATGTCTATTTAAGTTTATTAGTAAAGTCTTAAATCTGGTAGTGTACTAAAACTTTTGTCTGTTAGTGTACTAAAACGTTTGACTGGTAGTGTACTAAAACGTTTGACTGGTAGTGATATAAACGTTTGTCTGGTAGTGTATCTAAAACGTTTGACGGGTAGTGTACTAAAACGTTTGACTGGTAGTGTACTAAAACGTTTGACTGGTAGTGTTCTAAAACGTTTGACTGGTAGTGTAATAAAACGTTTGTCTGGTGGTGTACTAAAACGTTTGGCTGGTGGTGTACTAAAACGTTTGACTGGTAGTGATATAAAACGTTTGACTGGTAGTGTAATAAAACGTTTGTCTGGTGGTGTACTAAAACGTTTGGCTGGTGGTGTACTAAAACGTTTGACTGGTAGTGTACTAAAACGTTTGGCTGGTAGTGTACTAAAACGTTTGTCTGGTAGTGTACTAAAACGTTTGACTGGTAGTGTACTAAAACGTTTGTCTGGTAGTGTCCTAAAACGTTTGTCTTGTAGTGTCCTAAAACGTTTGACTGGTAGTGTACTAAAACGTTTGGCTGGTAGTGTACTAAAACGTTTGGCTGGTAGTGTACTAAAACGTTTGACTGGTAGTGATCTAAAACGTTTGACGGGTAGTGTACTAAAACGTTTGACTGGTAGTGTATCTAAAACGTTTGACTGGTAGTGTACTAAAACGTTTGACTGGTAGTGTTCTAAAACGTTTGACTGGTAGTGTAATAAAACGTTTGTCTGGTGGTGTACTAAAACGTTTGGCTGGTGGTGTACTAAAACGTTTGACTGGTAGTGTACTAAAACGTTTGGCTGGTAGTGTACTAAAACGTTTGACTGGTAGTGTACTAAAACGTTTGTCTGGTAGTGTCCTAAAACGTTTGTCTTGTAGTGTCCTAAAACGTTTGACTGGTAGTGTACTAAAACGTTTGGCTGGTAGTGTACTAAAACGTTTGGCTGGTAGTGTACTAAAACGTTTGACTGGTAGTGTACTAAAACGTTTGGTTGGTAGTGTATTTAAAACGTTTGTCTGGTAGTGTCCTAAAACGTTTGTCTGGTAGTGTACTAAAACGTTTGACTGGTAGTGTACTAAAACATTTGGCTGGTAATGTCCTAAAACGTTTGTCTTGTAGTGTCCTAAAACGTTTTGACTGGTAGTGTACTAAAACGTTTGGCTGGTAGTGTACTAAAACGTTTGTCTTGTAGTGTACTAAAACGTTTGTCTGGTAGTGTACTAAAACGTTTGACTGGTAGTGTACTAAAACAATTGGTTGGTAGTGTATCTAAAACGTTTGTCTGGTAGTGTCCTAAAATGTTTGTCTGGTAGTGTACTAAAACCTTTGACTGGTAGTGTACTAAAACGTTTGACTGGTAGTGTATCTAAAACGTTTGACTGGTAGTGTACTAAAACGTTTGACTGGTAGTGTATGTAAAACGTTTGGTTGGTAGTGTATCTAAAACGTTTGGCTGGTAGTGTATTAAAATGTTTGACTGTTAGTGTACTAAAACGTTTGGTTGGTAGTGTATCTTAAACGTTTGACTGGTAGTGTACTAAAACGTTTGACTGGTGGTGTACTAAAACGTTTGACTGGTGGTGTCCTAAAAAGTTTGACTGGTAGTGTATCTAAAACGTTTGACTGGTGGTGTACTAAAACGTTTGACTGGTAGTGTATCTAAAACGTTTGACTGGTAGTGTTCTAAAACGTTTGGTTGGTAGTGTATCTTAAATGTTTGACTGGTAGTGTACTAAAACGTTTGACTGGTGGTGTCCTAAAAAGTTTGACTGGTAGTGTATCTAAAACGTTTGACTGGTAGTGTACTAAAATGTTTGGTTGGTAGTGTATCTTAAACGTTTGGCTGGTAGTGTACTAAAACGTTTGACTGGTGGTGTCCTAAAAAGTTTGACTGGTAGTGTATCTAAAACGTTTGACTGGTAGTGTACTAAAACGTTTGACTGGTAGTGTACTAAAACGTTTCACTGGTAGTGTACTAAAACGTTTGGCTGGTAGTGTATTAAAACGTTGGACTGGTAGTGTACTAAAACGTTTGTCTGGTAGTGTACTAAAACGTTTGTCTGGTAGTGTCCTAAAACGTTTGTCTGGTAGTGTACTAAAACGTTTGACTGGTAGTGTACTAAAACGTTTGGTTGGTAGTGTACTAAAACGTTTGACTGGTAGTGTACTAAAACGTTTGACTGTAGTGTATCTTAAACGTTTGGCTGGTAGTGTACTAAAACGTTTGGCTGGTAGTGTACTAAAACGTTTGGCTGGTAGTGTACTAAAACGTTTGACTGGTAGTGTACTAAAACGTTTGGTTGGTAGTGTATCTAAAACGTTTGTCTGGTAGTGTCCTAAAACGTTTGTCTGGTAGTGTACTAAAACGTTTGGTTGGTAGTGTACTAAAACGTTTGACTGGTAGTGTACTAAAACGTTTGTCTGGTAGTGTACTAAAACGTTTGTCTGGTAGTGTACTAAAACGTTTGACTGGTAGTGTATTAAAACGTTTGACTGGTAGTGTATCTAAAACGTTTGACTGGTAGTGTATCTAAAACGTTTGACTGGTAGTGTACTAAAACCTTTGACTGGTAGTGTACTAAACGTTTGGCTGGTAGTGTACTAAAACGTTTGACTGGTAGTGTACTAAAACGTTTGGCTGGTAGTGTACTAAAACGTTTGACTGGTAGTGTACTAAAACGTTTGACTGGTAGTGTATCTTAAACGTTTGACTGGTAGTGTATCTATAACGTTTGACTGGTAGTGTACTAAAACGTTTGACTGGTAGTGTATCTTAAACGTTTGACTGGTAGTGAATCTAAAATGTTTGGCTGGTAGTGAATCTAAAACGTTTGACTGGTAGTGTATCTAAAACGTTTGACTGGTAGTGTACTAAAACGTTTGACTGGTAGTGTATCTTAAACGTTTGACTGGTAGTGTATCTTAAACGTTTGACTGGTAGTGTACTAAAACCATTGACTGGTAGTGTATCTTAAACGTTTGACTGGTAGTGAATCTAAAACGTTTCGCTGGTAGTGAATCTAAAACGTTTGACTGGTAGTGTATCTTAAACGTTTGACTGGTAGTGTATCTAAAACGTTTGACTGGTAGTGTACTAAAACGTTTGGCTGGTAGTGATCTAAAACGTTTGTCTGGTAGTGTACTAAAACGTTTGGCTGGTAGTGTATTAAAACGTTTGACTGGTAGTGTATCTAAAACGTTTGACTGGTAGTGCACTAAAACGTTTGACTGGTAGTGTATCTTAAACGTTTGACTGGTAGTGTATCTTAAACGTTTGACTGGTAGTGTATCTAAAACGTTTGGCTGGTAGTGATCTAAAACGTTTGTCTGGTAGTGTATCTAAAACGTTTGACTGGTAGTGTACTAAAACGTTTGACTGGTAGTGTACTAAAACGTTTGGCTGGTAGTCTATTAAAACGTTTGACTGGTAGTGTATCTAAAACGTTTGACTGGTAGTGTACTAAAACCATTGACTGGTAGTGTATCTTAAACGTTTGACTGGTAGTGTATCTTAAACGTTTGACTGGTAGTGTATCTAAAACGTTTGACTGGTAGTGTATCTAAAACGTTTGGCTGGTAGTGATCTAAAACGTTTGTCTGGTAGTGTACTAAAACGTTTGGCTGGTAGTCTATTAAAACGTTTGACTGGTAGTGTATCTAAAACGTTTGACTGGTAGTGTATCTAAAACGTTTGACTGGTAGTGTTCTAAAACGTTTGACTGGTAGTGTAATAAAACGTTTGTCTGGTGGTGTACTAAAACGTTTGGCTGGTGGTGTACTAAAACGTTTGACTGGTAGTGTACTAAAACGTTTGGCTGGTAGTGTACTAAAACGTTTGACTGGGTAGTGTACTAAAACGTTTGTCTGGTAGTGTCCTAAAACGTTTGTCTTGTAGTGTCCTAAAACGTTTGACTGGTAGTGTACTAAAACGTTTGGCTGGTAGTGTACTAAAACGTTTGGCTGGTAGTGTACTAAAACGTTTGACTGGTAGTGTACTAAAACGTTTGGTTGGTAGTGTATTTAAAACGTTTGTCTGGTAGTGTCCTAAAACGTTTGTCTGGTAGTGTACTAAAACGTTTGACTGGTAGTGTACTAAAACATTTGGCTGGTAGTGTCCTAAAACGTTTGTCTTGTAGTGTCCTAAAACGTTTGACTGGTAGTGTACTAAAACGTTTGGCTGGTAGTGTACTAAAACGTTTGTCTTGTAGTGTACTAAAACGTTTGTCTGGTAGTGTACTAAAACGTTTGACTGGTAGTGTACTAAAACAATTGGTTGGTAGTGTATCTAAAACGTTTGTCTGGTAGTGTCCTAAAATGTTTGTCTGGTAGTGTACTAAAACCTTTGACTGGTAGTGTACTAAAACGTTTGACTGGTAGTGTATCTAAAACGTTTGACTGGTAGTGTACTAAAACGTTTGACTGGTAGTGTATCTAAAACGTTTGGTTGGTAGTGTATCTAAAACGTTTGGCTGGTAGTGTATTAAAATGTTTGACTGTTAGTGTACTAAAACGTTTGGTTGGTAGTGTATCTTAAACGTTTGACTGGTAGTGTACTAAAACGTTTGACTGGTGGTGTACTAAAACGTTTGACTGGTGGTGTCCTAAAAAGTTTGACTGGTAGTGTATCTAAAACGTTTGACTGGTGGTGTACTAAAACGTTTGACTGGTAGTGTATCTAAAACGTTTGACTGGTAGTGTTCTAAAACGTTTGGTTGGTAGTGTATCTTAAATGTTTGACTGGTAGTGTACTAAAACGTTTGACTGGTGGTGTCCTAAAAAGTTTGACTGGTAGTGTATCTAAAACGTTTGACTGGTAGTGTACTAAAATGTTTGGTTGGTAGTGTATCTTAAACGTTTGGCTGGTAGTGTACTAAAACGTTTGACTGGTGGTGTCCTAAAAAGTTTGACTGGTAGTGTATCTAAAACGTTTGACTGGTAGTGTACTAAAACGTTTGACTGGTAGTGTACTAAAACGTTTCACTGGTAGTGTACTAAAACGTTTGGCTGGTAGTGTATTAAAACGTTGGACTGGTAGTGTACTAAAACGTTTGTCTGGTAGTGTACTAAAACGTTTGTCTGGTAGTGTCCTAAAACGTTTGTCTGGTAGTGTACTAAAACGTTTGACTGGTAGTGTACTAAAACGTTTGGTTGGTAGTGTACTAAAACGTTTGACTGGTAGTGTACTAAAACGTTTGACTGTAGTGTATCTTAAACGTTTGGCTGGTAGTGTACTAAAACGTTTGGCTGGTAGTGTACTAAAACGTTTGGCTGGTAGTGTACTAAAACGTTTGACTGGTAGTGTACTAAAACGTTTGGTTGGTAGTGTATCTAAAACGTTTGTCTGGTAGTGTCCTAAAACGTTTGTCTGGTAGTGTACTAAAACGTTTGGTTGGTAGTGTACTAAAACGTTTGACTGGTAGTGTACTAAAACGTTTGTCTGGTAGTGTACTAAAACGTTTGTCTGGTAGTGTACTAAAACGTTTGACTGGTAGTGTATTAAAACGTTTGACTGGTAGTGTATCTAAAAGGTTTGACTGGTAGTGTATCTAAAACGTTTGACTGGTAGTGTACTAAAACCTTTGACTGGTAGTGTACTAAAACGTTTGGCTGGTAGTGTACTAAAACGTTTGACTGGTAGTGTACTAAAACGTTTGGCTGGTAGTGTACTAAAACGTTTGACTGGTAGTGTACTAAAACGTTTGACTGGTAGTGTATCTTAAACGTTTGACTGGTAGTGTATCTATAACGTTTGACTGGTAGTGTACTAAAACGTTTGACTGGTAGTGTATCTTAAACGTTTGACTGGTAGTGAATCTAAAATGTTTGGCTGGTAGTGAATCTAAAACGTTTGACTGGTAGTGTATCTAAAACGTTTGACTGGTAGTGTACTAAAACGTTTGACTGGTAGTGTATCTTAAACGTTTGACTGGTAGTGTATCTTAAACGTTTGACTGGTAGTGTACTAAAACCATTGACTGGTAGTGTATCTTAAACGTTTGACTGGTAGTGAATCTAAAACGTTTCGCTGGTAGTGAATCTAAAACGTTTGACTGGTAGTGTATCTTAAACGTTTGACTGGTAGTGTATCTAAAACGTTTGACTGGTAGTGTACTAAAACGTTTGGCTGGTAGTGATCTAAAACGTTTGTCTGGTAGTGTACTAAAACGTTTGGCTGGTAGTGTATTAAAACGTTTGACTGGTAGTGTATCTAAAACGTTTGACTGGTAGTGCACTAAAACGTTTGACTGGTAGTGTATCTTAAACGTTTGACTGGTAGTGTATCTTAAACGTTTGACTGGTAGTGTATCTAAAACGTTTGGCTGGTAGTGATCTAAAACGTTTGTCTGGTAGTGTATCTAAAACGTTTGACTGGTAGTGTACTAAAACGTTTGACTGGTAGTGTACTAAAACGTTTGGCTGGTAGTCTATTAAAACGTTTTGACTGGTAGTGTATCTAAAACGTTTGACTGGTAGTGTACTAAAACCATTGACTGGTAGTGTATCTTAAACGTTTGACTGGTAGTGTATCTTAAACGTTTGACTGGTAGTGTATCTAAAACGTTTGACTGGTAGTGTATCTAAAACGTTTGGCTGGTAGTGATCTAAAACGTTTGTCTGGTAGTGTACTAAAACGTTTGGCTGGTAGTCTATTAAAACGTTTGACTGGTAGTGTATCTAAAACGTTTGACTGGTAGTGTATCTAAAACGTTTGACTGGTAGTGTATCTAAAACGTTTGGCTGGTAGTGATCTAAAACGTTTGTCTGGTAGTGTACTAAAACGTTTGACTGGTAGTGTATTAAAACGTTTGACTGGTAGTGTATCTAAAATGTTTGACTGGTAGTGTATCTAAAACGTTTGACTGGTAGTGTACTAAAACGTTTGACTGGTAGTGTACTAAAACGTTTGGCTGGTAGTGATCTAAAACGTTTGGCTGGTAGTGTATCTAAAACGTTTGACTGGTAGTGTACTAAAACGTTTGGCTGGTAGTGAATCTAAAACGTTTGACTGGTAGTGTATCTTAAACGTTTGACTGGTAGTGTATCTAAAACGTTTGACTGGTAGTGTACTAAAACGTTTGACTGGTAGTGTACTAAAACGTTTGACTGGTAGTGTATCTTAAACGTTTGACTGGTAGTGAATCTAAAACGTTTGGCTGGTAGTGAATCTAAAACGTTTGACTGGTAGTGTATCTAAAACGTTTGACTGGTAGTGTACTAAAACGTTTGACTGGTAGTGTATCTTAAACGTTTGACTGGTAGTGTATCTTAAACGTTTGACTGGTAGTGTACTAAAACCTTTGACTGGTAGTGTACTAAAACATTTGACTGGTAGTGTATCTTAAACGTTTGACTGGTAGTGAATCTAAAACGTTTGGCTGGTAGTGAATCTAAAACGTTTGACTGGTAGTGTATCTTAAACGTTTGACTGGTAGTGTATCTAAAACGTTTGACTGGTAGTGTACTAAAACGTTTGGCTGGTAGTGATCTAAAACGTTTGGCTGGTAGTGTATCTAAAACGTTTGACTGGTAGTGATCTAAAACGTTTGACTGGTAGTGTATCTTAAACGTTTGACTGGTAGTGTATCTAAAACGTTTGACTGGTAGTGTACTAAAACGTTTGGCTGGTAGTGAATCTAAAACGTTTGACTGGTAGTGTATCTTAAACGTTTGACTGGTAGTGTATCTAAAACGTTTGACTGGTAGTGATCTAAAACGTTTGACTGGTAGTGTATCTTAAACGTTTGACTGGTAGTGTACTAAAACGTTTGACTGGTAGTGTATCTTAAACGTTTGACTGGTAGTGAATCTAAAATGTTTGGCTGGTAGTGAATCTAAAACGTTTGACTGGTAGTGTATCTAAAACGTTTGACTGGTAGTGTACTAAAACGTTTGACTGGTAGTGTATCTTAAACGTTTGACTGGTAGTGTATCTTAAACGTTTGACTGGTAGTGTACTAAAACCATTGACTGGTAGTGTATCTTAAACGTTTGACTGGTAGTGAATCTAAAACGTTTCGCTGGTAGTGAATCTAAAACGTTTGACTGGTAGTGTATCTTAAACGTTTGACTGGTAGTGTATCTAAAACGTTTGACTGGTAGTGTACTAAAACGTTTGGCTGGTAGTGATCTAAAACGTTTGTCTGGTAGTGTACTAAAACGTTTGGCTGGTAGTGTATTAAAACGTTTGACTGGTAGTGTATCTAAAACGTTTGACTGGTAGTGTACTAAAACGTTTGACTGGTAGTGTATCTTAAACGTTTGACTGGTAGTGTATCTAAAACGTTTGGCTGGTAGTGATCTAAAACGTTTGTCTGGTAGTGTACTAAAACGTTTGACTGGTAGTGTATTAAAACGTTTGACTGGTAGTGTATCTAAAATGTTTGACTGGTAGTGTATCTAAAACGTTTGACTGGTAGTGTACTAAAACGTTTGACTGGTAGTGTACTAAAACGTTTGGCTGGTAGTGATCTAAAACGTTTGGCTGGTAGTGTATCTAAAACGTTTGACTGGTAGTGTACTAAAACGTTTGGCTGGTAGTGAATCTAAAACGTTTGACTGGTAGTGTATCTTAAACGTTTGACTGGTAGTGTATCTAAAACGTTTGACTGGTAGTGTACTAAAACGTTTGACTGGTAGTGTACTAAAACGTTTGACTGGTAGTGTATCTTAAACGTTTGACTGGTAGTGAATCTAAAACGTTTGGCTGGTAGTGAATCTAAAACGTTTGACTGGTAGTGTATCTAAAACGTTTGACTGGTAGTGTACTAAAACGTTTGACTGGTAGTGTATCTTAAACGTTTGACTGGTAGTGTATCTTAAACGTTTGACTGGTAGTGTACTAAAACCTTTGACTGGTAGTGTACTAAAACGTTTGACTGGTAGTGTATCTTAAACGTTTGACTGGTAGTGAATCTAAAACGTTTGGCTGGTAGTGAATCTAAAACGTTTGACTGGTAGTGTATCTTAAACGTTTGACTGGTAGTGTATCTAAAACGTTTGACTGGTAGTGTACTAAAACGTTTGGCTGGTAGTGATCTAAAACGTTTGGCTGGTAGTGTATCTAAAACGTTTGACTGGTAGTGATCTAAAACGTTTGACTGGTAGTGTATCTTAAACGTTTGACTGGTAGTGTATCTAAAACGTTTGACTGGTAGTGTACTAAAACGTTTGGCTGGTAGTGAATCTAAAACGTTTGACTGGTAGTGTATCTTAAACGTTTGACTGGTAGTGTATCTAAAACGTTTGACTGGTAGTGATCTAAAACGTTTGACTGGTAGTGTATCTTAAACGTTTGACTGGTAGTGTACTAAAACGTTTGACTGGTAGTGTATCTTAAACGTTTGACTGGTAGTGAATCTAAAATGTTTGGCTGGTAGTGAATCTAAAACGTTTGACTGGTAGTGTATCTAAAACGTTTGACTGGTAGTGTACTAAAACGTTTGACTGGTAGTGTATCTTAAACGTTTGACTGGTAGTGTATCTTAAACGTTTGACTGGTAGTGTACTAAAACCATTGACTGGTAGTGTATCTTAAACGTTTGACTGGTAGTGAATCTAAAACGTTTCGCTGGTAGTGAATCTAAAATGTTTGACTGGTAGTGTATCTTAAACGTTTGACTGGTAGTGTATCTAAAACGTTTGACTGGTAGTGTACTAAAACGTTTGGCTGGTAGTGATCTAAAACGTTTGTCTGGTAGTGTACTAAAACGTTTGGCTGGTAGTGTATTAAAACGTTTGACTGGTAGTGTATCTAAAACGTTTGACTGGTAGTGTACTAAAACGTTTGACTGGTAGTGTATCTTAAACGTTTGACTGGTAGTGTATCTTAAACGTTTGACTGGTAGTGTATCTAAAACGTTTGGCTGGTAGTGATCTAAAACGTTTGTCTGGTAGTGTATCTAAAACGTTTGACTGGTAGTGTACTAAAACGTTTGACTGGTAGTGTACTAAAACGTTTGGCTGGTAGTCTATTAAAACGTTTGACTGGTAGTGTATCTAAAACGTTTGACTGGTAGTGTACTAAAACCATTGACTGGTAGTGTATCTTAAACGTTTGACTGGTAGTGTATCTTAAACGTTTGACTGGTAGTGTATCTAAAACGTTTGACTGGTAGTGTATCTAAAACGTTTGGCTGGTAGTGATCTAAAACGTTTGTCTGGTAGTGTACTAAAACGTTTGGCTGGTAGTCTATTAAAACGTTTGACTGGTAGTGTATCTAAAACGTTTGACTGGTAGTGTATCTAAAACGTTTGACTGGTAGTGTATCTAAAACGTTTGGCTGGTAGTGATCTAAAACGTTTGTCTGGTAGTGTACTAAAACGTTTGGCTGGTAGTGTATTAAAACGTTTGACTGGTAGTGTATCTAAAATGTTTGACTGGTAGTGTATCTAAAACGTTTGACTGGTAGTGTACTAAAACGTTTGACTGGTAGTGTACTAAAACGTTTGGCTGGTAGTGATCTAAAACGTTTGGCTGGTAGTGTATCTAAAACGTTTGACTGGTAGTGTACTAAAACGTTTGGCTGGTAGTGAATCTAAAACGTTTGACTGGTAGTGTATCTTAAACGTTTGACTGGTAGTGTATCTAAAACGTTTGACTGGTAGTGTACTAAAACGTTTGACTGGTAGTGTATCTCAAACGTTTGACTGGTAGTGAATCTAAAACGTTTGGCTGGTAGTGAATCTAAAACGTTTGACTGGTAGTGTATCTAAAACGTTTGACTGGTAGTGTACTAAAACGTTTGACTGGTAGTGTATCTTAAACGTTTGACTGGTAGTGTATCTTAAACGTTTGACTGGTAGTGTACTAAAACCTTTGACTGGTAGTGTACTAAAACGTTTGACTGGTAGTGTATCTTAAACGTTTGACTGGTAGTGAATCTAAAACGTTTGGCTGGTAGTGAATCTAAAACGTTTGACTGGTAGTGTATCTTAAACGTTTGACTGGTAGTGTACTAAAACGTTTGACTGGTAGTGTACTAAAACGTTTGGTTGGTAGTGTATCTAAAACGTTTGTCTGGTAGTGTCCTAAAACGTTTGTCTGGTAGTGTACTAAAACGTTTGGTTGGTAGTGTACTAAAACGTTTGACTGGTAGTGTACTAAAACGTTTGTCTGGTAGTGTACTAAAACGTTTGTCTGGTAGTGTACTAAAACGTTTGACTGGTAGTGTATTAAAACGTTTGACTGGTAGTGTATCTAAAACGTTTGACTGGTAGTGTATCTAAAACGTTTGACTGGTAGTGTACTAAAACCTTTGACTGGTAGTGTACTAAAACGTTTGGCTGGTAGTGTACTAAAACGTTTGACTGGTAGTGTACTAAAACGTTTGGCTGGTAGTGTACTAAAACGTTTGACTGGTAGTGTACTAAAACGTTTGACTGGTAGTGTATCTTAAACGTTTGACTGGTAGTGTATCTATAACGTTTGACTGGTAGTGTACTAAAACGTTTGACTGGTAGTGTATCTTAAACGTTTGACTGGTAGTGAATCTAAAATGTTTGGCTGGTAGTGAATCTAAAACGTTTGACTGGTAGTGTATCTAAAACGTTTGACTGGTAGTGTACTAAAACGTTTGACTGGTAGTGTATCTTAAACGTTTGACTGGTAGTGTATCTTAAACGTTTGACTGGTAGTGTACTAAAACCATTGACTGGTAGTGTATCTTAAACGTTTGACTGGTAGTGAATCTAAAACGTTTCGCTGGTAGTGAATCTAAAACGTTTGACTGGTAGTGTATCTTAAACGTTTGACTGGTAGTGTATCTAAAACGTTTGACTGGTAGTGTACTAAAACGTTTGGCTGGTAGTGATCTAAAACGTTTGTCTGGTAGTGTACTAAAACGTTTGGCTGGTAGTGTATTAAAACGTTTGACTGGTAGTGTATCTAAAACGTTTGACTGGTAGTGCACTAAAACGTTTGACTGGTAGTGTATCTTAAACGTTTGACTGGTAGTGTATCTAAAACGTTTGGCTGGTAGTGATCTAAAACGTTTGTCTGGTAGTGTATCTAAAACGTTTGACTGGTAGTGTACTAAAACGTTTGACTGGTAGTGTACTAAAACGTTTGGCTGGTAGTCTATTAAAACGTTTGACTGGTAGTGTATCTAAAACGTTTGACTGGTAGTGTACTAAAACCATTGACTGGTAGTGTATCTTAAACGTTTGACTGGTAGTGTATCTTAAACGTTTGACTGGTAGTGTATCTAAAACGTTTGACTGGTAGTGTATCTAAAACGTTTGGCTGGTAGTGATCTAAAACGTTTGTCTGGTAGTGTACTAAAACGTTTGGCTGGTAGTCTATTAAAACGTTTGACTGGTAGTGTATCTAAAACGTTTGACTGGTAGTGTATCTAAAACGTTTGACTGGTAGTGTATCTAAAACGTTTGGCTGGTAGTGATCTAAAACGTTTGTCTGGTAGTGTACTAAAACGTTTGACTGGTAGTGTATTAAAACGTTTGACTGGTAGTGTATCTAAAATGTTTGACTGGTAGTGTATCTAAAACGTTTGACTGGTAGTGTACTAAAACGTTTGACTGGTAGTGTACTAAAACGTTTGGCTGGTAGTGATCTAAAACGTTTGGCTGGTAGTGTATCTAAAACGTTTGACTGGTAGTGTACTAAAACGTTTGGCTGGTAGTGAATCTAAAACGTTTGACTGGTAGTGTATCTTAAACGTTTGACTGGTAGTGTATCTAAAACGTTTGACTGGTAGTGTACTAAAACGTTTGACTGGTAGTGTACTAAAACGTTTGACTGGTAGTGTATCTTAAACGTTTGACTGGTAGTGAATCTAAAACGTTTGGCTGGTAGTGAATCTAAAACGTTTGACTGGTAGTGTATCTAAAACGTTTGACTGGTAGTGTACTAAAACGTTTGACTGGTAGTGTATCTTAAACGTTTGACTGGTAGTGTATCTTAAACGTTTGACTGGTAGTGTACTAAAACCTTTGACTGGTAGTGTACTAAAACGTTTGACTGGTAGTGTATCTTAAACGTTTGACTGGTAGTGAATCTAAAACGTTTGGCTGGTAGTGAATCTAAAACGTTTGACTGGTAGTGTATCTTAAACGTTTGACTGGTAGTGTATCTAAAACGTTTGACTGGTAGTGTACTAAAACGTTTGGCTGGTAGTGATCTAAAACGTTTGGCTGGTAGTGTATCTAAAACGTTTGACTGGTAGTGATCTAAAACGTTTGACTGGTAGTGTATCTTAAACGTTTGACTGGTAGTGTATCTAAAACGTTTGACTGGTAGTGTATCTTAAACGTTTGGCTGGTAGTGAATCTAAAACGTTTGACTGGTAGTGTATCTTAAACGTTTGACTGGTAGTGTATCTAAAACGTTTGACTGGTAGTGTACTAAAACGTTTGACTGGTAGTGTATCTTAAACGTTTGACTGGTAGTGTACTAAAACCTTTGACTGGTAGTGTACTAAAACGTTTGACTGGTAGTGTATCTTAAACGTTTGACTGGTAGTGAATCTAAAACGTTTGGCTGGTAGTGAATCTAAAACGTTTGACTGGTAGTGTATCTTAAACGTTTGACTGGTAGTGTATCTAAAACGTTTGACTGGTAGTGTACTAAAACGTTTGGCTGGTAGTGATCTAAAACGTTTGGCTGGTAGTGTATCTAAAACGTTTGACTGGTAGTGATCTAAAACGTTTGACTGGTAGTGTATCTTAAACGTTTGACTGGTAGTGTATCTAAAACGTTTGACTGGTAGTGTATCTTAAACGTTTGGCTGGTAGTGAATCTAAAACGTTTGACTGGTAGTGTATCTTAAACGTTTGACTGGTAGTGTATCTAAAACGTTTGACTGGTAGTGTACTAAAACGTTTGACTGGTAGTGTATCTTAAACGTTTGACTGGTAGTGAATCTAAAATGTTTGGCTGGTAGTGAATCTAAAACGTTTGACTGGTAGTGTATCTAAAACGTTTGACTGGTAGTGTACTAAAACGTTTGACTGGTAGTGTATCTTAAACGTTTGACTGGTAGTGTATCTTAAACGTTTGACTGGTAGTGTACTAAAACCATTGACTGGTAGTGTATCTTAAACGTTTGACTGGTAGTGAATCTAAAACGTTTCGCTGGTAGTGAATCTAAAACGTTTGACTGGTAGTGTATCTTAAACGTTTGACTGGTAGTGTATCTAAAACGTTTGACTGGTAGTGTACTAAAACGTTTGGCTGGTAGTGATCTAAAACGTTTGTCTGGTAGTGTACTAAAACGTTTGGCTGGTAGTGTATTAAAACGTTTGACTGGTAGTGTATCTAAAACGTTTGACTGGTAGTGTACTAAAACGTTTGACTGGTAGTGTATCTTAAACGTTTGACTGGTAGTGTATCTTAAACGTTTGACTGGTAGTGTATCTAAAACGTTTGGCTGGTAGTGATCTAAAACGTTTGTCTGGTAGTGTATCTAAAACGTTTGACTGGTAGTGTACTAAAACGTTTGACTGGTAGTGTACTAAAACGTTTGGCTGGTAGTCTATTAAAACGTTTGACTGGTAGTGTATCTAAAACGTTTGACTGGTAGTGTACTAAAACCATTGACTGGTAGTGTATCTTAAACGTTTGACTGGTAGTGTATCTTAAACGTTTGACTGGTAGTGTATCTAAAACGTTTGACTGGTAGTGTATCTAAAACGTTTGGCTGGTAGTGATCTAAAACGTTTGTCTGGTAGTGTACTAAAACGTTTGGCTGGTAGTCTATTAAAACGTTTGACTGGTAGTGTATCTAAAACGTTTGACTGGTAGTGTATCTAAAACGTTTGACTGGTAGTGTATCTAAAACGTTTGGCTGGTAGTGATCTAAAACGTTTGTCTGGTAGTGTACTAAAACGTTTGGCTGGTAGTGTATTAAAACGTTTGACTGGTAGTGTATCTAAAATGTTTGACTGGTAGTGTATCTAAAACGTTTGACTGGTAGTGTACTAAAACGTTTGACTGGTAGTGTACTAAAACGTTTGGCTGGTAGTGATCTAAAACGTTTGGCTGGTAGTGTATCTAAAACGTTTGACTGGTAGTGTACTAAAACGTTTGGCTGGTAGTGAATCTAAAACGTTTGACTGGTAGTGTATCTTAAACGTTTGACTGGTAGTGTATCTAAAACGTTTGACTGGTAGTGTACTAAAACGTTTGACTGGTAGTGTATCTCAAACGTTTGACTGGTAGTGAATCTAAAACGTTTGGCTGGTAGTGAATCTAAAACGTTTGACTGGTAGTGTATCTAAAACGTTTGACTGGTAGTGTACTAAAACGTTTGACTGGTAGTGTATCTTAAACGTTTGACTGGTAGTGTATCTTAAACGTTTGACTGGTAGTGTACTAAAACCTTTGACTGGTAGTGTACTAAAACGTTTGACTGGTAGTGTATCTTAAACGTTTGACTGGTAGTGAATCTAAAACGTTTGGCTGGTAGTGAATCTAAAACGTTTGACTGGTAGTGTATCTTAAACGTTTGACTGGTAGTGTATCTAAAACGTTTGACTGGTAGTGTACTAAAACGTTTGGCTGGTAGTGATCTAAAACGTTTGGCTGGTAGTGTATCTAAAACGTTTGACTGGTAGTGATCTAAAACGTTTGACTGGTAGTGTATCTTAAACGTTTGACTGGTAGTGTATCTAAAACGTTTGACTGGTAGTGTACTAAAACGTTTGGCTGGTAGTGAATCTAAAACGTTTGACTGGTAGTGTATCTTAAACGTTTGACTGGTAGTGTATCTAAAACGTTTGACTGGTAGTGATCTAAAACGTTTGACTGGTAGTGTATCTTAAACGTTTGACTGGTAGTGTATCTAAAACGTTTGACTGGTAGTGTACTAAAACGTTTGACTGGTAGTGTATCTAAAACGTTTGACTGGTAGTGTATCTAAAACGTTTGGCTGGTAGTGTATCTAAAACGTTTGACTGGTAGTGTATCTTAAACGTTTGACTGGTAGTGTATCTAAAACGTTTGACTGGTAGTGTATCTAAAACGTTTGACTGGTAGTGTATCTTAAACGTTTGACTGGTAGTGTACTAAAACGTTTGACTGGTAGTGTATCTAAAACGTTTGACTGGTAGTGTACTAAAACGTTTGGCTGGTAGTGTATCTAAAACGTTTGGCTGGTAGTGATCTAAAACGTTTGGCTGGTAGTGTAACTAAAACGTTTGACTGGTAGTGAATCTAAAACGTTTGACTGGTAGTGTATCTTAAACGTTTGACTGGTAGTGTATCTAAAACGTTTGTCTGGTAGTGTACTAAAACGTTTGACTGGTAGTGTATCTAAAACGTTTGACTGGTAGTGTATCTAAAACGTTTGGCTGGTAGTGTATCTAAAACGTTTGACTGGTAGTGTATCTTAAACGTTTGACTGGTAGTGTATCTAAAACGTTTGACTGGTAGTGTATCTTAAACGTTTGACTGGTAGTGTATCTAAAACGTTTGACTGGTAGTGTACTAAAACGTTTGACTGGTAGTGTATCTAAAACGTTTGACTGGTAGTGTACTAAAACGTTTGGCTGGTAGTGTATCTAAAACGTTTGGCTGGTAGTGATCTAAAACGTTTGGCTGGTAGTGTAACTAAAACGTTTGACTGGTAGTGTATCTAAAACGTTTGACTGGTAGTGTGCTAAAACTTTTGACTGTTAGTGTACTAAAACTTTTTCTAAAACTATATATATATAGTACATCATATTCATGTCAGTGACATATAATGCTTGGCTATTTTAACACAGCGGTCATGGACTTTTTCATATCATATACCCAGACACACACCACACACATTCTATAAGTATACAATGTACAAACTTTACATAAGTCACCCAGTGGTGGTCCAAATATTGCTGTTTACAATTAAGTACAATCAAACTAAAGTAGTGCAGATCATTTTATTTGGCCCACTGATTCTATTTAAAACACTTGTTTAAGAGTAAAACCTCTTCTTGGGCCAAAAGCCTTGAACTTTTAAAGCTTTCATTTCAGGTTTAAATAAATTTCAAAATGAGTTTTTCATAAGCAAATTCTCTACATAGGCCTCTGACTGATGGTCAGTGCAAAGTGACATGTTATAGCCTCTATAAGTCATACTTACATTTATGGAGCAGACGAGAGCAGCAATGCCCAGGGGTAAGCAGCAGCACAGCATGGTGAAGATGGAGTAGCCCAAGTAGTCAGACAAGGGCTGAGGCAGGGGACTAGCGGTCATATAGACTGAAGGCTGCACAGTGACAATCCCCTGACCAACATACTGCCCCTGATACTGCCCCTGATACGGCCACTGATGCGGTCCCTGATTCGGTCCCTGATACGGTCTCTGATACGGCCCCTGATTCGGTCCCTGATACGGTCCCTGATTCGGTCCCTGATTCGGTCCCTGATACGGTCTCTGATATGGTGCTCCATACGGTTGGGCCTCAGGGTAGCCAGAGTGGTTGGGGTTTACTGGAGGTGGCTTGTACTCAGCACTGTAGTGTGCATATGGTGGAGCCTGTTGATTCTTGTCCGACATCTCTCTTGTAGAAATTGGTGACTTGTTAGTTTTTCTCAGCTGGTGCTCTTCTCTTCAGTAAGTGTAAACTTTGCACTCCCATATGTTCCCACTGTTTATTATATATGCCTTCTTAGTGGGTGAGGCCACTGAATGGGAGGGGCATCAAGAACTTATCCTCTGGAGAAAGAGTCATTAAGCCTTAAATCAATGCTGTCATAGCAAAAAGCTATAGGAGCAGGGCTGCTTTATGGGTGCTATTGGGAAATGGCTATATCAAAGTGGAGCAATATACTGTAGCTGTCCAAAGAAACACGTGTATCTCTATTTTTATGATTCTTAAGAATTTTTTTCTTAAGGCAGCAATGATCTGGAATTTGTGCCGAGTATAAATTGTCTGAGTAACAGCGTTACTCACTGTCGTTTTCCTTGTGACTATAACAGAATTCAGTTTTTTCAAGATGTAACATCTTTACATATATTCCATTTAATTTATATCATTTAGGAATATTGGACATGAACTATTTACACAAAAGTAAAAGATCATGAGTCCCATTGTGAAAAAAAAAATTTCATTCTTAAGAATCATCCCATGAGTTTTAGAGGCTTATGCCCAGGCGCCTGTGCCCCCTTAAGTAATTACAACAAAATTTGAACAGCTGTCCTGACTCCAGATATCAGGATGATGTGTTGGTAACACCTCCTAGTAATCCTGTATTCATAGTGCTTTATACTACTTTATACTTTTTACCTACTTAACTATATTTCAGTCCTTTTAAAAAAGTATACTTTATTCGGCTGTGCTAGTATGGTGCTGATTTACTTCAGGAAATTATTCATTTAGTAAATGTGCTTCTTTATGATAAAACTATACTTTTTTATCAGGGACAGGCAAACGCCAAAATAACAAACAAGACAACTAAAGAAAGAACTAAACCTGAAAGCAAAGCAAACAAAAATACAAAAAAACTACTCCTAACTCCCTCAAAACAGGAGAAAAGGGTAGACAAACAATAGGGAACCGTCCCCTACGTCCCACAGAGGTCTTACAGAATCTAACAAAGCTGTAGCTAAATGAAGAGTAGTGAAGAGTGCTGGGCTGGTCTGGACAGGAGTTGTTCCAGTCAGACCAAAGGAGAGAACCCTGAACGTCTCTCAAGATGGCCACTTGACAATCCTTTATTCGTGGATGCGACCTCTAGTGGTTAATCACGTACACAGTGTCACTTAGAAAAAACACAAAAACCAACAGACATAAAAAAATGGCTATTATGACCAGGGGTCGTAACAATAGTTTAGCTGTGTTTTGTTACTTGAAGCTGCTAGTAACCAACATTACCTGTACTAACTACCTGCTTTCATCTCCACATCAACACAAAGTAAATGAAAGGTGTTACTCACTGTGAAACTTTCAGTTTGAGATGGTCTGCTTCCACCAGCAAACAGTGATAAACTCACACAGCATGGCTGAGCAAAGCTGCTCGATATTGTCCAAGGTTTAGAAAACTGTCCAGAGTAGAATGTGTATGGTGGTCCACTGAGTCACATCACAGCCTTGTAACAACAACAAAGAAGAAGAATGTGAATACAAAATACAAGAACATGGAAACAACAAACAGAAGAATGTGAGTATAAAAGGCAGAACATGAATAAAAATGGTGAAAGTAAGGATTACATCTGACAGGTGCATGTGCAGTGTAGTGTCGAAGGTATTTTAGACTAAACATGTTGGAAAAATATGGTCCATGTATCTTCTGGGTCGATAGAAAGTGGGTTGATTCTCGTTTTTGGTTCTGGTATTGTCAGTGGAAAATCAAGAAGTATATTTGTGTTATTTAATTTAAACTATATCACTTAAACCAGAAACAAACATGCAGAGATTGCATGTCACAAAAACGCAGATTGATTGATGTTGATTGTTGTTGTGGTGTTTTTTAAACTATATTAGGTTTTGAATAGGTGTTTACATATTTGACCTGCACACCTCACTTTGTCCTTATGATTTTGACAACGTTGTAGCAACATTGTAAAAAAGTAGACAAGGTTGTGACAATATTGTGCGTTTGCTGGGCACTCCCATCTTTTATTCAGAGATTTACTATCCCTTGCAAATTATTTATACATTCATCTACCTCTCCATGTAAAAGTACTCCTGTCCCAATACAGCTGAATTCTTATTTTAAATCAGCAGGTGTCGCCATTTTGCTGTATAATTTCATTATATTTATAATTTTTTGGTTCACATGCATTAACATGTTTGGAATATTATTGAGTAATGTTGGATTCAGCTTAGTGCTTGGCACAGATCAAGAACTGGCTACTGGTTAGTTTCAGGTTCTGTTTTAAACTGCACTGTAGAAGTAAACTCGCTACTCGCTA
The DNA here is from genome assembly GCA_021613375.1 of Megaleporinus macrocephalus. Taxonomy (NCBI): domain Eukaryota; kingdom Metazoa; phylum Chordata; class Actinopteri; order Characiformes; family Anostomidae; genus Megaleporinus; species Megaleporinus macrocephalus. Next base: position 27,328,959 of record CM038727.1, on the reverse strand, counting down.
AATCTCGCTACTAATTTTAACAAAGAATATTGGAAATTTGATTTAGATCTAATTGTGTATCCTTCAGTGAGTATTTCAACTCTTTTCTCAGACACTTTACATATCCCTTCAATATCTCTTCATATGTACAAAAGTAGAAATTTCTAAACTACAAAATAATGTACTCTGTAACTTTGTCTAGTAAATCCTCTCAGAAAGTAATTTAGAATTGATTTTGGAAATGAACTTGAAAAGTAGTGCTCAGTTCTAATGATTAGTCAAAGGAGATAAAGTCAGATCCTAAATCAGCACTCTTATTTTAAAAAGCTTTGTGACTACAGGCACTTTACTTGGTTCTAAATTGAAGTCTCTTTCACTCTTTCTAACTCAACACTTTCAAAATCTGTAATGTAGTATTATGTAGTATAACACTATATCATTGCTGTCCAAAGAAAAAACATATATTTTTTTTATCATTTGAGCATGATGGCCAACATTTGCATTGTATTACAATTTCAAGATGAATGGACTTATAGAAATCCTCCAACATCAAAAATCTGGTTCCACTGACTTACACTGAAAGTAAAGAGGGTTTTGGCGTTTTGGAGAGACTTGTTTTTCTTTGGAGAGCGACGATATAATATTGTAATACAGTATACAATAAGTCCACAGTTATGTGATGAAAGTCATGAGAGTCATTGACTAATCACAGATATATATATATATATATACTCATATATTCAATATTCATCCCTCTATTGAACATCTTGAAAGTTACAGGTAATCCTAAAAGGCAAAGTCAATGTAATGTTAATATGATAGGTAGGCGTACTTCAAAGTATGATTAAAAGATCACTTTAAATATACAAAAATAACTTTATTGCATAAATATTATAAGAACTTAATTCATTCTAAGTTGATATGCCATTACTCCCAAGTAGTCTTGGCCACACAGCCTAATGTTTAGTAAAATATATTTGTAATTTATTTTTAAAACATCTGAATCTCAACTCTAGTAGTACATAACTATAATACAATCTTTCAACAGAAAGATGGAAATGGAATGGAAATATTCATGTAGTCCTTGAAGCCCCTCCCATTCGGAAGCCATGCCCACGGGACAGTATATTTAACGAAGAGGGGGAACATACAAGGCTGCGAGGTTTGCACTTAAAAACATTCATAGTATCAAACGAGGAAAACCAGCAAGTCAACTCCTCCGGCTGGACAGAAATCCAACATGAATCAACAGTCTTCACCTTCAGGAGGCAACGCCATCCAACCCCATCATCAGATACAGACCAATGTCCAACCTGCAGTCTCTGGTCCCCTGGCTCAACCAATGCCTGATTACTTATGTTTTTCCATCTTGAACCTAATTGCTCTAATACCATTGCTGGGCATTATAGCTATCTTTTTTTCTCTAGAGGTAAGTACGACTGATAGAGGCTATGTGGAATGTCAGTTTGCACTGAGTGTTAATATATTCAAATAGTCAAAATGGTGTCAATGGCTTTCATTTCCTAAGAAAATAATCTGAACAAGCTTACTTGTTATTTTAAATTGAACTAAAATATAAAAAGATAGATTTTGGTGCTAAGAATAACTACCACTTATCCATTACTATGCAATAGCTTTCATGGAGTGTGTGTTGTCCCAAGCCCAGGTGCGGGAGAGGGTTGTGTCAGAAAGGGCATTCGACGTAAAACGCTTGGCCCCTGTAGAAGGGAATATACAGAAAGAAGAAAAAGAAGAAGACCTTTTTAAAATTAGTTGTTTTTGGTAAACATTAGCTCAGTCTTCCAAAACACATAAATGTATGTAATGTTGCTAGTGTTTCTATTAAACACAAGGATAATACTTAAGTTCTTCATTTTTGCCTTAGACTGACTAATTAATCCTAAACTTTCTGCTTATAGTTTGCGATTCATTCATTTTCAAGATGAAATAGATATGATATGTTGCTAATAAACACTGGAGATCAAAAGATCTCCCAAACCATTTCACAAATGCATGGCCAAAACTTCCAAAACCAAACCGCATTCAGGTGTTAATTAAGGTCTCAGGTGTGAATACTGGGGTTTACAACACAGTATGGCTCACTATGAACAGTAACCCCTTAAAAAAGAGGCTAGCATTTACGAAAACCAGAATCACAGCTTTGCTGAGCCCATATATCTGATATTATACTGCACAAGACATTCAAAGACAAGGCTAAGAATTCACAACATATACCATACGGTAACGTATGAGAAGTTTTACAGAAGGACTTCTCCTGGTTCTGAGGTTTGGTTTTCATATAGCATGTTGCAGGTCTTCAGAAGATGCAGCTTCACTGAGTTGAATTCTGTTTGACATCTTGCACCTCTCTGTATTATTGCAGACTCGAGAGTGCAACAAGTCTGGCGACAGACTCCAAGCCGGAACCAACTCACGGAAGGCACGGTTCCTGAATTTTGCAGCGCTGGGGGTTGGATGCATCTTCCTCATTGTGTACACTGTGATTCGTGCCTTGCTTGGAAAGAAATCTTGATTAAATCCCAGAAGTTTTTTTGTTTGTTTGTTTATGTTGCATATTTTGTTTGTTTTTATATATACTCACATTTCACATGTATACATGACGTTTCAAGGGGCTTAAATATCTAAAATTGTTTTATTTAGTTAATTGACAAGCCATTTCAGTAAAACCTCATTGTATCTAGTGTCCATTTTGCCAACTCCAACTGTTGTGTCCAACTGTTGTGTTTGCTTAATTAGTGTTTGCTTAATGAAAACAAATGATTAATTTAATTAAAACTATGTGTTAATATATACCATTTGTGTGTTTCCCGTTATTATTATTCTTTACAAAAAATAGTAACATCCAATTTTTTTAATGGAAACAGTGTTTTGGAATCAAACTCTTCAACTGTTTTCGTATCTGTAAGCTACAGCTATATTTCTTTACCAGCAGGTGAACTCCTCCTCATGTTTCAGTTGTCAGGCTTGTCAGTCAAACATGGGCTGATGAATATAGCTAACTATCGAGTTAAGACAGAGTTAAAACTAGCTAAGGCAGAGACAGCCTGGTACGGGGGAGATGGCTAAGGCTAGCTGTCTTTGCTTTAGCTTAGCAGCAAATAGAAGCAGCTAACTGGAACATGAAGCTGTGTTAATAACAAGAAACACCTCACAAAAGCCGTATTCTATACCAGGGTATCCACAAAGGGCCAGTTTGGCTTTTGCCAGTGGGTGCTAATATTAGCTAGGTTAGCTAACTACCTAAGAACAGAGTCCACAGGCACCAAATTTAGTTTTTTTATTCGTTGAAGAATTGTAACTGAGTTTATCAACTGTAGCCATTTCCTCTTGTCTTGTCACAAGGAAAGCACTAGAATGAAACAATAGTTCTACTAGCTTAGTAGGTGATAGATAGCTATCTTCATCAGCCATGGTCTGACCAACCTGCCTGACATGGAAAACACAAAGATGTGGCTTCATAGCAGAACCACACTATAAAAGCATCAGTCTGGTAACAAGGTTATCTGCAAAAGGTATCTACAAAAGGCCAGTCACTTTCTCATCACAACAAAAGCGCTAGAGTGATCTGTTTAACCAACAAGAGCCTTATTCTGTGGTTGAAAATGCTCATATCATAGTCAATATATTATACTCATGATAATGACTCTTAAAATAAGACAATTGAAAAAGTGACAATAAAATGTTTATCTACTTTAATTAGACACCATATTTAATTGTTATGTTCCTCACTATTTTGGGTTGCATTTGTAGCCTCCACAGCACCGCAGATATTATGTTCTGTGGCTTCGCTGTCACAATTTTTGTCAGCAGCTGGAATGACAAACAAAAACATTTCACCCGCCTGCCTGTCTGTCAGTGCACCATTCAAACTCACCAGTTTCACACTACAAATGTAGTTGGAGTCTGAGAAACCCAGCTTAACTCCACTGCTCCGGTACATCGTGCTACCTAGGTTAATACTAACCAGCTAATTGAGATCAAACTTCTGGTTAGTCGACTTATCCTTGCAACTAAATAGCTCAATTAAAAAATTAAGACAAACACAAATTTATATATTATTTTTAAAAAATTATTGTTTTACCCAGGTCGGGGGTGTCTGTCTCGATTGCTCCTGGTTTTCCTTTTTTTTTAGAAAGGCACCTCCATCCTTTTGATCCTCCTGCCCACCCAATAACCAGCTCACTTGACTACTGCTATTTGATTTTGAGTAGCCAATCAGTCAAAAAAGTCCCCTCTGTAATTTAGTAATGCAGTATATCACCAAGTCTGTGTGTTTGTGTTTAACTGTATGTGGAATTTCCAGGGTCAAACAGCAGATCCCAAATAACAATCACAGAACTCGTAAACCTTTTACAGTGACTATTATTATTCAGTCACCATTGTGGGTACACGTTCTGGTTTGACTGCTGATGTCCTTTCTTTTCAGCATGATGCAGTTCTGCGTTTCTTGCTGTTTGACTCAACTTATAATCAACTTACATTCTAGCTCTTTACGTATGATGAGAAAGAGAAGAGCTAATGACTGCAGTTGATAAGGTAAGTTATGATTCTTAAACAAATGAAGAACACTAGCACCCACTGGCAAAACCTAGACTGGCCCATTGGGGATGTGTTTGATATGGGTTGTAAGGATATATACAGAGCACAGTGGACCACAATGGCCTGCTGTGACTAAAGTAGGCATTTTATTGTTCTGAGTAGTTTGTAATATGTGTCTTTTATTTTATATGTGTTTGGGGAGATTAAAAACTCCCTAAATCTTGTACCCAGGACAAGATGCTGAACTTGTCAAGATAGAGGACTGATATTATGTTTGCTATTTTATCTTATTTGTAGTAAATATTTTTAGTTTTAAGAGCAGTGAAGAGTTTGTGTTTCTCAGGAATGTTATGTGATTCCGTTAATATTGTATAATTAAATATTTTTGCTCTGCACATAAAGGCATCCAGTACAATAATTATTTGGACATTTTGATTTATGAAGATTTCTAAAGGATACAAATATCTGAGCATATCTTGTCCACCAAGTCCACCAAAAGTATGGTTAAAGGAGTTTTTTAATATAAACACATTTATATACATTAAATAAATATTTAAAAGAGACAATGTAATACTATATACATAATATACAAGTAGTAATTCTAAGTATTACGTAAAGCTAATAGGCTAATGAATATTGTCTTCATAAACAAGCTGTTCTGTAAAAAACATATAAAACACATTCTCCATCTCAGCCTGAATAACCATTGCATTCCATTTTGTCTTTTGTTTGTCTGACCAGAGTACATTTTCTTAAAACAACTTTTATTTGTATAATGCTCCAGAAGTCTAGATGTGCATCACTGTGCAAAACTTCACTTTTTTAGCAGAGAAGTTTTGCATGAGGTATAGGAACAGAGATGATGTTTGTGGTGTCGCTACTTTGTGTATTGTTTTTCTGTGTAACTGCTGTTTCTGTGAGTGACTGCTGACTCCACTCTTGCGTTTGTAATTATTACTCTAAAAGTGTATTTACACTTCACAATTCTGACCATTTGACCCCCAAAGTCCATTTTTTTGACACTTATGATCACTCCATGCTCCACTGCACCTAGATCATGGTTATAATGACCATTGGATCGATGACTTAAGCATGCTTGTATTGTGCGTATTAAGCGTATTGTGAGCGCAGGCCAGCGGGAGGAGCTGGGAGGGGGATACAATCACACTCAAGTATGGTACAATCCAGGCCTAGCGTGAGTACACCCTGAGGGACATCTTGCACAGCGCTCCTGTTCATGAACATCCACTAACTTTTCAATATCGTTATCTTGTTATACTGTATTAACAGCAGTGATATTTAAGTGTCCTTCCCAAGACTTATGACTGCTAGAGCCCCATTAACATCTACCTTAATGCTCTAGACCAGGGGTGACTAATAGGCGGACCATGGTCCTGATCTGTATCCGGACCCAGACGTTGTCCAATCCGGACCAAAACTGATAAACAACTGAGAATGATTTAATTCTGTTAAAAAACCAACATGTCAATTTGTGAGACTGAGTTAACAAGAAGATGCACGTTTTATTTACTTTCTCTATAAATAAACACTTTAAGATGCACTTTTTTTCAAAAACATTCTGTTTTTTTAAATGTAGCCCTTGTTTTTACTTGAAGTGAGAATAAAACATTTATTAAGAGCTCTATAAATAATTTATTCAGTTCAGCATTTAAACAGTACATTTACTGAAATACACTGAACAGTATGTGTGGGGGGTTGCTGTTTCAGTTGCTGATGGTATAAGATGCTGATACTAGACTACTTCAGTAAACCGGATACACCACTGAATCATCACACATGTTAGAAATGATGAAGGTCCGGACCTTGGCCTGAGGAAATCTCCTCTAACTGGACCTTACTGAACTGTAATTAAATACCCCTGCTCTAGACAAAACCCAACTTCAGGTTGTAGCCTACTATGCCACCACCAGTTACAGGATGGGGGAATCCTAGGTGATGTGTATCTAATCAATGGCCAAGGGTAAATATCCTCATTCACATAGGCACTCTGACAATACATCCAAAGACTACAAACTGTTGTACAAATAGTTTATTACAAATCTCATACATAAAAATGACTAACAAAAAACTACATTATCTTCTTTAAAAAGACAGCCATTGGACAAGGATACCCAAAGCTTAAATAAGCAATAAGGCTTGAATAGGCCTCAAAAATCAACATAAGGGATGAACACACTATGATGCAAACAAAAATAATAAACACATATATAAATACACACTCTGGCATATAAGTCCTCACCAGTTACTGCTTATTTTACTATATTGCAATGCCATTCACTGTGATTTCTAATGGGTGGCCACTTCCTGAAAACCCATTCCAACTGTGAAACAGAATAAAGAGACCACAAATAAAATAAGCAGGTTGGGAGAGGAGAAGATAAAAAACTGAAAAAACTGTGATTGACTCTGCTCAGCCATTTATAGCAATCTCAAGACAGGGTATAACATGCTAACTACCACTCCATAGGCAAGGTCTACCTGTCTGTTAGTGCTAGTTACTTTGGTGCAGTGAAAGTAGCATCTAGCTGCTTTAGAAGCATTTAGTCTCAAGCCTCACACTAAACCAAAATATAAATAGGCGAGAATTTACTGTTCAGGCATCCTATAGGCTCATTTGATTCTCAAATCGTCTCAAAAATCTGACAGTCAGGTTTAAGTCACTATTCAACTATGAAATTCCTGAAGAATAAATTTTCCATAATCATCTTATAAATCTGGCATGCCAAGCAATAGAATGTGCTGGGCATGTGGTACTTTTGTCTTAGCTACTATGGCTTTATCTCCTTATTGGCACATCATCTCAAAAAATCTGACAGTCAGATTTAAGTCATTAACTGATTATCAAATTCCTGAGGAGAATTTCTGTATAATTTTAAAATCACCTTGTGAATAGAGCATGTCAGGAGATAGAATATATTGGGCATATTGTACTTTTGTCTTATTTCATTGGGCTTTAGCTCCTGATTATCACAACATCACACTAGCTAGAGTCACTAGCTAACCCCCCATTAAATTCCCAAAGAGTTTAATGAAATTTTTACTGTAGAATCATTTTATAATCATTCTGTGAACCTGGCATGTGAGGTGATAGAACGTGTGTATATGTACTTTTGTCTTATTTCATAAGGCTTTGTTTCTATAAATATTAGCTATGCTCTTTTTAGAATCTAATCTTTAGTTAATTGGTTGTATGTTTAAGGTCATTATCTTGTTGTATGGCAGTCTTCACTCCCTATCTTGACCAATGAGATTTAATTCTCTTGAAATAGTTCCAGGCACTTTGCTTGGTTCAAATATAGCTCATAATTTACTGTGGTTGTGGTGTATTTGGGCTGATAAATTCAAACTTTCCTTCTCCAAACTTGAAGAAAGTGGATTTATTTCTTAGGCACTGATTTTTTTTTTTTTTTTTTGCTCTGGTAAAAGTACAGTTTTCCAAAACAGTTCTTATTTGTTTAAATTCCTATGTGCAGATTGTAGATGCACATCTCTATGCTTCTTCTTTAGCAGAAGAGTTTTGCATGGGGTGTAGCAACAGAGACATGTGTGGTGTTTGTTTGTGGTGCAGTGCTGCTTTCTTTGAAACTATGCCAACACATGCCAACCAATCCCATGTTGTGGAGGCTGCTTGGCAAGACTTTGCAACATGAATAATGCTAATAATGAATGTGCTAATTCCAGACAGTACCTTCTGACAATCACAGCAGCAATGTGAGCCTGTCAAATTCATATTCCAAGCAATAGGGTGCAACATATCACCAGAAAGTTGTAGTGCCCACCTAGTCCTTCCTCTACATGATTAGCATTAACAGCTGTTCAATTACCAGTCTAGAAGAAACATTCAGTTCAGCATCAAATTTTATCCTTTTACTCACCAAGAGCATCTCCAGCCATGGAAAGCAGCCCCAAGGTTAACTCGGTTTGCTTCTGTTTCAATCAAATCACACTGTCTGCTGCCGAATGTAGTTTCTTGCCAAGAGCCTGTAGTGGTGGTTGTTATAATGGTTGCTTGCCAAGAGCTTCAGCAATCATTAAGTTTGCTTTATGGCTCTAAAAGTAATATAAATACAACAACTACAAGGAAAATAAATGGAAACAAAGGCATTAACAATTAACAATCAACTAATGCCTAAATCAGAATCAAGGATCAACCCACGCCTGGAAAAAACAAAGGGGTCTAGAATAATACAGATCTTAAAATTCTGTTTTTACTATGTGTGAAACAACCATCTAGGAGCAGGAACAGACTCTGATGCCCCCTTCTGGCAGCTAACAAACATTTCACCATTTGGTCTCAGACTCTCTTTCTCTCTCTCTCTCTCTCTCTCTCTCTCTCTCTCTCTGTTTGCTGTCATGGTTTGACCGATAGCACAGGCCGATAAGAACCATTTCCCATGTTACAGGCTTTGGCTTGTGTTTGCTTACAGTGCCCTGTGTGTATATTTCTGTAAGAGTCTCAGAAAGTAATCACAGTCTTTAACTTCTCTGTGGCATTTTCAAGGGGAAATTCCATCACTGGCCTTCTTATCAGAGACAGTTCACAGTTTTTAACATAAATGGTAACTCACAGCCTAATGCTAACTCTCTCCAAACCTTCTTTTAAATCATTCCACCTCTGAATCCTCTATTTAAGACACCTCACAGTTTTAAACCAACACCTAGCTAAATACTAACTCTTGAGCATGGGCTCCTCAGTCAAGTCCTCAAAGATGTTTTCAATCGCTTCACCTATAAATCTTCTATTTAAGACACCTCACAGTTTTAAACCAACACCTAGTTATATATACTAACTCTTGAGCATGGGCTCCTCAGTCAAGTCCTCAAAGATGTTTTCAATCGCTTCACCTATAAATCTTCTATTTAAGACACCTCACAGTTTTAAACCAACACCTAGTTATATATACTAACTCTTGAGCATGGGCTCCTCAGTCAAGTCCTCAAAGATGTTTTCAATCGCTTCACCTATAAATCTTCTATTTAAGACACCTCACAGTTTTAAACCAACATCTAGTTATATATACTAACTCTTGAGCATGGGCTCCTCAGCCAAGTCCTCAAAGATGTTTTCAGTCATTTCAACCTCTAAATCTTCTATTTAAGACACCTCACAGTTTTAAACCAACACCTAGTTAAATACTTACTCTTGAGCATGGGCTCCTCAGTCAAGTCCTCAAAGATGTTTTCAATCATTTCAACTCTTAATCTTCTATTTAAGACAGCTCCCAGTTTACAATCAACTTTTAGCTAAAGGCTAACTCTTGGCTAAGCATGGACTTACTTCAAATTTGATACTCTGCATTTACATGTGTCTTTGGTCCCTTGCCACAACATTCACTGCTTGGGCAGCCCAAGTATTGGTGGATTAAGTAAAAAAGTAAAAACAGCACTTACATTTTCACCTGAGACCAGTTTGTGTTGGATAACCTTCTTACCTTTTACCCTTATTGAAGTTCATCTATCCATCCATTATCTGCCACTTAATCCCACTAGTCGGGGTCACAGTGGGAGCTGGGAGCTGGAGCCAATCCCAGCAGGGTACACCATGGACAATTTGCCAGTCCATTGCATGGACTACATTCACTCATGCACTCACACCTACGGGCAATTTAGAGTGACCAATCAACCTGACTGCATGTCTTTGGACGTGTGAGAGGAAACCAGAGTACCCGGAGGAAACCCTCTCAAGCACGGGGAGAACATGCAAACTCCACACAGAACGGTCCAGGCCGCGGATCAAACCCGGTCCAGTTCTAACCCACTACAACGCCATGCCGCCCTTATTGAAGTCCTTCAACACTAATTTAAAAGCTCTACGTTGTGTTTACTCAGGTTGTCTTTGTCTTCAATTTAGATTGAACATCTGAAATAATTAAATGTGACCAAGAAGCAATATATATATATATATATATATATATATATATATATATATATATATATATATATATATATATATATATATATATATATAAACAATCAAATGCATTTTTATGCCACAGTGTCTAGGATATAACATGTTTTGCTTGACAATGATGACTAAGCAGTCTTTGCATGTTGGTGCAGATAACAAAAGGCCTGTTTAGTTTATACTTTGCATGTATATGTGTCTGCATAAACAGTATTACTGTTTACAGTTGTGTTTATGCATTTAAAGACCTTCCGCCAAAAGCTGCTCCTTATATGTCCAAACTCATATAATTTGATATATTGGCATATAATTTGAGTAAACAGTAGAACTGTAGGAATGTTTGCGCTGAGTTACGAGGGACTGATGACGTGGGTGTGATGTCAAGCTCCAGTATTTCAGTCCCAAGTGGGGGGACACTGTGGGTCCAGTAATAATCTCGTGGCAGTGCCCATTAACGTCAGCATTGCATTAATCTATCAAATCTGCCACCTGGTTTCTCACCTGTCTATCTCTCTCTGTCGCTATCTGTCTTTTCTGATTCAATTCAATTCAACTTTATTGTCATTATAGCAATACAAGGCTGTACAGAATATCAAAACACAGCCAGGCTACGTCTCCAGTTTAGTACTTTAAGAAGTTAAAGAGAACCCGTCACTCAATGCTAAAGGGCTGAAGAGCAGGGCGGGTCAATTACCATGAATTACCACAAACATCTACATGATGGTAAAGGTTTACCCCCTCCCAGTCAACCCCCCAGATCAATGCAGAATACAACATCCAACAGTGCAAACCCTGTAATATCCAATCAGCCACAACTTTTTACAAGTTGAAGTCTCTCTTACTGCTGCAGTGGTGCGAACCATAGTGCTCCATACTCACATGTGGAGCATAGCCATGCCTCACGTGCATGCACCACTTAAACAAGCCAGTAATGGAACGCTACAACATCAGACATGATCTGGAACTGGAACAATAAAAATACCAAACAAACATCACTTAAAACACTTTTATTGATGTTCACATGCTTGCTCACCTACAAAGACCAAAGAGTTTTGTAAATCATAACATTTCCATCAAAATATTATCTACTGGCGTTAGTATAGAACAAGAATGCACAGTGCACGGGCCTTAGTGTATAGCCAAAACTGCATTTTATGGCAATTGTAAAAAAGTTAACATGCCATTTAGAAACTTTTGATTGCTAAGAATGTATAAATATATAATGTGTAGCTTTTCCATGATTCTGCAGCAACTCTGCGTAGAATTAAATGACCTTCTAATTGCATAAGTTGAAAGTTAAAAGCATGCTCACACATCAGGCAATGTGCTCTCAAACAAAAGGGAAATCTTTCAGTATCAAAAGCGTCAACAGTGATAAAAGAGCGACAAGAAACGTGTACTGACGTGTGGAGGGGTGACATTGGAAACACAGGCTGTATTCAATGCTTGTTCTTGGGTGAAGGGCAAAAAGCAGTGATATATAAACCTGCCTCCGTTGATAAGCCCACTCCTGTGTGGTCTGAGCTCCCTGGGGTGTAAGGAGTAGGTGTCTCTGCAAGGGCACCGTAACGGTTTCAAAATTTCCGGGGAAAAGAACCTTGGCGTTTGGACATCTATTGACTTGGCCAGCGAGGCAGGCTCTACGACTGGCATCATGACTAAATCAGTAAGTTGCTTAAATCACAGTGTCACGATTTTGTCCTTTAAACGAGCAGTTTTGTGGTGTCCTTCTCAGAACGTGCATGTTTGTCCCTCACAGGACAACTACGAGATGTTTGTGGAGATGGGCAAAATGGACGGGGACGTGGACGTGCAGATCAAGAAGAAGAAAAAGATGAAGAAAAAGGAGAAATTGGAAAGCATGAAGCAAGAGATGGATATTGTGAGTGGTACAGCATTCAGTGGCGTGCACTTAACTATAACTATAGTTATAGCTATAATGTAATTTATATAAACATTGTTTTTCCATCCATTTGTACAGGATGACCATCAGATAACAATTGAGGAACTGGAAATGAGATACTCAACCAGCGTTACCAGAGTAAGATCTACCTCTATTTCATATTTCAACAAATCATGTTAAATCCTGCAGGGCTACCAAAAGTTAGCTGGGTATCTGTACATGTATTTTTATGCATATTGACTGGATCTATCATATGGGTGTCCTGGGTTACTTACCTGATGCATTTAATGTTCAGGGGTACCATCCATTGCTTCAAAAATCTGCACAGGTTTCAAATGATTTTGATTATCAACATTTAATTGACTTTAAGTCTGCTCACATACCACACTAGTCTGTAAATAATGTTTTTTCCCCCATATGTACAGACCAGTATGGTATGTAAAGAGAGATTTAAAGTAAAAAATGTTGTCAGGTAATGAAATAATCTGAAACTTGACTGTGTGAACTGCCTCTATGTGTAAAACACAGACAAAACTAAACATTATGTTTAGTTAAGTTAAACGTTAAGTTATTCTCAGGGAATAAGTGGTAAGTGTAATAGGGAGTCTGTTATGTTTGCAGAGGTATGTGATGATGGGGCACCGTAACTTTTGATGGCCAGGGGCGCCTAAGAGTCTTAATCTGGCTCTGATTTGGACATACTAAAAAAAAAGACACTGAAACAAATCACCAACATTTGAATAAAGGTTGGTAGGTGTACTTGAGGTGGATTAAGTTTTTGTAGATTTAAATAAATTGATTTTAAAAATAGAAACATGTTTCACATAGTCTAAATAAAGAATAAAAATATCAATAGAATAAAGTCAAAAGTAAAAAAAAGTTATGAAAAACTTACCAAAGAAGAAAAAAATTAAGGCAATATTATACAATACATGGAATTGATGGACATTTTGTTTGCCAACACTTCTACTCTTTCTCATATATTACATTATTTTATTATATTATATAATATTTCCAAACCTACAGCATTGAACCCAGCTAACGTTAGCACCCACTGGCAAAATCCAAACTGGCCCTTTGCGGATGGATTTCTCGATACAGGATGTGGATTTTATTGGGTGTTTCTTATTATGAACACTTATTGGTTGTTAGGCTTGTCAAAAAAGGCTGAGGAAAATAGCCAGCTAGCTAAGGAGGAAGATAGCTAGCTAAGCTTAGCTGGGTAGTGCAGAAAAGGAGCTGACAACCAAAACATGAAGATGAGGGTTTATATAAAGAAACAGCCTATGAAAGCTGTAGCTGATATCAATGGAAAGGATCCGGAAAGGGCCAGATAGGTTAGCTAGCTAATGTTACAGACCACTGACAATAAAAGCTTGATAACTTTCTTGATGACAGATGAGTTGCTCCAATCTCTTCAAACAACAAAAGACACAGCACTGTGGCATGTTTATGTGTTTTTAACCCTCAGTGGTGGAGATAATCATAAAAACATTCACACGTCATAATTTGATTTTGGGATCTGAAGATAATTTTGACCTTTAAATGGCATCAAAATTACATATGTTGCATCAGACTTAACAGACAGGTTGTAGGAAAACGTTGCAAGTTAGAGTTAAATGTTCTTGATCAGTTTTGGGTCATTCCTATTGGTTCATTCAATGACCTGGACCCTTTTTAACCCTCAGTGGTGCCTTAAGAAGAAGGTGATAATAAAAACAATCAGGCGTCATTTAAATTTTGGGATCTGAAGAGAATTCTGACCCGAAAATGGCAATTTAGAAATTTCAGGCAATTTCTATTGGGTTCATTCATCATGTCATGCACACTATGTGAATCTTAAAAAGGGTGTAAATAATAAAAACTGGAATAAAGCTATGTTTTGTTATGTTGGTGATGATGTGTTAATGTTGTTAGTCCTCCTGACGTACCCAACAATGTCCCTAATGTCACTGCTTCAGGTTCCCTATGGTTCTAACTCTTTTACTTTACTTGTATTATGTAGGGTCTGACCTCAAACCTCGCTCAGCAAATCCTGGAGCGCGATGGCCCCAACGAGCTCAAGCCGCCCAAGGGCACCCCCGAGTATGTGAAGTTCGCCCGACAGCTGGCCGGGGGGCTGCAGTGTTTGATGTGGGTGGCGGCCGTCATCTGCTTCATCGCTTTCGGCATTTTGTGCGCAAAGGGAGAAATCTCTAGCTATGATGATGTGAGTACAGAGAACAAAATGAAATGAACAGATGACTCAATGAAATCTTGTAGCTGCCTGAATACTAAAAAACTGCATTTTCTTAAATTCCATCATAATAAGTTTTATTTCAGAAGGTTTATAATATATATATATATATATATATATATATATATATATATATATATATATATATATAATATATATATATATATATATATATATATATATATATATATATATATATATATATATATATATATATATATATGTAGGGTCTGACCTAAGCGACAATATATATATATTGTCGCTGTTCAATTAAATACCTGCATCTCGATTCCTATTTTTCTGCATCAATTAAATGCAGCAGCTGCCGTTTATATTGTGGAAAGATTTCATGATGAATGGACCAGTAGAAATGCTTCAAAATAGCTTGGAAAAAAATCTGGTTCCATTGACTTCCATTGAATGTGAAGTGTTTTTGGTCACTCCTATAAAGTTGCCATTTCTAGATACCTGTTTTTCTTTGAACAGTGACGATATATATATGGTCATTTATCTAATACTGATTATAATAATAATAGCCTAACAGACTCTTTTTGTGTCTTTCTGCAGCTGTATTTGGCCATTACCCTCATTGCCGTGGTCGTAGTGACCGGCTGTTTTGGCTACTACCAGGAATTCAAAAGCACAAACATCATTGCCAGTTTCAAAAATCTGGTTCCACAGGTGAGATCTCCTTTAACAAATAGATACAAATAGTAAGATTTCATCACTAGCCACATCTTCTGTAGCACAGGGGTACCGGATATCAGTCCTAGAGGAGCAAAGTGAGCCAACCTCATTAACCCATTAACTGAAATGCTGAATATATGACACCCTGCTCACTCTGTTTCCTTCTTGTTCTAGACATACCGTATGCAAATAGGCTGCCGGTGACCAATCAAATTGTTCACATGTGGTGAGGTAACCACTCGTGCCCAAAAGATTTAATACACTAAGATATAATGATTGGGCAAGAAGAAAGTTGTGGAAATATGGAATACATAATATCACATATTAGGCTGCTAGAGGTCACGGAACTAGCCTAGAAACAGCCAATGGCTGGCAGGGGAAGCCATTCAGCCAGCTGTGCTAAAAATATGGTGCATGAAGATATATAAATACAATTTAAAATTAAAGATGTAAACTTCAACCAAAAACTGAGGCACAGAGGTCTATATGCTGATATTATTATATCCTTTTTAGAAGTTGAAGTTCTGAAATATGGGTTTGCTGCAGCCACCTCAGCACCCAGACTTTCTGCACCTCCAGCTATAGCAGTTTACCATGCAGTGCTAAAAGACAGGACAAAAGAAATGGGGTTTGGTTTTTTTTTTGCCTTCAGCAAGCCATAGTGATCAGGGATGGCCAGAAGAACCAAATCAATGCCAACATGCTGGTGGTGGGAGATCTGGTGGAAATTAAAGGAGGCGACCGAGTTCCTGCCGATGTCCGTATCATCACCGCCCAGGGCTGCAAGGTGTGTAAATCCCAGTGTCTGGAATAAAGGAACACTGGAACAGAAACCAGGTTCCCATGTCCTGAACTTTGATGCTATGAACTCATTGACAGTCCTCTTGCTTTATGTGACTCTATACCTTCATTATTTTAATTTAATTGAAATATACAATCAACAAATTCCAGTTTGTTACCACCAACACAGTCATAACACACGCGAAAGTTATCAAATGTTTCAGTAGTGATTGTTTCAATACGTACAATTTTAGCTCATTTTGAAGACATCTCAATAACGATGAGCATAACACGACCAACAAATGCAGCTTTGAACAGTTATAACACTTACATACAATCACAATGTTTTTTTATTGAAACACAAAAAGGTTGCTTTAATAATTTATTTATTTATTTTTAAAGTAACTGTTCACTATGTGGCTGTGAGGCATTCAGTCTCACTCTCTGCCCCAAATGCAGAGGTGTGTCTAAAATTAGACTTTGCCTATGGAAATATGAACCTGGCACAGTTTTTTTTTCTGAAATGTAAATCTGAAACACAGAAAACATTTCAATATTACTGAAAGAAGGATTCATCTGAGGGTTGGGGTTTGGGACAGACACCATTTTTCAAAGTTTTCCACAATTTCTATTGCCTACATAATCAAAGTCATGGGTAAGAAAACCCCTAAAGTGAGGCAAAATAATAATAATAAAAATAATAATAATAATAATAGAAGATTTGGAGCAAATCTGATCTGTGCTCTTATGTGTCATCTTCAGGTGGATAATTCTTCCCTTACCGGTGAGTCAGAGCCTCAGACCAGGAGCCCAGAGTACACCCACGAGAGTCCTCTGGAGACCCGAAACATTGCCTTCTTCTCCACCACGTGCTTAGAGGGTAAGATAACTCACACACAAGACCCATATATGAACACTTACTTATAGCATGAGCCTCAGCAGGTCTACACAACTACTGAACTACACACATTGCTGTTTCTTCAGCTTTCAAATTATGTTGTAGTGACAAGTTTGCTTCTGTGGTTTGCTATTAGAGACTAACTAATAAGTAATATAAACATTTTCCATTGATGCCATGCACAAGTTACCACTGTCCAATTGCACCCCCTAGCTGTCACTCATTTATATGAGTGAGAACAAGTTTCTCACCTGACTAGCACACAGTTTTCATCTGTAAATTCCCCACTGAAGTCATGTCATAGTGTATGCTTTTATATACACAGATGAGCCACATTGAAATCACCTCCTTGTATTTATCAGCTCCACTTACCGTATAGGAGCACTCTGTAGTTCTACACTTACAGACTGTAGTCCATCTGATTCTCTGTATAGTTTGTAAGCCCCCTTTTCACCACAAAGCAGATATTATTTGGGTGGTGGGGCGTTCTCAGCACTGCAATTACACTGACCTGGTGGTGGTGTGTTAATGTGTGTTGTGCTGGTATGAGTGGATCAGACACAGCAGTGCTGCTAGAGCTTTTAAGCACTGTGCACTCTAACAGACACGCTCAGATGGCTTATCTGTTGCTGCGCAGTCTTGATTATAAATAATCTTAGACCTTACAAGCCAACTTTGAAACAAAGCCCAGTCATTTAAGGGTCATGCCACTTCTTTAGGGCCTAAATAATGCAGGTTAATATATTTGTATGTAAACATATATAATATGTATTATTGTATATGCTTTTTTTCCTTGCATGTGTAGTCTTAGTGTTAGTGTACCTGTAGTCCCACTAAACCATTTTGCATGCAATATTTAAATCTACACCAAGAGTTCTGAATAGCTCCAGAATTTAAATAGCCTTACTGGTATACCTGAAAATGGCCCAGTTGGTTCATTTACCCTACCTATTAGAAATCATACCTTGTGAGACAAATCATGGATTTTGAAGCTTGAATCAATGAAGTTTTGGTGCCAATCATTTAGTTATTAGCATATAAGCTGGCTTTATTAGCTTAATAGCTCCAGGGCAACACTGTAGCAAACTTCAAACACGTCTTGGCTGATGGATTACATTTAATGAACAATTGCATGCAAGCTTTTTAGAAAATAAATCATGTACATCAACTGTAAGGTGTGCAGTGCTAGGCCTCGAAGAGTTGGGCTCTTAAGAACTCCAAAATATAGGCCTACAGCAAATGATCTCACAGCTAACAAATCTTTATGCTCTGTATGATAAAAGGTGTAGCCACAGGCGTGATCATCAACACCGGTGACCGCACCATTATTGGACGAATTGCCAGTCTTGCCTCCGGAGTGGGTAACGAGAAGACCCCCATTGCCATCGAAATCGAGCACTTTGTGGACATCATCGCCGGCCTGGCCATATTCTTCGGCTTCACGTTCTTTGTGGTCGCCATGTTCATCGGTTACGCTTTCCTGGAGGCCATGATCTTCTTCATGGCTATCGTGGTGGCTTATGTGCCTGAGGGACTATTGGCTACTGTCACTGTGAGTACACAAGATATGTGACCTCGGTCTTCACAGCTGTGAATATAGGAACTTATTCCAACAAGAAGGAAAATCTTTCACTAATTAACCCTTCAAAGTTTCAGCTTGACATTGATTTTAAGACATATAATTTAGTAGTCACTGGTTTAGTGTTTTGGCAGTCAGTTGGTAGAAACTTCAAACTGTATATCTTCACCCCTGGCAGGTGTGTCTCTCCCTGACAGCCAAGCGTTTGGCTAGAAAGAACTGTGTGGTGAAGAATTTGGAGGCTGTGGAGACACTGGGCTCCACCTCCGTCATCTGCTCAGACAAGACTGGAACCCTGACACAAAACCGCATGACTGTGGCCCACCTGTGGTTTGACAACATGATCCACGCTGCAGACACAACAGAGGACCAGTCAGGTGTGGAGATCTCATGATCTGTTTTACTTTATTTCAACAGACTTATACTTTCATATTTATCTGGATAATAATAATCAGCATAATGTTAAGGAACGTCATGGGATGATACTGTGCCAAAAATGCTGTTTTATGCATTTCATAAGCATTTCATGAGAATTTAGAAACAGTCTCAAGTTTTTACTGGTAGTCTACTAAAACCTTTGACTGGTAGTGTGTATATATATATATATATATATATATATATATATATATATATATATATATATATATATATATAATACAACCATGAAAAATCGCAAATAGTTGTTATTACAGCATCAAAACTAATACAAAACTGTAGATTAACTAGCTTAATATTAATTAGAACTAAAACAGTTTAATGTATAGTTAACGTATATAGTAAATAGTATATAGTAAACTTATATTATATATGTTTCTATATATTCATATAAGCTTTTCAAAGTTTGTTTTCTTGCACATGTAGTTTTCTGTAGTATTACTGCAGTTCTATCAAATCTATTTGCATGCAATATCTGAAGCTACAACAAGAGTTCAAATAGCTTCAGAATTTTAAAGCCTGAAAATGGCCTAATACTATTTTTTTCATAAAGAACAACTATAGCTGATTTACATAAAGCAAAAATGACTTTAGATTTACCAGAACTCTTTCACAATCTAAGAAGTACAAGATAAAGATATAGTAGTATACATCCAAATAGCCTCAGATGTAACTCTTCTTATTGAAAAAAATTGCATCAAAATGGCCTAAAATGTTGATTCTTAGTGGTGAAACCATTTAGACATCATGAAGCGAACTCAAATATTGCATAATGGAAATAAATAAAATTACACACTACGTAATCTAAAATTAAGCAAAACATTTTAATGATATATTAACCCATGGACAGAATTTATTAACATGAAACTGATTTACAATGTAATATTATTCTTAGTGTTGTACTTAACTTAAAACCTGCTTGGGCAAACTTCATCATAATTAAGAAACTAATTGAAGCATGTTTGGAATTTTGCACAGTTGCATCTACTACCTTTTAAGTGTTTGCTTGCATTTTTATGCAAATCCATGATGTGACTGGACGGGCCAAAGGTGAGTTGGTGTGGAATGATGCTTATATTGCTAATTATATTATACTTTCCTTTGTGCAGGCCAGAGTTTCGACCAGTCCTCAGAGACGTGGAGGGCACTAGGACGAGTTGCAAGTTTGTGCAATCGGGCCATTTTCAAACCCAATCAGGAAACTGTGCCCGTCCCCAAGGTGAAGAAACCTCAGCTTTCTCAGCCTTTTCCCGTTTTTCTCTATCAATGTTTTCTATCAACTATGTTTCTCTATCCACTTTTTTTTTCTTCACTTAGTTCCTTAATATAACTACTCAAATAGTTTCTTCTGAAATTCTTTCTGTCTAAATACAGTTGGTAACAACAGAAAGAGGGCAAGGTCTCTGTAACTATTTCTGTATTTGTAGTCTCACTGGGCCAGGCGTGATCTTGTAATTAGAAATATGTGTCAGACAAGGGTAAACAAACTAGCTAGTGAAACACAGTCATTAACTGCTGTTCATTCTTTTGTATTAATGTTTTTTCCACATTAACTGTGAATAGTGGAGGCCACATTTACACCCATCCCAAATTCAGTCAATTAGCCAACACAGTTGTTTAGTTATTGAACTGGAACTGCTAGGCTAATGTTGCTCAGCCTGCTCAAGCTGCATCCAGGTCTTAATTCAGGTCAGTGTAGTTTGGAACACATAGTATATGGAATATATTGGAATATTTAGTCACTTAGGGACATTATTACATTTAAAAAGCTGTTTTTCCAGACAGGAATCTTTTATTTGCTCACCAAAGCACTTTATGTTTAACAGTTTTAATACATTAAGTAGTGCTTTCACATACGTTAGTGTGTTTATTTAACCAAGCTTCTCCTTCTATAAACAACCCAGTATTATTCACAGTTTTCATCTAATACCTGCTTTGACTGCTCAGTACTTCATTAAGCTAAATCAAGATTGCTGCTGAAGGCACTGAATACATTCATACAATGTCTGGGGCGTCCAGGAGAAATCTGGAACTAAACGTAGTTCTTCAAACTGGAGCTCAAGATCTACTTCTTTCACAATAAGATATTCATGTTACTTTGTATTGTATGTATGATTATTTACATCTGTTCTCATCATATCTGGTGTTCTGGTATTTGCATTGTAGTTTAGCTAAGGGGGTAGTTATTCTGGATAATTAGAATAATTTCTTTAGTGCAGTTTGGAATAGTTCAACACAAGGCAACCTATCAAACCAGTGGAACAACATAGAACCACTGTAGTTTCACACGCTCAGAACATCACTACAATATATGATTCTGAAATGGAGGACCACTGATTCACTTTTGGTTGTGCCTAAACCTTCTCATTTTGAGATCATACATAGTCTTATGGGGAAAGATGTAATCCCATAACAATAACCATGAGAAATTTTGGGCTAAATCGGGATGGAAGGAAGAAATTTTGAATCCAATGAAGGCAGAGCCTAAAGCAAGGAACGATGGTATAATCCACAACATTGCCTGTTGGGATGCAATAGAATTAACACAACTATTACCAAAAATTCCAGTTGAGCCATATATGTCCCGTGTGCAGATGCAGCAGAAACAAACATGACCTCTTGTAAAACAAAAACTATTATTTTTAGTTAACTATTGGTTAGTTGTTGAGTTGTCATTGACTTACAAGTGCAGAATAGAGAAACTCTAGGGTCGGTTTTAGGTGAGGTTTGTTGTTATCAGGAGCAGATTTAACCACAATTCACCACCAAGTTGTCTCCAGACGTGCATTCTTGTTAAAAGATTAAGACCAGACACGAATGAGTCCTGAAACTCATTGGAGTATGCTCTGTGTACTGCTCTAGTGGCTCATTCACACATGTTTCTGTGTTTACTGTGGAAGGCATAAAGTGTACATTAAAGTGTATGCATTTTATGATTACATGATTATAGTTTATCTTTTCCAATACTATTTTTTGGTTTTGGCCTTTTTCTTTGTGTAGATTAATCAATTCATAATAGAATCTTTAGCTCTGGCCCTACTGGAAATTGGCACCTTGAACAATAGCTTACAATAATTAATGTATAGCTAACAAGTGCTTGCAAATATAAGTATAATAAAGAACCACCATTCCTGTTACTGTGAAAAACAACAAGTAAGAAAAAGCTACACTATACCATTTCAGTTATTTGTTGGCCAGGTATTTGTTGCTGCTGTACTTCCTCAGTGTGGAAAGACATTGCTTTTATCTCTACTTTTTTAGTATCCTAGTAAAAAAACAAAGTTACAGGGGAAAATGTACTCTAGTATGGTAAATATGTAAATGTATTTTGCTTCTTTCCACCTTTGATTACCACAGAGAGAAGTGGTTGGAGATGCTTCCGAGACAGCCCTGCTAAAGTTCACCGAGCTAACTATTGGAAACATTATAGACTACAGGGGACGCTTCAAGAAGATCTGTGAAGTGCCTTTCAACTCGACCAACAAATTCCAGGTAAAATCCACATCTGTCTTCATTCAGCATTCTGCCTTCCAATAACTTTCACCAAGGCTGATGGTTCTCTGTCTCCCTCTTGTGGTGGGCAGCTGTCAATACATGAGTTGGAGGACCCATTAGACCTGCGCTACCTGATGGTGATGAAGGGGGCTCCAGAGAGGATTTTGGAACGCTGCTCCACTATCCTGATAAAAGGCCAGGAGCTACCGCTGGATGAGCAATGGAAGGAGGCCTTCCAGACTGCATACATGGACCTGGGAGGCCTGGGAGAGAGAGTGCTGGGTAAGAGGTCTTTAGAGGTCATTGTGCACAGGATTAAGAAGGACGAATAAAAAAAAAAAAACAATGGTGGTGAGGGCTTAGATGACTCAGCATAATCCAGACTGTTGATATCAAAACAGATCATGTGCTTTGTTGGCAGATGGAGCATTTGTAGTGCAGTTTGTGGCCATTTCATCTTGACTGACCAAGTAACAATGACATTTTCATACAAAGAAAAGCCAAAACTTCTTCTGGGGTTCATCAACTAACCTATGAAAACTGACTAATAGGTCATTATGTTAACAGTAATGTATTCACTACTGTTAGTGTTGTCCCAAATATAGGTCCCTTGTAGATTTTAGGATTAAATATTTAAATGTACTAAACTCCAAAAAAGAAATAAAATAAATATATTTCCCCAAGTATTGTCTGTTGAGCTGCTTAACTAAATACTATTATATTTTAATACTTAATTCAATTATTTGTGCTTTATTTAGTGGTTTACCATGACTATTCGAACTAGGCCTTTAGTTTGTGCCATAAATATTTTTTTTTAACAGTTCTATGATAATGTTAGTTTGTTAGCACTAAAATAATTGCCATGAACACTTTCCACAAACTAAACAAAATCTAGAACAGCTTTTTCGACTTTCTTGTTCCACCTTTAAAGCAAGCATTCACATTCTGATACCCAGAGGGGGAAGGGTCTGGCATGGCGACACATACAACAGGCACACTGTCTGCATGCACAATCAGGCTGTCCTACTGCGCATGGGCTGAATGCCACAGGCCTTAAACTGCCGCCGTGCTCCGTGGCTCTGCAGGCTGATATTATAGTGAGGGGGAGGCTACACTAGCTTTCACGGTGAAACAGAACATTTAAAAAAATCACTGTTAAATAGAACACACGTGTTTTTAAAACTAATTTAAGTGAACTGTTTCACTTGAAGCTTGTGATGGACATTTTTAGCGTTTTTTTAACCTTTTTTTCTTGTAATGCTCACTCTCAGTGACTCTTCAAGCAGAAAGGCCTGGTACAGAGCTGCTGCTGCTGTTATCTGTTTTTACTAACCCACTAATTAGACAGATACTTCAGTGTTTTATTTGTGAGGCACAAGACATTTCTCCCCACTAAATTGGTCCCACCTTTGATTTGTTGATTCCTGTGTCACTTTGTACTTACATACTTATGGTGAACCTAAGTTAGGACTTCTCTTCAGCTCTTGAAGTCCTAACAAATAAGTGAGAGCAGCTCACTAAGCTCTATGTCTGCCTGGGCACCACAGGAAAAAACTGATTCTCTGATTGGGCCGTTTTCTTCATAAATTTCCACCCATTTATTTCCATCCTGAATGTAATAATGAAGCAAAAGTAGTACTTTCATATTTGCAGAGTGTCAATACAAGCATGACTCTATTAAATAGAAATGAACTGAAACGTACAGACATCCTCTGAAAACAATGTACAGATTTAACAATGAACTAATTGTGTTACATGTGCATTCCAACCAGGTTTCTGCCACTTATACCTCAATGAGAAGGAATTTCCTCGTGGCTACGCCTTCGACACTGATGAAATGAACTTTACCACATCTGGCTTGTGCTTCGCTGGACTCATCTCCATGATTGACCCACCCCGTGCCACCGTCCCTGATGCTGTCATGAAATGTCGTACAGCTGGTATTCGTGTAAGTTCTCTCTGGCAGATATGCTGATGATAATTTTTGCTATTAAAAAATTAGAGACACTAGAGAGTTTTAATATACAGAATATTGCAGAACATGACAAATTACAAATTATCTTTTTAGGCTAGACAGTAGTGTGAAAGACTAGTCAGTGGAGATAGACAGGAAAGCATTAACATGTCATAAATATCTCAAACCGCTTATCCATGTTTTATTTTTGGTCCATCTGTTTGATTAACATATACATAAATACATAAAAAACTCTGCAAACTTATTACTCTTATCCAGTTATAGAAGTGAGAACTGCAAGTCTGGAACCATATGAGTATAAATGGCTAAACTCATATGCTATCCGTTTAATAGTACCAGTGAATACCACAGGCGAATGTAAATATTAGGTCCATTAATTCCTGGGGAGCCACTCTTCTGCCTAGTTTTTATTTTCTTTAGTCTATTGAGCAGTTGTCTTTGTCTTAGGTCTGGATTCTCTGGTTTCAGTCTAATGTAGTAATGTTTGCCATGCCTTAGATTTCAACTCAGCTGTGTTCTGTCCGGTTATATTGATTTCCAGGTTGTCATGGTCACTGGTGACCACCCCATCACAGCCAAGGCCATTGCAGCAAATGTGGGTATTATATCAGAGGGCAGCGAGACAGTGGAGGACATAGCCACAAGACTGAGAATCCCTGTTGAGCAGGTTAAAAAGAGGTGAAACAAACATTTTCCACTGGCTTTTACAGCATACTCACTTTCTCTGTTACAGTAAGGTGTTTTTAATGGTTGACATGTATGCATGCTGGGTATTGTAGTGAGAGAACACTGATGGAAGAAAGCACAATACTGATGCATAGCTTTGTATTCTGTCAAAACACTAAGGCTGACGGTTGCGATGTTGTGCTACGGGACATTACATAATATGACAAATAACATATTAAGTGACCAACCTTGTCCTTGGAAAGCTTATGGCTCTACTATTTAGATGTTCTTGTAGACCTTCATTACCTGGATCAGGTGTGCTAGATAAGCTTTAGAGGATCAGGGTTTTAATTCTAATTGAACTGAATAGTTCCAAAATTGGTATTGGAGTTAGCTTTGTTAGGGTCATCTTAATAGATTCAGTAACAGTGATACATATGGTGGCCAATCTGATTGCATCATCAACAGGGATGCCCGTGCATGTGTCATAAACGGAGGTCAGCTGAAGGACATGACCAGTGACGAGCTGGATGAAGCTTTGCGGAATCACCCGGAAATGGTGTTCGCCCGTACCTCTCCTCAGCAGAAGCTCATCATTGTCGAGAGCTGTCAGCGTCTGGTAAGACTACATATAATCTCAAACACCTTATCAGAACAACTGAAAGACTTGATAACGTATTGGAGTTGTGTAACAAGCTCAAGAGTAAAATCATGCTTTTCAAGTTTTTTTCATATGGTTAATATTGTACTATAAACAAACATGCTTGTAACTTGTAAGTTTTGGTTGGAAAGGATTAAAATTTTCAACCAATCAACAGACAATTGTCCAATCAGATTTTTCCCACATGCTATTTAGGTAGATACAGATAAGCAAGCGCTATTGTTGGCTTGGACTGAAGGCCTTACATGTTACATTAATTACCAATATAATTAGCAACTGACAGTGGAATCAGCCAGTAATTCCCAGTGGTTTGGGGACATTACTGAAAGAACATTACTGAAAAAGTTAGGTACTTAGCATACTTTCAGAAACGCAACATTCAATCATAAAACTAATTTTTGGGTAAGAGGAAAGTGTTAGACATGATTTTCTGCTAAGCTGGCTTAGACTTATCTAAATGTATGACGAGCAGTCTGCTAATCTTTCATTTCTACTATTGCCTCCTAGGGCTCCATCGTGGCCGTAACTGGAGATGGTGTGAATGACTCGCCTGCTCTGAAGAGGGCAGACATTGGTATTGCCATGGGCATTGCTGGCTCAGATGCTGCTAAAAATGCTGCAGACATGATCCTGCTGGACGATAACTTCGCCTCCATTGTAACAGGAGTAGAACAGGGTGGGCATCTATGGAATCTTTAGAATTCTTTGGAAATGAATGTGAAAAGTTTATTTATTTCAAGCATCTCTGGATCTATTTTCCATAGGTGCATTCATTGTGAACCGTTCACTTTGAAGTGCAAAATTTAGTTCCAGATTTCCTGTACAAATGTATTAAGTTTATTCACCATCTTAATTTAGCGTAATGAAGTACTGGGTAGTCAAAGCAGGTATCAGATTATAACTGTAAAAAATACTGGGTTGTTTCCACAAGGAGGAGCTTGGGAAGGGTTAAATATACACACTGACATATGCAAAATCACTACTTACGGTATTAATACTATTTAAATGTTTTAAAAAAGTGTTTTGCTGAGCAAATAAAATATTTTTGTCTGGAAAAATAGTTCCAAAAACTTTTGCACAGTACTGTACATTGTTCATTATTAATATTTGTAAAACACACATTTCTGATTTATATGTCTATATATAATGTATTAGTATTTATTAGTTTCGTCAGTAGTTAACTAACTGTCATTCTGTTCCATAGGCCGTCTTATCTTTGATAACTTGAAGAAGTCCATCGCCTACACTCTGACAAAGAACATTCCAGAGCTGACCCCCTACCTCATCTACATCACAGTCAGTGTGCCACTGCCTCTGGGCTGCATCACCATTCTCTTCATTGAACTTGCCACTGACATTGTAAGTATCATTCAGAGAGTTTTGAAATGCACTATTCTGGAGAAACACATCATAATTGTGGTGATAGAAACCATTTAATGCCTCTAAAAGGTATTACATGAAATGGTTACAAATATCGTCGCTGTCCATAGAAAAACAAGTAGCTCCAAAATGCTAACTTTAAAGGAGAGGTCAAAAACCTACCTTACTTTAAGTGTAAGTCAATGGGACCAGATTTTTTTTTCAAGCTATTTTGGAGCATTTCTATTCATCATGAAATTCTAACACGATATAAAAGACAACAGTTGAGGTCAAATGATTTAAAACATAAATTTATTAACTCTATTAATGGCAGAAAGGCGTGATGATATAACAGAGATGAAAATGTATAGAATTCACTGGTCATCTTTCAAAAAATTAGAAAGAAATACATGTAATTTTAGACTATTTTATTGGAAAAACCATCCCTGTATTAAAACAGCTACACTGTCTGCTTGACTATATGTCCGTATATTCATCCAGACATACAGACTGCAGCATATCTGTTATCATGCACAATCAATCATCTAACCTCTTTTTTTCATCAACGAAGGCCACATAGCCACTGTTGTCATGATATTTTATGTATGATGGACAGCAGCACAGACCCTCAGCTTATTTGAGATTGGCACATCACCCAAAAATATCTCGGCAAGTGCAGCTCTGTGGACAAAACCTAAGCATTGATGAAAGGCTAGAGGATGGCTAACATTAGCGCCAACAGATAGACTGCAGGCTTAGGAGTGTTTTTCACTGCCTACAAGAACCTTTGGTAGCAAAAAAAATGGAACTGTGATTTTTCTTTGGCCGCCGGTCTAGTTCTGGAGGTTCCAGTTGGTTTTTGGTACTTGTTCAAGGTTGGTACCAACACAACCTAAAAGGTACTCAATGGCACATATTTGGTATTATGGTATTATATCCAGCTAAAAATTGACATATTATACTCAGAAAAGTAAAGAAACAGTCACCAAAGACTATTAAATGCACCAGAAGGTAAACCGGAATGGTATGTTATGTTAGTTACTATGGCTTAGTAACATAATTATTACTTTGTAAAGAGTTTGCTAGTTAGCAAACCTTACAATATTAGCACTTTTGTGTTTTTGCACTTTTTAATAAACTTCAGAAGACTTTTGATGCTAATTCTCCACAAAATTATGTTTACATATTAATTCTCCACATAATTATGAAATAATTTGAACATTTTTGTGAATGTGAGAACAGAAAACTAGCATTAAGCTAACTAGCAAGACAGCTAATGTGGGGACAGAGATAAAAACTGAGGCCTTGCCTATGAGTGTTGTATGTAGATGTGTTTGAGAGTACATAACAGAGTAGAGTAGGTATGTAGCTTCATATTAAATAATATATTAGGCTAACTAGCAACCAAAGTATCTAATTAGCCTAATAAGCCATGTAGATTTCTACCATAAGGCTATGTTTGCAAACTGCAGGCAAAACCGATTTGTTTCCTAAGTCAGATCTTTGACATGCATGACCACACGGTTATTTGCAGGCACTCAGATTGGATTTTTGTGTTCAGACATCTCCAACCTATCTGCATGGGGTGGCTGTGCTAACAATTTAGGCACCTTACTACATAGTTAGAGATAGAGGTGCATCCCCACCCTTCAAACAATCACATATTGTTCTTTTCCATAGTAAACACAAGTAGAATTTTTCTGGTTTAACATAAATCTTAGGCTGCTCTTCTTGAGTCCCAGCACGTTCGTCAATCTAGACTATTGTATCCAGACTATTAAAAATCTGGATACAATCTGGATATGCCAACAATTAGATTTGGGCTTGCAGTCTAAACAAGGCCTAAGTGTTGGGTTACTTGGTTCGGGTCAGTTCTTGTCTTTGAGTGTGCAACAGAAATATGTACACCGGCAAGGTGGAGCTGCTAGATAGCTATTAGCTTTTACACACCTTTAACTATCAGACCACACAATTTGAATCCAAAGAGACCAGCGTATGACTTCTAATTAATAATTTTCTAACCTGTCAACAAACTCTACTCATTCTGTCTCACAGTTCCCCTCCGTGTCTTTGGCCTATGAGAAAGCTGAGAGCGACATTATGCATCTAAAACCGAGGAACCCACGCAGGGACAGGCTGGTAAACGAAGCCCTGGCCGTCTACTCATACTTTCAGATAGGTACGATGAGTTATCAGTGGTATCTGCTTATTAATATTCAGTCTAACTTTCTTTCGGCTCTTGGCCTTGTAATTGCTTTTCTTTCTTATTCTGTTCCTCTCATATTCTCCAGGAGCAATCCAGTCTTTTGCAGGCTTCACAGATTACTTCACAGCAATGGCTCAAGAGGGTTGGTTCCCGCTGCTGTGTGTAGGCCTCCGGGCTCAGTGGGAAGACGTCCGGCTCCAGGACCTGCAGGACAGCTATGGACAGGAATGGGTCAGTATTAGAAATACTCTTGTATTTTTAGGCATTGTTCAATATTCTGTTTATAAAATCTGTATATATATGAACCTAAGCTGCCAAACTGTTTTAAGCCCTTCTTAAGTCTGTCAGCTAGAGGCTGACTAATGCTGATACCATATTAATTGTAAGAGCCAAAAATTCTCATAACCATTAACTTTGACTTTTATCATTTACATTTTTATGTGTACGTTCATAATTCTTTTTCGTCTATATTTTTCAGTGTTGTCAGTCAACTCATATATCACTCAGCCTTTACTCTGTGCTACTAGCATGTTAAAAATAATAGTTTGCTATGGATATTTAGGCTTTTTTAATAAAGCATAATCAGAAGAGAGATCATTTAGGGATGTAGTAACAAAAAGAGAGATTAAAATATGATCATAGAAACATTTATTACACCAGTACATAATGCTAAATACAAGATAAATGTAGAACTAGTGTAACTCTATTTGCATCAGTATCAACACTAAATCACTGGTATGAGCTAAAAGTCAATGACACTAGGGTAATTCACTTTATCGAACCTGAACGTGAAATATATCTATAATGTTTTTTCCTCTTTGACAGACATACAGTCAGCGTCTGTACCAGGAGTATACCTGCTACACAGTGTTCTTTGTCAGTATCGAGGTTTGCCAGATTGCTGACGTCTTGATCAGGAAAACTCGTCGTCTCTCCGTCTTCCAACAGGGCTTCTTCAGGTCAGCGTTCCCACATACTTCACTTCTCCTAACAGAGGTCCAGGAGATCAGCTGTTAACGCATTTTGTTAAAGCTACACCGTGTAAGATTATTTGGTACAAATAACAGTGTATTCTAATGTTAGACAGATTAAGTCTCAAATGCAAAAACTATATATATATATATATATATATATATATATATATATATATATATATATATAT
This sequence comes from Megaleporinus macrocephalus, assembly GCA_021613375.1. Taxonomy (NCBI): domain Eukaryota; kingdom Metazoa; phylum Chordata; class Actinopteri; order Characiformes; family Anostomidae; genus Megaleporinus; species Megaleporinus macrocephalus. The sequence continues at coordinate 27,298,452 of CM038727.1, read as the reverse complement.
ATATATATATATATATATATATATATTGGTGAAGATAGTACATAACTCACTTTATAAACTTCTACAATGAGTTCACAATCATCACCTTTACATGCTTAGAGCACGTTAATGCTACAGAATACACACATACACATTTCCACCAGTGAAATTCCCAAATCCTATATATATTAAGCATAGTGTGGCTTAAATATACAGTGCTTAGCTCATACATCTCCTCTGTGAGGCCCACTGAATTGGATAACTAGTTTAGCCGGTTTGTTCTGGCTTGCAAAACAGAGCACTGAGAGCTGTGAGCAGGTGAGTGTGACAGTGGAGGTGACAAATCATAGGCTATACAAAACTGATTAGGTGTGGGGTTTTTTTTCCAGACAGCAGCTGTCTCGGCAATTGGAGTCAGCTGCTGTCTGGGTTATTTTTCTTTATACAACAGTGATATTGTCAAAGCAGAACACAAATGTATTTTACTGAAATACTGAAATCCAAACATACTTTACTGAAATTTTTACTATGCATCAAATATTAATTAATTTAATTCAATTTAGTTTAATAATAAAAAGTGAAAACTGATATTCACATACAAACTTTTTATTACCTCAATCAGTAAATACATAGAGATTGTATTTATCTTGGGATGCGTTGATATGGGAATTGTGGGCCAATGACAATATCTGATCATTTTCATGTATGCATATGCAAATCTAGAAACTGGGTCCATTAGGACTAGCAACATGGAGGAGTATAACATTTAAAGCCCAGCATCACCTAAACGTTCTTAGTCTTTGAGAGAAACATTGTTTTGTAGTGATAAGCCACGAGAGCCTGTGCTTTATTACTGTGATTACAGTGTTACTGTGATTTTGAAGGTGTTTCATAGGCATGCCAGGATGTTGAGTAAAAACACTTTTCTTTTAAAAGAAATAAAATACATTTTATTTATAAATTAAAAAAAAAAAAAAATTCATATAATAAATTACATAAAATAGTATCTAAGCAGAAATTTAGTATTAGAATGTGATATGTAGTAGATAGTATTGTAGCCTATTATGACCCCTGAAGAACTTACAATAACAATAAAAGATTATATTATACCAGTGTTTAAAGGAGAAACCTTGACCATGCAGGTAGTTTCCGCTAACTAAGGATTCTGCTTATGCTAATTTCTGAGGGGTTGGCAACCCTAGTTTCAGAATTAGTAACTCTTATGCAGTAGCAATCATTCACTGCATGTTCCACAAATATGGTGCTACAGAATGACAAGGATAGTAGAATGTCAGGGTTGTTTATGTTTAATGATGTCTTTGTTTGTTGCTGTAACGTTACAGTTCACTATTTTGTTCCAGTATCCAGAATCTGTTTAAATAGTAAACATTACTGTTATTGCCAAATGTGTACATACAGTCTCTTAGAAGACCTCCTATGAAATGACATGTACTGTAAAACTGAGTGCACATTCTCTACAGCGAACAAACAATATTTGTTAAATTAGGAAAATGAAGAGTTATACAGAAACAGTAACTCTGCATTAAAGTGTGCAGGTGTGTTTTCTATGTAGAGGATGTGTACTTGACGTAATTTTGTGAATTTTGTAAAATTTGTGAATTGAAAAAAGAATTAAACATGTAGTTCCCATGATTCCTTGCTACAGTGATTGTGCCCAAAAAAGGAGGAGAGTAAAAATGTCTGGCTTGAGAAAATTAAGAAGATGAATTTGAGGGAAATAGAGGATATGGCTCTGAAAGAGAATTGCATGTGTAAATGTTTAGAATTTAACAAAGTACCCTATTTTCTGTAGTTCACTGTAACTAGAGCTCATATGCAATGTATTCCATAATGATTTACAAGTCAACTGCACAATGGTAAGGCTGGCTGTTATTAAATCAGGATAATTAAATAGATGCATTATATCTGGTTTAATAATATATTTGTGTTGTACTGTCCTGCATTGTACGACTGAAGTAGTTCTGCTGTCCTGTAACTGAGCCCTGCTGATCTGCTTATTCTAACTGAGATATTGTTCTAATTGTGTAAATTCATTCTTCTCTGTGCAGAAACAAGGTACTTGTGTCTGCCATAGTGTTCCAGCTGTGTCTCGGTAACCTGCTGTGCTATTGTCCGGGAATGCCAAACATCTTTAACTTCATGCCTATTAGGTAGGGTACTCTTTGTGTATGCGCTGTGGGATTAGACCCCTTTATTTTTTGAAGGCCCATGAAAATAGCAGAAAAAGTACAATTCACTTTATAACAATAATAATAATAATAATAATAATAATAATTATTATTATTATTATTATTATTATTATTATTATTATTATTATTATTATACTTTTGTGACATTTTAAGCTCCATGAATTGAATACATTGGCCTAATAAGATGCTCTACTGGATCTGTAACTGATTGCTCACTTCCTTCCAGGGTTCAGTGGTGGTTTGTGCCTCTGCCATACGGTATCCTGATCTTTGTCTATGATGAAATCAGAAAACTAGGAGTGCGGAGACATCCAGGCAGTAAGTATCACACTTATGGAAATAGTCGAGTGAAAACTCACATTCACATACAACCTGTTTATTACCTCAATTAGCAAAGACATGTTTGGTGTCTGAAATGAAGCTACATAGCTATTGTAATTAACAAGTAAAGGAAACTTGGGAACTGTGGGCCAATGACAACACTTTTTACTTATAAAAGAAATAAAAAACAAATGCATACACAATTAAATAAAATATTTAATATAATAAATTACATACAATAGAATCTATCCAGAAATGTATTATTGTAGCCTATTATGACTCCTGAAGAACGTACAGTCTCCGCTTACTGTATATTCTAGTCATTTTACTTTCTGGTTACAATAATGAAATATTATATTATACCAGTGTTTAACGGAGAAACTTTGACCGTGTGAATACTTTTCGCTAGCTAAAGTTACTGCTAATGCTAATTTCTGTTTTTTGTATTGTGTTAGCATTAAGCTAACAGGGCCATACATTCATTTCCCCACACTGCGGTTTCACAGAGAATGTTTAAGGGAATATTTCAGAATAAATAAAATAAATAAATCATATTAAAGGAGAATTAAGGCTGTTTTGGGCTGTGAGCAATCTTTTACATTCTTATTTTTTTCTCTATATATTTTTTATTATATTATTATTATTGTATTTAGTTCACCAGTGCAGAAGATTTTCAACTGCATCAGAGATACATTATACGTGCATTATAAATGTTTTATTATTGTTTTTGTTAATACTTAGAGTATTAATATACTCTAAGTAAAATAAATTTTGCAAGTTGGCCATAGATAGGTGTACATCGAGTATTTTACAATAGCTTTGAATTCAGCTCAAGCAAAGCAGAACCACAACCACCTGTTTTACATTCACTTGTGTCCGGGTTGCCTTAATAGTTTAGCTTATTTTAAAATCATACATTTCTGGGTACAAAACACAAATTCTAACTATTCAAAATTCAACTAACTCAAATTTTAAGGCAGCACGGACACAATTATTTTAGGTTAACCCTCCTTTTATGTTATGGGTCAGTTTAACCCGTTTCCAAATACTGATTACGCTCTCTGAAGAAAATGTTTATTAAATAGCTGTTAAAATGTTGTATATAAAACTTATGTTACTACATTTCATCTTTCTGAATCTTCTAAGAATTTATAATTAAGTTTTATTGTTTTGACTCGAGCCTTTGCTAGCTTTTAGGTGTATTTAAACTGTGCTGGGCAAATTTGACCTGTAACGCTATAAATGTAACTTTTTGATAGGAGAGTTAAAGCAATTGTCTTTTTTAACAGTGTATGAAAGTTATCAAATGTCAGTTTGACATATCAATCAAATCTAAACTTGTGTCTGCCGTCAGCCAATACTTATACAATGTAAATATTAACACGCATGCCTATTACAGACTATGTACATGAATCATCAGAGGTTTTATTCAGGCTTCAGATACCAACTATGTCTCTGTGAAACAGCATTTGGGGTGGAGTAGAAGTGTAATACATTTGAATTGCCACTATTTCAATAACGTCCTCTATAAGCAATACAGCGTTATCAAAGCAGGGCCTACATTTTTTTTCTTCTGTGTTTTCTGACAGGTTGGTGGGATCAGGAGTTGTATTACTAAGCAAGTTGTGCCATCGCATTCTGGAGAATTTGGTTATGTCATGTTGGAGAAAATTCTGAAAATGAGCATAAATTGTTTTATTTTATATATTCACTATTTAAAATCACTCAATTAGACTTCATCAGACCAGCAGGCCTACACAGCTTTCTGTCAAAGGTATCAGTTATATACATTTCTATACACTACAAAAGATAAATATAATGAAACTTTAGGAATAATAACAGAATATAACAATACTGTCAACTGCAACTCAGTGGAAGGTTAATATCAGATGTTTCTTGAAATAAATGTACATTATAATAATAATAATTTCTTTTTACTAATAAAATGCAAAATGAAAACCATCCTTGAGGCTTGTTCATGTTACATATTTACATAGTTTCAACTCTGGACTAGATATATTTATATGACGCGTAATACACTTGACAAGCTAAGCAAACCCCCTCTAATGCACAATATTTGCCAAACTTGAGCCAAATTCAAGTTTGTAAATATGTTCTTGACTGCAAATGTCAATAGTTCCTTTCAAACTCCAAAGTGAATACATAAGGGTTAGTTTTACTCACTAAAATGCAGAGCAGGTTATTTGCTACATCTTGTAAGATGGAGACATGTCCCCACAGATTACAGAAACACTCTGATAATTATACAAAAATCATTACCTTTTATACTCTTGTTGGGGCGATTCTCTTTTTTTCAAAATACTGTGTTGTGGAAATTACCTTTAAGTCCAAAGCTAAGATTTTCTCATGTCTTATATAGCTAAATTTATGACATCATACCTCATTATGTGACACCATTATCTCCAACCTGTGAAATCTATCATTTTTAAAAAAACACTTTAAAAAGACTCTAATAAGCACGCTTGCTTATCTGTTTGGTTTACAGTGGATTCAGTAAAGAAAAGAAAACTGAAATAAGGATTTGTGACGATCAAAAACAAGTGCATTGAGGAATTTGTGGACGCTTGAATGATGAAATTAATTTATTGCAAAGATATAGAAAATCATATCTCAGTCAGGTTGTGCATCAAATGGTTAATAATGAAAATATTTTTTGAACTTGAAAAATGAAGATGAAGATGTTTCGGTCAGAAAATAAACAGTTTTTTTTACTTGTAATAAATAGTAAAAGTGTGTTCTCTTGTTGAGGAACTGTTAAGTTATATTTAGTTATAGAACATCAGTCGAACATGAACTTTGGCTAAGGGCTCCCAAACTTCTATGTACAGCTGTATCCCACCATCTTTCTTACTTTCTATTAGTTCCTTAATGTCTACTTCATTTCTGTATTGTGCCTTATTGAAAAAGCAGTCAACTATAATCAACTTCAAGATTAAATGGGCGGAGCTAAATTGCTGTAAGCTGAATAGGCATTTATATTGTTGCTCTTTTCTATTGGTATCATTTCAATACGATGGCTGCTGTTTACACAGTGTGAAAATTTCATGATGGTTGGACCAATAGAAATGCTTCAGAATAGCTTGGAAAACATTCTGTTTTCATTTACTTACATTGAAAGTGAAGACAGTTTTTGTTTTCTCCTGTAAAGTTGCCATTCTGGAGATCCTTTTTTTTACTGAACAGCAACGAATATGGATTACAGATTACAGAAATGTTTACACACAAAAATGAATTATGTTAATTTTAAGTCGGCTGTCTATTGAAGCTTATTTGTCTGTCTATTGGATCCCATTGTTTTGAGAAATCATATTTTTAGATTTTAGAAAAAAAAATATATTATTATTTTTAGACGAGTCATTGTTGTGAGATCTTTTATAGGCCATTTATAAAATCCATATAACCTGACAGATTTTGGATGCTGCCACGAGGGGGAGTTTAATCAGTTTTATTACAACACGTGGACGGATGCGCCTCACTTCCTCAGTGTGACTCTGTTTGAGGCAGAAGAGTAGATTTCCACTGGTCTTACTAATAATGGATCCGACCGCGCTGAGCCGTCCCGCTCCTCCGCCTTTACTCATCAGTGGAGAGTGTGAGGCTGCGCAGAGGCACGTTCTGTCGCGCACGTAGCTCCCCTGGCTGCACGCGGGGCCCGCCTCCGCTCGTCACGTGCCTCAGCGCGTGGAACTGCATCTCCCTTCGTGGCCTTAGCGCCATTCCACTCCAGTTCCCGGTTAGATCCGAAATGCGCTGAAGGCAAACTTGACTAGGAGCCTCGGAGGGTCGAGCAATCTCGTGTGTGACCATAAAATAAAAAAATAAAGGAAAGCTAGTAAATAAGTTCAAGTTCAAGTTTATAGTCATTTTCACATCATGTCAGGAGGACATACGTCATGCTTGTGGTGAGGCTCTGCTAATCACTCGACAGCAGGGCAGCGTCTTATATATATATATATATATATATATATATATATATATATATATATATATATATATATATATAGTTTGAACGTGTTTGAACGTGACATCTGTCTGCTGTTTAAATGGACCAATAAAAATGCCTTGAAAAAATGTTTGCTTCCATCGACTTACATTAAAAGTCTAATATATATATATATATATATATATATATATATATATATATATATATATATATATATATATATACAGTAGTGACTTTAAAATAATTTTAAGTGCAATGATTTGTCGCTTTATTATGTCTTATTAAGGTGGATTCAATGCACACTGCACAGTCAGGGATTCTATATGCCATCAACACCAAAAACTGCAAAAATTCGGGTCGTCATAATTAGCAACAGTGCTCTTATTCACAGACAAATGACGTCAGAATCGAGTACATTATTTCAGTAAAGGTATGTAAATATAACCCATCTTGTCATTGAACTGTACTCTACTCCTCTTGCCCTTCATACCCCCAAGAACCCCCCCTCCCCGACCACCAATCCCCAGTCTCCCTATTCTGTTTCCATGGTAACCGTGTCCGTCCGCTCGTGTCCGCACGTTCCGATGTAAAGCGAAGCTCTAGCGAAGCCCTGTCGGCGTTACGTCATGTCGCCCGGGAGACCAGATCCGTGCACGTGTCCGGTATAAAAGGAGGCGGGTAGCGACGGAGAGGGTGCAGTGGCTGCAGCATCATCGGAGACGAGGTAAGCTTGAGCTTCTCATTCGCGACGGGCACCTTTTTCCACGCTAAATTATTCCAGAATTCTCTGTCTGAGCTGTTGTTTCCCCCCACGTTTCTAAAAAAAAAAAAAACATGCATCGGCGATAAAAGAACATTTAGCCGGGCAGGTTTTTGGGTTTGAGGAAGGGAAGGTGGGATGTGCCCTTCCGCTAAGCCTCGCTTCAGGCCTCGCCGCGAAGGACGCAGCGTTAGCCTGTTAGCCAGCTCGGTTATATAACCCTTCTCTGGACTGTAAGCCAGACAGAAGCGCACTGAGCACTTTTTAACACTCGGACAGGGTCAGTACGCACCGCAGAGGATGCTTTAGCTGAAGTTAGAGCTCTAACACAAACGAATATCTTAATATTAAAGTTCGTGTGGGGGCTGCTAGAATCGTGGAATAAAAATATCTCCATCCTGAGACTTCTCATTCATTCTCATGCGACTTTCGAAATTCCACTTTTTTGCGAGCTAGAGCGCCCCGTCTTTATACTTGAGCGAATTCTAGCACATATATGTGCAGGGATACAAGAAAATATATTTTTTAATAAGTTGGGAAACGGTTAATGCTGTGTTTCTGCTACGTGCCTCACTGTGCAGCTTCGTTGCGTCACGTCGTTCGAGAAAGTACCATCCGGGTACTGACGACGTTTGTTAGCACTTTTAGCCATATTATTTTCGTTCAGTAGCATTTTAGCTTAATGAATACTAACTGTTATATTGCGGTATATACGGTTTTTTAGCAAAAAATAAAATAATATTATTGGACACTGCATCACTTGATGCTTAGCAGGAGGAGAGACTGAGGGTAGCTTGAGATTAATGGCGTGAGGTACAGCTTCCCCTCCCTGTGTCAAGAATAAGCAACAAGTCAGCCGACGAGTGGCCGCCTTACAGCCGCCCTTCTGCCGACTGAACGAGCGGGGATGCGGCGGGTGCTCGTCGGTTAGTTGCAGGCCGTTCTTCTTCACCCTGAAGGTCGTATCCGCTGTCAAGGTCAAGCCAGCGTTGTATTACGTCTTTGCTCTTCTGAAAACATCTCTGCCGGAACCACAGAGCCTATATGTTTGACCATATTAGGTTGTGAGTCGTTAGCTTAGTTTCTACGTTTAGCTACAGCTCTTTTGGCAAAGACACATTCATCCAGTGATGGCCTACGTGCCGAGAGTCAGGTATCCTTGTGGTTGGTGATGCTGATGCAACCAGAACCAGTCTGAGTCAGATCCGTCGAAGGGGGAATTGAAGTGCCCCCCTTTGGAGGCGGGGTTATTCCCACCGTTACACGCATCTGGCTTTTAACATGTTCTTTTAACAGTTACTGAGAATTAAAAGCTGCATTACAGCCTGTATTTCATCCTCTGTGTCCTGTATGTCCTAAATGAATATTCTTAGGAATGCTCCAAAATGATGTAGACCTGTTGATCACGTTATCATATCCTATGTAGGTCATCCAGTTAATATATAGAGTTTAGGCACTCGCAGGTATGAATCAACCTGGGTTTCGCAATAAGGAGAGGATGTGATATGCATGATGACACAGCAGGCTATGCTGTCGCTGCAGGCCTTCCCCATCACCCCTCCTCCCCCTATTGACCCCACTGCAGCTTGAGACCACCAGGACACTCTGTCATGTCTGCTGACATTGAGGCGTCCCCTTTTTCATGTTAGCTCTACTTAAGCTTATTCATCTTCAGATCATCATATGTAAGTTATTATATAGTGCAGTAATGTACAACAGTGCAAATGAATAATAAATAAAAGTGTGTTCAAAAGTAGGTTAGGTGTTGTATGATGATTTTCTTTTTTTAATTTAAGACTTTCTCAAGAGTGCATGTTTTAAACCCTTTAATGGTAGGTCTCCCTTCACCTCCAGGTGTTGAGGTGAGGTGGCTATTGGAAAATTACTGATGAAAGAGAAAGAGACAGACAATGAAAGACAGAGGGAGCAAAAAATGAGGGGGTTAGGAAGTGGAAAACGTAGTAAGGATGTGCGTGGGAAGTGCCTTTTTACTATTTTACTAGTTTTCCCTGCTCTTGCTGTACATGCAATTCAGTACTAATTACAAGTAAGAGTTACACTGTGCATAACTTGAAACCGTGAGTCACGATGACTGCAGACAGGTACCGCATTGAATGTGCGTGAGCGATTTTCTTATCTGTGAAAGGTACTGCTCCTTTTGTGTGCCTGCCACACCAGTGTGTGGAAATGGCCACGGTATGACACAGCACTTCCTCAAAATGGCTTCCAGTCAGACTTGCCTGGGTCCCCCCCATCCTTGATCGTAATTTGTCCCAAATTGGCAGCAGAAAAGCTTACTAGCCCAAAATATCATTTGCCATTTTTATTTAGTCAAAATGCAGATTATTCCACTTTATTTGGTCCAGTTTTGATTAATGCTCTATTGTAAAGGACATTTTCTGCTCAAATGGAAGTGCAGTTGTGCCTACGGGGGTTGACCTAGTTAGTCCTTGCTCCATTCTGTTGTGGGTGGATGTTTTCAGAGGGGGAAAAGGCCCCTTACTGGGTTCATGCAGTTGTGATCTTGTCTCTGTCCTCTTCCTATGAAAGAGGGGGTGTGGCACTATGTTGCCTCAGCCAAGGCCAACTCCCTTTAGTCCTGTGTGAGTGGGCCATCTTCTCATATAAGTATATATAATTAAATAAACAATTAAAACAGTTTTATTTCTTCACAGCAGCAAATGGCTTAGAGAAGGTTATTTTGACTTTGAATGGTATTAGTGTGGAACAGTGGCACGATTGAATTTGGGCCAGTGCAGAGGTGAGCCTCTAGAACACAGTGGTCATTCAATACTCTTCCATTGTAATTAGTCACCATCCCACTGCCAGCAGACTGTGTAATTTGAGCCACTTACCTCACGAGGTTTTGACTTAGAGCCATAGAGCCATTTTGACTGGTGCCTTCATACAGGACCAGTATTGACTGCCTTTTCTGCGAACAAATCCATTGGTCTGCCCACAGTTTTCGAACAGCAGGGCTTGTACGCTAATCCTACATACTGGTAGAGCTCAACAGAGTACTGCTTTTATTGTGTGTGCAAAGTTCCTTATGAACGTTAGTCAGCAGATTTTTTGGAAGGAAAAGTAGCCTAAATATGCAAAGTTGGGAAGGAAGGGGAAGGGAAACCGAGGATGCAGCGTTCAGTCTTCTTGTCCCACCATTCACAGTGACCTTGGCCGGCGTCATGTGATCTACTCCTGCAGTTTCAGACCGCTCCCTTTCTCACTGCAGAGGCTGGAAGTGCAGCAGTGCTACGTTTTTTTTTTACAGATGTTTATTTAAAGCTCATGTACACCAGTTTTTAGTCACGATGAAGCCCTAAAGCATTTGTAATGAGCATTACAGAAAATGCATGGTGAGTGTGGCAGATGATCCAGCCCAGGAGGTATCTCACAGCTATGTGTGAGCTTTAATATGGTGGTCTGGTTTTTCTAGGCGCAGTGCATTCTGGGGGCCTGTGTAAATCAAAACAGGCTGAGGGCCTGGAGAGATTAGGATTATCCAGCTGGGTTAGGTGCACTAAATTGTTTGCATGCACACACACACACACACACAGCTTCAGATTAGGAGATTAGTAGAGTATCTTCTGTTACAGTTAAACAGATGCAAGGGCAGCCTCGAAGTAAAACTGATCTGCTGCTGTTATTTCTGGATTTGGTTAATTAGCGTGCATTGAAGAGGTCAGCATTACATTACCCAGTTGTGCAGTAAGTTCTCCATCCTTGACGTTTACCATAGCAAAACTCAGTTTGACTATGATATATATACATATTTACTAGTTATGGATCTGCAGTAGGCTAATGTAAATTAGGATTGGATAGGTGTGGCAATTCAAAGGTCATGTGGGGTTTATAACACAGTAGTGACCTTGTGTTCAGGTCAGCTCCAACTGATAATTTGTCCTTCTTGCAAAGAGCCAGACTGTGAACTGGCTGCTCGATGGACAGTCCAATAGGAAATCAGTTTGGATCCATTTCGAGTTGATTGTTTAAAGGCTTTGATTGGTCCATCCATTCAAAGCCTGAAGGTGATTTCCCCCTCATTACTGTGAGGCTTGGAGCCATTTCCACTGTGGAATAGATTGTTTCAGCATTCTCCCAATGGAAAGACTATCAACACAGTTATTGGACAGCTCTCTCCTCAGACAACTTCTCTGTGTCCATCTATGAGTCATAATGGGTTTAATCAAAGACCATTGGATTTACCACATGCTTGGTTTACATGTGTGGAGAGTCACTCTCATTGTAACTCTCATTGCCTTTACTGTACAGTTCATTTTGTTGAAAATATAGATTCCTTTTAATAAACCTTGAAATGCAATTTAAATGTGTATAGATGTGTATGTGTATAATTTCTACACTTGTTTTGATTAAAATTGTTATGGAATTTGGTCTGGCCTTACAGACTATTTAAACAGTTGTACAATTTGTGAGTGCTAATATTTACATTATGTTGGTAATTGTAAACAGAATGTACGCCGAAAGCTAAATTAAATGTCACTACTCTGACAAATGCTACCAAAGCACTGCATTAGCCCAAAACATTCATCTCTGAATTTCCCATGAATTGTAACAATGTTGTAATACATATCCTGAATGATGTGCTCTCTTCCGCTGTGGCAGCAATGCTGCAGTAAACTAAGTAACTGAATGATTGCATTAGGCCTGATTCTAACAGCTTCTTCTTTTTATAACGTAACACTGTGCTTTACTTTAATACAACACACTTGGTCTTAGTTTTATTGAACTAGAGGCACCATAGAGTGATACTTTCTATCTTCTGGATGAAACTCCTCCCACGCCCTCAGTCACCCCATGTACTCCCCCACCCCCCGCTTTCTTCCTGTCTGAGCGAACCATATATAGCAAGATGGGAAGATTCTTTGATTCTGACCCAACTGTCCCAACTCCAGTTATGCTCACTAGATTGGGGTTGCATAACCAACTTTGTCTCCATTTGAAATATCATGGCATGTGTTCCCACCTGGGTTGGAGGGTGGGGAGGGGGGTACTCCTATAGAATAAAAATGGTATGTGTTGTAGATACCTTGCATGTAGGGACTTGCTTTTTACGGCAGCGTGCTTGGCAATGAGTGCACACACCCCTTTCTTTTGTTTATTCTGTGAGCTTTCATTATGTTTTCATAACGTTACAGTGCTTGGATAAAAATCTAGGAAGCATGTTTTTTACAAACCTCTGAAACTGCCCAAAACAAGTCAAAAGCACGAGAGAGTCTCTCAGGAAGCAGAGACTTGAGCAAACAGTGAAAGGAAAGTTAAAGGGTGGACTGAGCTGTAGCTCGGTCTCGGTTCACTTTACTGCTCGCAGTTTCTGTTTGTTGCTGGCTGCTCTTTGGCTGAAACCAACACAATAGCCCTGACTCTGAGCCAAGTGAGTAGAGGTATGTGGGTGCAGTGAGCCAGAGTTTAGAGCTCCCTGAACAGCATTCTAATGTAGGCCAGAACAATAAGATCTGTTTCCTTGCAACAAGGTCCAAAATCACACCCACTCTACAGAGCACTTGACTGGCTGAGAGTTAGGTTCATCCTTTGAATGTGCTTGTAAACATCAACATGCAATGTTTTTAAGCAGATTACCTTCTATAAACAAACTGTAACACAGATTAAGTAGAATATAATATAAATGTAGTTAAGTGTAAAATTAATTAACTAATACGAAAGGCTGTTACATTACACATTATCAATATATTTAAGAATAATAAAATATTGACCTTTATTCCTGAATTGTTTATGTTGCACATTCTCTGTTTAGCTCATGTTTTGCATTTGTTTGCTGTGTTTTTGCAGGTTCTAAACAACAACTCACTTAACTGTAATAATGTCAGAGCTTTGCGTTGGAATCAATGGGTGAGTAGCTGTATATGTACATGTGTATCTGTTTTGAGATGTTGTTTTCTTGTTATGTTGAATCAGTTTTAGTAAAAGTAAATCAGTTTTTTAGCAGCAGGATTTATTTTTCACCATCCAGACAGTAGTCATTAGATAGTCGCCTTACAGTCATGATCAGGAGTGTTTTATTAAATAATTTTAAATGCTTAGAATGATTGCCATAAATTTAAAATGTTATCTGTTCTTGTCAGATTTGGCCGCATTGGCCGTCTGGTCCTCAGGGCCTGCCTACAGAAGGGAATCAAAGTCACAGCCATCAATGACCCTTTCATCGATCTGCAGTATATGGTAGGTTCTTGCCTTGCGAACCATAAATTCTGGCTCATTCACAGACATGTCACTCCACACTTCCTGTAGACATCCGGTCTGCTTCTCAAGTACTTTTCCAGTATTAACAGCCTTCTCTGATAAGCAGTGTTATGTTTTCACTTCACTTAGAAACATGGTTTATTCTATAATGGGCTGGTAATTAGTTTTGTGTATTGCTGGGGGGCTCAGAGGACGTTAGAACTTATTGCTGTAATGCATTAGCAAAGCAGAGGTCAGAAATTGTTGTTTGATTAATATTAAGCATATTACAAACTCATTCTTAATATGTTCATTCATCAAATAGGTCTACATGTTCAAGTATGACTCCACCCATGGACGTTACCATGGAGAGGTGCGCCAGGAGGACGGCAAGCTGATCGTCGATAACCATTCTATCTCCGTTTTCCAGTGGTGAGTTTTACAGACCAGTTAATATATATATACCAAGAGACATGACAGGCCTCTTGGTGAACAGTGCACATCAGAAGACCAGGCCAGTGTTATTTGTTAGTAGTCCTGGAGGGATAGCACTTGTACAGTTTAGTTTTCCCTCTTGCACATCTATGTCAGCTCATTAAGGGCTTGGTAATTGATTTAGGTGTGTTGCAGCAGACAAAACTTTCCTTTGTGGCTTGATCTCCCTGTTCAAGGCACATGGCTCGAATTGGCTAATCCTCGTCTGTTATTGCAACCTTTGAGATCTGGCGCCAGTGAAGAACAGGTGCAGTCACCTAGCAATAACGCAGGCAGAGGGTTAGACAAAGTGAGGGATAAAGGCATCTTCAGTCCTGAATCATGCTAAAGCTCATCATTCAAGAAATGCGTCTCCCTGCAGTGTTAACATTAGTAGGGGGCCAGCTTGAAAACTATGAATCAAATCATGCAGCTAATCTCACTGATGCATTGTTAGCAGTTTTGAGTTAAATTTATCTCTTGGCTTTGTCCTGAGTGCCTTGGACTGCATGACTAGCTTTAGGACATAAAGGGGCCATCAGCTCACATGGTTTAACCGGATTTTCAGACAAATAAGCCACTGCCTTGTACCACCAATCTTTTAAGACTTCCTTGTACTGAACCATCTTTATTTTGTCTCCTGTTTTCAGCATGAAGCCTGCTGAGATCCCATGGGGTGATGCTGGTGCCTTGTATGTTGTTGAGTCCACCGGAGTCTTCCTCAGCATTGACAAGGCTTCTGTAAGTTCTACTTATATACAATTCAGAACAACAAAGAAATGGAATGACTAGTTGGATTTCTAAATTAGTTGTATGTTTTGTTCTCTACAGTCTCACCTGCAGGGTGGCGCTAAGCGCGTGGTCGTTTCTGCCCCATCCCCCGACGCCCCCATGTTTGTGATGGGAGTCAACGAGGACAAGTACGACCCCTCCAGCATGACCATCGTCAGGTAAGTTAGGTGTTTTACATAATAGGGGTGTAAGAAAATATCGAAATATGGAATATTGGGATATTACGTTAAGTGATACTGTATCGATTCTCAAAAACACAGTATCAATACACAGATTCCTGGCAGACAGTGAATCACTGTGTGTTGTGTTTAAACCTCTGACCACTAGATGGCAGTGCTGTAATCCATTTTCAGATCCACTCCAACATTAACAAGCAGCACAAGGGCGCAATGCTATTGTAAGCATTCACAAACCTGTTCATACAGTGGTGTGTTTTAATAGTAGTATTTCAAAAATCGCAGTATATCTTTTTGCTTGCAATATTGCAGTATACCTTGATATATTAAATAGTGACCACTGTATTACAATACATATTGTATGGCCACGTTCTTGCCAATACACAACTCTACTAGATAAGTACCATTTAGAATGACCCTCAACAGGAACTCTGCTGGGTTGCATGTTTTATAATTACTGACAGGACATTGACAAAAATGGCATGCGTGCATGTTCCGTTTTGAATTTATAATCAACTAATGACTAACTTGGATATTTTTTGATGTACCTGACAGCAATGCATCCTGCACAACTAACTGCTTAGCTCCCTTGGCCAAGGTCATTCATGACAACTTTGGTATTGAGGAGGCGCTCATGGTAAGTGGAAGCATGGTGTGACTGACTATGTGTGAAAATTCCTTTTCATTATTTGGTTCAGGTATGAGATTATCAGTCTTTCTGCTCTTTTAATTATTATCTTTTACTTTCTGTCCTCACTCTGACAGACCACAGTACATGCCTACACTGCTACCCAGAAGACAGTGGATGGCCCCTCAGCTAAAGCCTGGCGTGACGGTCGTGGCGCCCACCAGAACATCATCCCTGCATCCACTGGCGCCGCCAAGGCTGTCGGCAAAGTCATCCCCGAGCTCAACGGGTGAGCAAAAGAGATAGCAGAAGCACACATTATATACATGCCTCATGGTGTGCCTTTGCTCTAGATGAACAAAAATGAACTTGAGCTTTATGGTGTTACAGCAAACTGACAGGAATGGCCTTCCGCGTGCCTGTGGCCGACGTGTCCGTGGTGGATCTCACCTGCCGTCTCTCAAAGCCCGCCAGCTATGCTGACATCAAGGAGGCTGTTAAGAAGGCTTCACACGGACCCCTGAAGGGAGTTCTGGGATACACAGAGGACTCAGTAAGTGTAAAGTGAAAAAGCCCAAAAAACAGATAATAAACATTGGAAGCACAAATGTAGTCTCGGAACTACATTAATGGCTTGAATGGGCTTGTTCTAGAAACAATGATAACCATAATAAGATACAAACATAAATGATCATTAATTTATTTGTTTGTTTAGGTTGTGTCCTCCGACTTCATTGGCGACACCCACTCCTCTATCTTTGATGCTGGCGCTGGTATTTCCCTAAACGACAACTTTGTCAAACTTATCTCCTGGTAAGTCAATTCCGGAGTCATTCCTAGTTTTACTGTGCTCCAAATATTTCCTTAAAATTGATGGGTTTGTACGTTCTATATGTTAACACTGCTTTTGTAACGTTTGTCTTTCACTTTTCTCCGTCACAGGTATGACAACGAGTTCGGCTACAGCCACCGTGTTGCCGACCTCTTACTGTACATGCACACCAAGGAGTAAATGTGTTCCCTAACACATTTAGAAGCCCAGTCGGGACCATCATTCCTTGTTTTACATGCACTTAATGTCATAGCTCAAGCCATAGTGACACACCTTAGCATCCTCCCACCCTACGCTCTACAAGACAAGTTAGTCTTTGTAGTAGTCTGTGTGTGCGAGTGTTAGTTTTTTCCTTTATGAAAAAAAAAGTCCCACTTGGAGGAGGTTTTGACTTATGACAGTATTTGTGTCTGTGTCGCCCCACAAGCATTGCTGTAGATGTTACCATACTGGATGTAACCATGTTATATTGGTGTTCTGAATTGACGGTTAAAAGTTAAGTGAGGAAAAAGGCTATTGTAACACAGTTTGAGAGATAATAAATATAAAATAAAGAGTTAAGTTTGAAAAATATCTTAATGGTTTCCTGTTTCTTCACTTAATTACAGATTTACACACACACACTGATCAGCCATATTATTAAAAGCTTTTTCTTTGTATCTACTCTCATTGTCCATTTTTATAGTTTCTTTTATAATATGAATTCAGGTGTTCCAATCACTTCTATGGCCACAGGTGTATAAAACCAAGCACCTGGTCATGCAGACTGCTTCTACACACATTAGTGAAAGAATGGGTCGTTCTCAGGAGCTCAGTGAACTCCAGTGTGGTACCGTGGTACTGTGCAACAAGTCGTGAAATTTCCTCACTACTAAATATTCCACAGTCGACTGTCAGTGGTGTTATAACAACGTGGAAGCGTCTGGAAACGACAGCAACTCAGCCACAAAGTGGTAGCCACGTAAAATGACAGAGCGGGTCAGCGTATGCTGAGGAGCATAGTGCGCAGAAGTTCCCAACTTTCTGCAGAGTCAATCACTACAGACCTCCAAACTTCATGTGGCCTTCAGATCAGCTCAAGAACAGAGTGCAAAGGGCTTTATGGAATGGGTTTCCATGGCTGAGCAGCAGCATCCAAGCCTTACATCACCAAGTGCAATGCAAAGGATCGGATGCAGTGATGTAAAGCAAGCTGCCACTTGATTCTGGCAATCCAGTAGAGTCTGGGTTTGGCATTTGGCAGGAGAACAGTACTTGGCTGCATTGTGCCAAGTGTAAAGTTTGGCTGAGGGGGGATTATGGTGTGGGGCAGTTTTTCAGGAGTTGGGCTCAGGCCCTTAGTGAAAGGAACTCTTAACGCTTCACCAGACCAAGAGATTCTGGACAATTTCTTGCCCAACTTTGTGGGATCAGTTCGGTTCCCCTTTCTGTTTCAACATCCAACCAGTGCACAAAGCAAGCTCCAAAAAGACATGGATGAGCGAGTTTGGTGTGAAAGAACTTGACTGGCCTTGACTGACCTCAACCCCATAGAACACCTTTGGGATGAATTAGAGTGGAGACTGCGAGCCAGGCTTTCTTATCCAACATCAGTGTCTGACCTCACAAATATGCTTCTGGTCAAAAACTTCCATAAACACACTCCTAAACTGTGTGGAGAGCCTTCTCAGAAGAGCTGAAGCTGTTATACCTGCAAAGGGTGGGCCGACATCATATAAAACCCTTTGGATTAAGAGTGGGATGTCAGACGAGCAAATACTTTTGGAAATATAGTTTATGTACTATTCAGTTGCATTATATGATTAAACGTAAACCACGACAATTAAAAAAAACAGGTTTTACAGTAAATGGTGGTAACCAACTTAGGGCAAAAACTTAGGGCAAACCTGAACTAGACAAATTAAACCAGTAACCGTGTTTTGTTGTTGCTTTAAATCTTCTGGATTTAAAGGCCATACTGATTCAGGAGTAGATGTTCATGTTTAACTGGGCTGAAAGAGAACCACTGAGGGTCTTTCCTAAACATCATCTCCTATTTTAATTCCCAGAGACTTGACACAGCTCAATACTTTAGCCTACTGCAGAGGTTTCCTATGGATTTGTGTAAATGGCAATTAGGCGACACCTAGTGGACGCAACAGCCAATTTCACCAGGATTGTATATTCATCAAATCTAACATCCTGTTCTGTGGCTGTTATCTAAACTGATGCCCATTTCTAACTTACTTTTAAACCTTCTACGTAACTCAATCACTAAGATTAAAGTCATTTAGAGGGGATTGATGTGAAATGCTCTGTTGTAAGTAAAGAAGAATCACAATTGTTCAGGGTGATAGATAGATAGATAGATAGATAGATAGATAGATAGATACTTAATTATTCCAGAGGAAATTTCAAGATCTCCACATTTAACTTACCATGCAGTGAAACACATATACACACACACACACACTAGTGAACACACACACTAGGGGGCAGTGAGCACACTTGCCCAGAGCGGTGGCCAGCTTAAAAATTAGAAGCTTAAATATTAGAAAATTTAAATTGGAAAACTTAAAAAACTTATAGCTATAAAAAACTGCAAAGGTATTTGTCACTAGAACGTTCAATTATCTTCCCTTGTCCCATTAAACTGTAAAACTAGTCCTCCATCTCATGTGACAATAAATGAGCGCCTTGCAATGAGGGGCTTCCGCTTTTCACATTGAGTGTGAATGAGAACGTTCTAGAAAATAAATTCCTGAAAAGAACTAGAGCTCTCAGTAAGTGAGTAAAAGGCATACTGAGTGAGTGAGTGAAAATGATATTGAGTGAAAGAGATAAGGATTGAATGAACGAGAGAGATAGTGAGTGAAAGAGATAACCGGTGAGTGAGTTACAGAGTCGAGACAGCTGCTTCAACACAGCCCCTCATATTGTTAACGTTATAAACATAACACCACTTTCGCTTTCTTCTTCTCTCACTCCTCCCTTCCAACAACGAAAGTAAACGAAAGCCCTATTTTGCGGAACGCGGAACTAGCCGCAAGTGCTACCCAAGTTATTATTATTTATATTGGTTTTTGAGATGAACTCTGTTGGATAGGCTCCTGTAAAATAATCCTGACACTGTTCTCACTTGTTCGTCGACTGTGAGAAACTACGGTAAGACATACAAACAAGAAAAACATGACATAGACATAAACTCTCGACGTCGAGTCTGGTCTTTCTGTAAATCTGTAAAAAAAACTTTATAAGAATGCTACCAGAACGTGATAATAATAATGTATTATTATTATTATTATTATTATTATTATTATTATTATTATTATTATTATTATTATTGTTATTATTAAGCTCTGGAAGTGCACAGTAAGGTATTTCACCTGAGTAAAGTAGTACATCCATGTTCATATCGTCCATATTATTTTCATTTGGTTTGTTTTAAATTAATTCAACACTAGATGGCAGTATTCTCTCATTAAACCAATACAACATCATGAGATATTGGTCGAGTCTCAAATGGCTCTGTGCTCCCTATGTAGTGCACCATATCAGTCATGAAATAACAGCTTCTATGCCTAAATAGTGAATTAAATCATATCTAATAATTAGCCATCGGCTGGTTGACTGATTCAATATTTGAAGCACACTTTGTGGGGTAGAATGCGTAGTTTTATGATTGGAGGTCATTTGAGACTGGGCATTCTGGCTCTCTGAAGTGAGTCACATTATCCTCATTTTCAGAGTAGATAATATTATTTTTGGGGTGTACTAAAGTAAATTTCCATGCTTTTCCCCATTCTGTTTTCATTGGCCAACCGAGAGAGCAGATCTACCCCTACACAGCCTTCAGAAGTTGCTGTACGTAACGCGCGCCAAACTTGTGGATTGTGTTACAAGATGCTGTAACCTTATAACAGAGAAAATAGCTGGAATTACAATGAGGGATTATATATTTGTACGTGCACAAAAGCTAGAACACACTAAGGGAAAGAGAAAACCTGGAAAAGCATAATAGGTCCCCTTAAACTGGCTTCGCTCACCAATAAGCGTTGGCTCTTTGGGCTCCTAAACAGCTCATTTTTCAGTAGCATTGCAGGTTATTTTCAAACTCAACCAAAGTTTGCAGTATTACGATGATTGTTCTGATTGTTGTGTTTGTTATTTTGGTATTCCCACTGATACAGATAAAGCCAAATATACTAGTCTATGACTAGTATATGGGAGGGCCAAAGTGGAGCGTTTGTTGTGGACCGAGGGCCAGAAAGTGTAGAGTGTAAATTTTAACTATAACAATAACATTACACTATAGTTTGTTGTTAAAATATATGTGTTATATGTACTATATGAGTATGTTCTATGATTGGCTGAGCGGTTGGGGTTAAAATAACTTTGTGGAAGGCCAAATAAAATGATCACTGGCCAACTCATCCCATCCTCAGAGCCTCCCACATGGTCCACATTTTTCTTTCATCTCAATGTGTTGTAATCCAAGCCGAGCTGGTAAAACACTGATTGAAAGACTATATAAGTGAGAATCAAATAAATATCTCATCTGTAACTTCATAGCCATGCAGGTCAGTTGCAGGTGTGTTATGGCTTTATTTGTAGCAGCCCATCATTCATACTCACATCAGACAGTGGTTCCAACAAGGCCAGGCAACATCAAAGGTATATCCATAGTTCAAAAACCGGAAAGACAAGGCGAGGGCCAAAGTACAGGCACAAACAAAAGAAAACCGGCTCAGAACTCAGGAATGAAACACAACTTTAGTAAAACAAAGGAATGTATATGTGGGTTGTAATTAGTCCAGGAAGCTGGCATATGGCCGAGCTGGAAAAGTGCACTACTGCATAAGCCCAGATGAGGGGCATCATCATTCTTGTAATTTGGTTCTAGATCTAAAATGTTCCACTGTGTTGCATTTTACAGGTGGACCAAGAGTCATTATGTCTACAATACAAACACATATACTATCATTTACTATCCAGTAAACCTCCACAGTGAGGTTTCACATGCTGAAAAAGTTTTCATTGGTGATTATATTGACAATGCCCTGCATGTGTTTTAGACTTGTTTAAATTGTGTGGGCGGTTGATTGAGAAAGTAAGGGGGCGTTTATTTATCTAAAAGTGGGTGACTGTCTTACAGAGAAGTATGAAAAGGCAAAAGCAAGAACAGGAAGCTGAAGATGATTTTGCAAAAAGACCCAGAAGAACCTCAACAGAGTCAGTGGTTGAGATGGTAAGTGCTGTAATTTTCTATATTTGTTCTAAAACCCTAACCCTGAACATTCAAGACAGAAGAGGAAGCGATGCAGGGCATTCTTATGGAATAGCATTCTTGTGACTTTGTTTCTAATAAAGATGACTTTGAAATCCTGCTTTGTGCAAGGTGCGAAATACAGAGGGGTCCCGGATGGAGGGGAGCTGAAGATAAACAAATTATGATGTTATGCTGTCATTGTTCAGCTACTTTACCCACAAAAAGCAATCTTCTGGGTATTTTGACTAAATAGAGGTAGGGTGGCGCTGTAGCAAACAAATTCACCCAGTTGGTCCATCATAGCCTGTAAGATATAGAATTTTTTATATATAAGTCTTATATAAGTCTTGTAAGTCGTTCATTCATAAGATTATTGAACCTATTTATAGTCATTGTTTTTGTATTCAGGTGTTTTCATAAGCGAAATGATCAGATAATTTATCTAATAAGCAGATAATTTGGTTTGATTCAACTTTGTTTCTTAAAATAAACAAAAGTATATAATATAATAATAAAATAATTTGGCTTTATAAAATCACTTTAGAAACATGCCATATTTTAAATGATCTTCTAATAAACTTACAACAAATGAGATAAGATCATTTTACTTGGTGATATATATTTTTTGCAGTGCAACTATGTCTGGAATACTTCTAAAAACTTTATAATATAGTGTAATATAAGGTCTGCTTCTCCACAATTTATAACAAATTAATCAGATATTAATAATACAATAATAATAAATATGAACAAAGCATTTGTAAGAAAGCTTGTGCTATAAGTGTACTTATGTTATCCATATGCTACGGGCATTAGCCCTTTATTATTTCAACCGACTCTGAACAAATTTATAATAAACAGCATGAATGAATATACTTGCACCTGAAATAAAACTAAAATAGGACAGTTTACATTGTATGCCTTTGTTTGTTAATATGTTAACATGTTAATGTTCCTTGATTAACATGTCTCATAATGACATTCCTTTCACTTGAAAGAGTGCAATTAATTAACATTTAACTCTACAGTCAACAAACATTAACATATCATAGAAATGCATTTGTACCACATTTCTAAAGGTGCTTACAAAGGATAATGTTTCTGTTTGTTAGAGCATTTTAAAAATTGTTTACAAGGTCATTATAAACTGTATGTTGATACTTTGGATATCATTAATAATTAGACTACAAGTTTATTGCGGACTGTTTTGTAAAAAATGAAGTGTTTGAGCATCTGTAATTTATGAAGTATGATGACTTTACTACAGAGGCTTGGTCATTGTCCAGTTAGACGTTACCAGTGCATATTCCTTTATTAAGATCTCAGGAAAAAGTACAATTACAACCATAAATCACAATTCAATAATCAACAGACCATTCATAACTAATTTAGAGAAGACCATGTTAATGGATCATAAAAATACATTTACACAGTTCTGAGTTAACTCAATTTACACAGTTGAGATAACTTAAAAAAGTCGGGGAAACTTCTCATTTTTTAGTGTGCATGTACTGAGGTGTATAAAAGCAGTCCTTGCTAAGCTATTTTCATGTTTATTTTATTATTTTATTTTTTATTTTAGCTTTTTTCTGAATTGAATTTTGCCCCACGTTCTATCCGCGCCATCTATTGGTGATCACCATCAACCACTCTGTAAGTGGGCAGAATTTGTTTATGTAGCTGTTCAGGCTTGTAATAGGAATATAACATATCAGTTTTCTTAAATACAGTGGTATTGCCTTGCCATTCTAGCACTTAACCTTAAATGCATCATATAAACATTTCCACCATTTTCAAGTTTGCTTACACAGTTGTTGTCTTTATGCAAATTAACACTGCATATTTACCATCACTGTTGTGAAAAGTGTTTGTTAACTTTCTAGTATGTGTTTTGACATCACAAAGAAATTAATAGGTCTTGTCACTTCAAGCCAGGTAGATGGACCTTGCCTGAAAACAATGCCTGTTTTTCATTGAACAGAAGTTTATAGGCTGTTTGTTTCTGTTCTAGGTAGAAAAGCCGGCCTCACCGGTTTCCACTTGCGCGTCCATGAAGAGTGACGCCTCAATTGACTGGCAGGAAAAGTTTTACCAAGGACAAAAGGGCACTGAGGAGAACGACTGCACTACAAAGGTCTACGTCAAATTAAATAATACATATACATAAGAGTTCAGTAGCTCTTATTTTACTTGTTAGCTGAATAAAATTTCAGTAGTTGTCAGCACCGTCTACAGAACAGTCCCTGTATTTATTAATGTATTATTTCTTATTGTTGTGATCATCAGTCTTGAACCCTCTTTTGTTTTACTGAAAAACTTTGTGGGTGTGGGTATTAGGCTGTGCCTAAAAAATCAATATGGCACTATCAATCAATCAATCAGTCAACCTTTATTTAAGCTTGGATGTTTAAATAAGCATTTACATGGACAGGGATTGACATAAAGAAAATAAACAAAATTTTACTTTAACAATTGAGAAGAAAGCAACTAATATACATTAAACAAAAATTAAAAAAATAACAGTGAACACAAAAGTAGAAATGATAATAATACAAAAAAAATAGATAAAAGTTTTTTTAATTAATAAGAAATTAAGATAAAAGAGGGTTAAAAAAGTAAAATAGTTCAAAATAAATTTAAGAGGAAAAATACTTATTTATTAAAAATTATTATTATAATAATAATAAAATAATTAAAAAAATAAAAAAAATAAATAAAATAACATTGAAATAAAATAAGATCAAATAATAATACAGAACTATTTAAGTAAAATAAAATAATAAAATAAATAAAATAATAAAGAAAAATTAAACAAGACAAAAAATTAAGAATAAGTAAGATCAAGTAAAACAGGTTCAGGCTGTCTGAGGGTGGTTAGATATTAAAAGTTTAAAATGATTGAGTAACACCAGCGAGCTGAGTTTTAGTGTTTCCTGTAGTAGATTCCAGCTTGCTGGTGCACTGTAGCTAAAAGCAGATTTTCCCAGTTCAGTAAAAACTCCTGGTGCCTGGCAGCTGATCCAACCACTGGAGCAAGTCTGATAATTACTGTTATTTATACTTATATTTATACTTATCAATGAAGTGATGTATTCTGGTAAATGCCAGAGAGTGTTTTATAAATAAAAATCAACCAATGTTTGTCATGTAATTGAATATAATAATCCTTTGGAGGTAAATAGATTATTCTGTGTAGGTCATTATTTGCAATCAACATGCATTATGATATGTATCATCATGGCCTTTGTATCGCGATATATACCATATTATAAGGTTGTAGGCAAAACCCAGCCCTAACGCATATGTTCATGTGCCTGCATGCTTATATGCCTCATGCATGCATGTGCCTACATGCTCCCTCCCGTTTCACTGCAGCTGAACATAGAGTTACAATTCACACAGTAAGAGTTAAAGAGTGGCTGATTATATTAAAATGCTCCTAATCATTGTTTGAGTGTCAAAAATTAGTGGACAGTTTGTGAAGGCCCTTTTTTATGCTAGTTCGAGTTCAGCCACTATATTAAAAAGTGCAGTGCCTGTTACCTTTCTTTTGACAGCTGTGATAGTAGCCCTTTTAGTTTTCACATAGCAATACATTTTAAATAGTGTTCAGGTTTAAATAGTTGAGACTTGCCTGCAAGCAGTGCTTATGTTTATGAGACAAATACTGAAAGTGTGTCTATTTCTGATCTAGTATCCAGGAAAACCCGCTTCACATGTTCCCAGCTACGTGTCCATGAAGAGTGATGCATCCATCGACTGGCAGGAAAAGTTTTGCCTAGGACAAACGAGCGCTGGAAAAAGGTCTGCAATGCAAAAGTTTAAGACAAAATTGAAAAAATACTTCTAAATTCTCCCTGTAATCATTGTTTCTCATACGCAATGTACCCTCTTGTAGGAGGGTTGCTCGTCCGACTACGATTTAATTCCTCAGTTCGTCAGAGCACGCCAAGCTGTGTTTTCTGTTACTACTTGCCATTAAGCCGTATTGAGACCACAGAAAGCAACAGTAGAAAATGAGATGCTTGAATTTTGCATAGAGTAAAGCAGCCAGTCTGAGTTACATTAACAAACGGTACTAGCCAAGCTTTTTCAGCTCGTATCAGTCTGCTCAAGAACAGCACATGCTTTGTGAAGTAGTAAACTGATGCCAAGTATGTTAAGGGATGCTAAATGCATCAGCCTTCCCTTTCTTCAATTTTAGTGTGAAAATAATTTACAGAGGTGCTCTGCAAAATGCTAAAAGACATGGTGTCACACAATGTGTCTGGTCTGAGACATCCTTTACAGTTAGGATCTTTATCTACAGTCTGTAATCATAAAACTAAAGAGAGATCTTGATTGAAAGCGGGACTAAGGTTTAACACAGTAAGCTTACAATGCATAGCCAGAGTTTCTCACTTCTTCTATTTCATCACTAGCAGCTCCGTTAGTAGTCATATCTCATACACGCAGTGTCCTGGTTAACCTGGCAACAAAGCTATGGGGAAAATATTTTTTATTTATTATATTCATTAAAAATATTCGATGAAATTCGAAGTCGATTTCATTTTGGTGGGATAGCCATTAGGGGCTCTCCAGAAAGAGGCTACTATTCGATTTTGAAATCTGAAAAGTGATACGCAACAGAAATGAGATTAAGGTTTATAGTAATTTAATGACAAGGAAATAGGTAACAAGGTCTTTCTGTGTGTCTTGTTATAGTCCTGAAACAGAGAGACTGCATTTACCATCTACCAGCAGTATCTCTTTGAGGAGTAGCAAGCCATTGGACCCAGCAGAAAAGAGGAGTGGGGTAAGCTGGTTAACAGCACCACAGAGTTACACACTGCCAGGCCCGACTGGACACCAGGAGGAGAGATTCTGCCCACAGCACGTCATGCCTATGGAAATCTTTTGCAAGACAGACCAGACCCTGATCTGTAAACAGTGTGCAACTTTGGACCACAAAGGCCACAAGAAAAGCTACACAACTCAAGCCAGGGTAAGAAATCAACTGCTTAGATTCAAGAAATATTTTTTAAAAATTAAAAAATGGTTTATGTGAAAGATGAGTCATGAATTACCATTACCATTAACTTTACGCAATTTTTTACTTCTAATGCATTTGATTGGACAACACGTTTGGTGTACATATTTTGATCTTTTAGTTTAGCATTGGATCTGTGAGGCTAATGTTGCTAACAAACACTAGAAATCAATTGTCACCTGAATATCTGCACTGATTTAATGAAGACTTGATACAGTTTTAGTGGTTTGAGAAAACATTTTAGGTTGTATTTATGGAACAGTGACTGTATCAATACAGAAGTGAAACACGTATAAACAAACAAAGATGTCAGACAACGCTCCCTTAAGTATCTGCACCAACATGCTTGTAGCTTTTCAAAAGTTTTCACTTTCCAGATAGATCAGCAAACGGGTGTTTCCTAGTCTTTAAACTGCTAAAGCAATGTAGAGACTACTGTAACACTGCTGTAGTAGGTAAGTAGGCATGTTTACAACAAATAGAAATGTTCATGTTGGCCAAATTCATCTTTTTCCTTGCAATGTTTTTTCGTTACAGGTCCTCCAGGAAATTGACACAGTGTCTTTACTTGAGCAAATACTAAACAACATAGACAAGAATGAGTTCATGAATTATCTCTGTCAAAATTACCCCGAATGCTTTGAGTCTTCTCAGGAAGCTCACGACATCCATGAAGCATCTGTTCTTGCTCTGGAAATCTTTGGCTCAGAGAGTGCTCTTAAGATAGCCTTAAAAGTTGTGCTGGAGAAAGGTAGGTGAAAGCGTAATCCTCCGTGTCCTTGCGTGACTGTGTTGAATATCTTTGAGATGTTCAAAACAGCCTGACTTAAGATAAAAATAAGTGCTAGAAGACAAAGTATTTGCGGTAAGCTTAAAAAGAAAAGATAAAGGATACATCAAATACATTTGCAAAGTAAACATGCTGCTTACTTGGTAATAATTTGGTTTAATTAACAACATATTTGAAACTTTCTGCTACATTCAAATTGGGCATAAAGACATTCCAATCCAAGGAATTGGGGTTATATCCTTATTATTGAATTTTTTTCTGTTTGCAGGAAAGCATCTTAAGGGCATCCAGGACCATCTCAAGTCTAAACTACAAGATCATCTTAAATCTAAATTTGAGTGCATACATGAGGGAAATGCTCAACAAGGGAATCCAATCCTTTTAAATGAGATCTTCACAGAGCTGCTGATCACAGAAGGAGATAGTGGAAGTGTCAATAAAGAACATGAAGTCAGATTAATCGAGGAGGCATCAAAGAGAAAAGGCATTCAGGAGAACACTATCAAATGCACCGATATCTTTGAACCTTTATCTGGACAGAGAAAACGCATCAGAACTGTGCTTACAAAAGGCATCGCTGGGATCGGGAAAACAGTCTCTGTGCACAAATTCATCCTGGACTGGGCAGAAGGGAAAGCAAACCAGGACATCCACTTCTTGTTTCCACTCCCTTTTCGTGATCTGAATTTGAAAAGAAATGACAAATATAGCTTAATTCAACTTCTTCATCAATACTTTCCAGAACTCAAGGAGCTACAAACCATTAGCAGTGAGGAAGTAAAGACTGTGTTTATCTTTGATGGTTTGGATGAGTGCCGACTTCCTCTTGATTTCAAGAACAATAAAATGTGCTGCGACCCCACAGAAGAAACTTCTATGGATGTGCTGCTAACAAATCTCATACAAGGGAACATACTTCCTTCTGCTCTCCTCTGGATAACCTCCCGGCCAGCAGCAGCCAGTCAGATTCCTGCTGACTGCGTTGACCAGGTTACCGAGGTCAGAGGGTTTAATGATTCAGAGAAGGAGGGCTACTTCCGGAAGAGATTCAGTGAACCAGGCCTTGCTGACAGAGTTGTTGCGCACATAAAGTCTTCAAGGAGCCTTCACATAATGTGCCATATTCCAGTCTTCTGCTGGATATCTGCTACAGTTCTGGAGAACATGTTAGATAAACCAGACTGGGCAAAAGTGCCCAAAACTCTGACTCAGATGTACACCAACTTTCTCCTCATTCAAACACAACTGAAGAACAATAAATATCATGGAATGATTCAGGATGCCAAAAACCTGATAGAATCAGACAAGGAGATGATCATAAAACTGGGGCAGCTGGCGTTTCTGCAATTGGAAAAAGGAAATCTGATTTTCTATGAAAAAGATCTGATAGAATGCGGTATTGATGTGGACAAAGCATCTGAATACTCTGCAGTTTGCACAGAAATCTTCAAAGAAGAGTTTGGATTGTATCGGCAGAAGGTCTTTTGCTTTGTGCACCTGAGCATTCAGGAGCATCTCGCTGCGGTGTATGTGCAACTCACATTTGTGAACAGCAACCTGAACATACTCAGTCAGAGCAGTACTGTAAAGACGACAGATTTGCACAAGAGCGCTGTGGACAGAGCCTTACAGAGTGAGAGTGGACACTTTGACCTTTTTCTTCGATTTCTCCTTGGTCTTTCACTTCAATCCAATCAAGACCTTTTGAAAGGACTGCTATCCAGAAGTTGTGTGGAGAGCTTGGAGGAAACAGTGGACTACATTAAAGAGAAGATCAAACAAGAGTCCTCTGCAGAAAGAACAATCAACCTGTTCCACTGTCTGAATGAATTAAATTACAACTCTTTGGTGGAAGAAATCCATAATTTCTTGAAATCAGGCAGGCATTCCGAGACAGAGCTTAAACCAGACCAGTGCTCTGCTCTGGCCTATGTGCTGCTAACATCAGAGGATGTGATGAAAGAATTTGACTTGAAGATGTGCAACACATCTCCTGAAGGATATCGCAGGTTGTTGCCAGTTGTCAGGACTTCAAAAAGAGCCATGTAAGTTTTTTTTTCCCAGAATTGTAGCGCAAATTACATTATGAAAGCTAAATATAATTAAATATATAAAATCCTTCATGAGTGTATTTCATAAACGTAAATTTGGGATAGTGTGAAATGACAATAAAAACAGAAAGCAGTGATGTGCAAATCTACTTTGTATTTAAACAAATAATACAAAGACAGTGATCTGATTGTTTTGGCATATTAATTCCTTTTTGTGAATGTTCACTCATCCTGAAATTGATGCCTGCAACAAGTCTTTTTAAAAATGGGGTAATTAAAAAAGGAATGGTGTAAAATTTTCAAAAAACACCTCAAACAGAGTATCCATGAAAGGCTTAGTCTTTTATGAGCAAGAATGAGTTAAGCTTTGCCACTGGGCCAAAATCAGCTAATAATACAACAGTTTAAGAACAAAGTTCCTCAACATTGTTGAAAGAATTCATGTTCTCCGGACCAAAAAAGTTAAACAGCCAGAGTCTGTCCTGGAATGGAGTTATATTAGTGCCCATGGCATGGGTAACTTCTTGCACAGTATTTCCACTCCACAAAGGAGGCGATGCCCTGTGGAAACAAAATGTGTTTACCAGTGCACACATGAAAAAAGATTGTTGAAGCAACGCTTTTATCTATTCTGGATTATGAAAGTATAATATACAGATATGCATCTTTAACTTCTCCCAGCCTTTAGACTTTGTATACCACTCTGCTTTAAGTCTGTTTATTGGTGTGTCTTGTATACTGTATCACAAGGTGGCTGGTCATCTCTGTCTGTGTGTCAGGAAACACACAGGCTCTTTTTTTCTATAAAGCTGACAGAAATACTCTGTATATAAATTACAAATTAGTATTAGACTTGATCCAGTGATTAGATCACCCTTCAGATGCCAAGAAATCTGCTGTGCACCAGCAAAACTTCTCTTGTTGTAATTGATTGTTTTTTCTATTTATTTTATTAATTGTGTATTTGTTTAAGAATTTGTTTATTACTTAAATTACTTTATTTTTGTAACGGATTATCTAGATTCCATAGATTTTAAGTGTCCAATTTCCTTTCATGATTATTATTAAATTTTCGATCCCTGATTGTTTAATTGTGCCCCATTGACCCTGAAAAACTTGGATTGACTCTCAACTAGTCTTTTTCCTCCTTTGACGCCCATGTTTATTTCAACATGACCATGGTACACTACATTTTGCATGTGTTACAACAACATGGCAAGCATGCCTGCAGTTTAGACCCATCACCCACTGAAAAGTGTGTTGTATTATGAAGCACTAAATACAGTGATGGAGGCCCTGTACAGTTGTGCAGACAGAGGAATGGCAAAAAAATCAATTTTTAAAACTGTTTAGTCCCAAATGTTTATTATGTATTGTTAAAAGGAAAGCTGATGTAACACGGTGGTAACTATTTCTGTTTTTATGTTTTGCATATTGATGAAAAAAGGACAGTGTTAATAGGATAAAACATAATTGATCACAAGTCAGCATAATCACTGCTTTCTGTTTTTATTACATTATTGTGAATTTCACATACTGTTTCAGCTTTTTTGTAATCATGGTTGCATGCCTTGTGAACTTCACAATTATTGTGTGCTAAATGTACCATGTAATGTAGCTAAAATGTCTGCAAATATCTCTTTGATATATTTTATTTAACCTTCCACAGTCTTGCTGGTGTCAATCTCACAGATGAATCATGTGAAACTCTAGCTTCAATTCTCCAATCATCTAACTCACGCCTGAGAGAACTCGACCTCAGCTTCAACAATCTGGGAGATTTGGGGATCAAGCTCCTTTGTACCGGGCTCTTAAATTCACGGTGTAAACTACAGAAACTAAACCTTAGTCACAATGATCTAGAAGACATAGGAATGAAGCTACTTTGTGACTGTCTGATGAGTCCACATTGTAAACTGCAGACACTCAGGTTTGTAATCAAGTTTAAATTAAAACTCATCATGCGTAGTGCCCACTTTTGCAACTTGTTTTGGCCAGGCAGCAAAAAAATGTTATTGTATGCTTCTGTGTTTTACAATTATGTTGTATTATGTGTAAAATCAGCATCTTGGTCCATTTATTGTGTGAATTATGAAAAAAAAATTATAAAAATATTTACTGTTGTTAACATAGCAGGCTTTATGCTGTATTGGCTTAAATTACCTGTGTTCCTTTGCCTGCCGCAGCTTTTGTGGCATCTGGTTAAATGTGTATGATTCTTTTTATGTATTTTATGTATTACATTAAGACTAGTACAAATCTCTGTCTCTGCAAAGTTTTAGCATTATGTTAGCTGTTTAATTTATTATTAATTTATTATTATTATTATTATTATTTTATTAATATGGATAAATTAATTAATAGATTAATTAATTAATATGTGTGCAATACCTCCCCAGTTAGATTTTTATTTTCTTTTTCTTTATTTTGTACATTGGATTTTTTTAATTTATGTTCCTTTCATATGTTTCTTGTGTGTTTATTGTAATTTATTGTGATGCTACTGGAATCTTAATTTCCCTGAGGGAACCCTCCCAAAGGGATCAATAAAGATCTATCTATCTATCTATCTATCTATCTATCTATATAATTAATGTATTATTAAACAATGCAAAATATCTGTTGTATGTATATAAAGTCATTGTTAATATTTGAAGCGGTCATTCTATTACTATTACTTACTTATTGTTCCTGTGTACAGTTTGGCTGGTACTGGCTTCTCAGAGCGTTCTTGTGAACTGATGGCCTCAGTTTTTGAGACTGTAAATTCACACCTAAAACAGCTGGACCTTGGCAGCAACAACATGAAAGATTCTGGAGTGAAGCTGCTTTCTGCTGGACTGTTAAGTTTACAGTGTAAACTTGAGACACTTGGGTAAGCCTAAAGTAGCGTGTGCTTATTTATTGGTAATTTTGTTTCTGCCTTTTAATGTAAAGCAATCAACATTACAGTGAGAATAAAAATATCTCATTGGAATGTGAAGCATACTAAGACTAAAAAAAAAGATGTTTTGTACTCTACAGGTTGTACAGATGTGACCTAACGCATGAATCTTGTGAAGCTTTGACTGCTGCTCTACAGTCATCAAGCTCATGCATGAGAGAGCTGGATCTCAGCTACAATAAACTGGGAGACTCAGGAGTCAAGTGGCTCTGTGATGGACTAACACATCCAAACTGCAAGTTGGAGAAACTCAGTCTCAGCTACAATAACCTTGGCCATTCTGGAGTAAAACTTCTCTGTGCTGGACTGATGAATCCAGACTGTAAACTGAAGAATTTAAGGTTTTGCTGATATTTAAACTATTTGAAGGAGATTGAATTGTTGATATAGGATACTTTTGAATTAATATTCATCAGGCAATATGATTTTTGCATTTGACTGGTAAAATGTTCTGGACAAGTGTGAAGTCAATGCAGATATAATGTAATGAGATCATTTAAAGCAACGAGATTTTATAATTATGTCAATGTTGGTGTTTTAACATGATACTGTTGATGCAGTGACATGTATGTTATTTGTTCATCTATAGGCTTGCTGATGTTGGCATTCTGGAGGAGACTTGTGAAACTCTTACCTTAGTTCTAGACTCAGCAAATCCACACCTGAGAGAGCTTGATCTCAGCAACAATTACATAGGGGATTCAGGAATGAGACAGTTGTGTTCTGGACTGCAGAGCCCAAACTGCAAACTAGAGAAACTGAGGTAGATAATGTATTTTATTATATTTCTTGTATTGCTATACCCCTTGACAGTTTAGTTAATAAAATTAGATACCATATTGTATTGTACATGTTATTATTTTGTTAAATTGTATGGCACAGTAAAGTAATCTTAAATTATTGAATGTGTTCTCTATTGCAGTTTGTGCTGGTGTAATATCACAGACGGATGCTGTGCAAATCTAGCCTCAGTGTTGAGTTCCCCCCACTCTTGCTTGAGAGAACTGGAGTTGAGAGACAATGATCTGCAGGATTCAGGTGTGAAGCTGCTTTGTGCTGGTCTTCAGGATACACACTGCATGCTGCAGAGACTGAGGTAAGTAGAGATGTAGAGCCTGGTGTATTAGAAGTGCAGCACTTTTCTGCCTTTCATTATTTAAAACATAATTAGCTGAAGCCAGTTTCTGTCTGACATTAACAAATGTAAAAAAAACACTGCCATTGGACCACTTAACACTAATGTATTGACAGGTAAAGTATTGACAGTTAATTATATACTGCTGAGGGGTTAAAAAGTTGCCATGTTCCTTTTAGAAGATGAGGGGATCAGAATTTGATGCAAGCAACATGAATGGTGTCAACAATCCTGCTAGTGGTGACAGTGTGACCCTTCAAATCCAGAGTGTTTGAAACAGCATGGCATATGTATATACTGATGCTGACCAATTTAATCTCTTTGTGACAGTTTTTCCACACTTCCATATCATAAGGCACATTCTTTCACTAAAGAGTAGCAAGAACCTTACAAATGGTCACAACTGTCATGGCAAGCACAATCCCCAGATATCAATCCATAATAAACCTGTGCAGTTGCAACTTTGATAGCTGCACAGTCTTAATAACAGCCCTTCACACCTCATTTAAAAAGTACAATCATTTCTCTGTGGTGCAGCATTCTCATACAATATATTTAGCGTTATGTAAAACAACGCCCGCAGCTTTGTGTAGAATAATGAGGAATTTTACATGGGGGTATGTAAAAAAACATGTTTACATGCTCAGTATTGAGCTCAATTAAACTATGAAATTTCAAAAATAACAAAGTTGTTCCAGAAGTCATACAGATTTCCTTAAATGAAAATATGTTTAGTTGAAATAATGCCACTAATAATGAATGTCATGCACAATAGCCTGTGAAATATCCTTAATACTAATTTTGAAATGCATTGTTTTTTTAAAGAATTGTCTATTTGATTGTCCATTTGTATGGTAAGTGGGGCTGATAAAATAAGTATAGATACAAGGAAATGTACATAATGAAGTGGCCAGTGGATATAGATATATTAATATATATTGCTGGTTAATTTATTAAAAATGAACAACGTCTACTCTTTTTTTTATCTCATCAGTCTTTCAGGGTGTTGTGTTACAGAAGAAGGCTGTTCCACTCTGGGTTCAGCACTGAGCTCAACTTATTCAAACCTAAAAGAGCTTGACCTCAGCTACAATCACCCTGGAGAACATGGGCTGAGACAGCTGTCCACTGTACTGGATGATCCACGTTTTAAACTGGAGAAACTGAGGTGAGCAGAATAAAGATTCTGAGTAGTCTGAATTTACTCGTTTTATATTAGATGCTTCTGAAATTTAGAACTTCAGAGTACCTCTAAAACTTCACTGTTACATCACATTGTTACATCTCTTTCTAGAATATTTTGAGGTAGTTTTTTTGGTCTGCAGATGCAATTATATGGAAGATAATGGTTGGAATAATCTTTGTACCATATACTTTGAGTTCCAAAAGGTTGTGAACAGCAATTGCAGCTTTTGCTTACATTTTGTTGTTCTTACAGTGTGGAATGTGGAAGCGAGTTCAGAAACAGACCGGGGCTAAAGAAATGTAAGTTTGGTGTTTATTTGGATATTTAATTAATGATTTGATCACTGTTTTTTCAAATATTTGTTAGATTATTCGTCTACTGTAGCACATTATACTGATAAA
The DNA here is from genome assembly GCA_021613375.1 of Megaleporinus macrocephalus. Classification (NCBI taxonomy): domain Eukaryota; kingdom Metazoa; phylum Chordata; class Actinopteri; order Characiformes; family Anostomidae; genus Megaleporinus; species Megaleporinus macrocephalus. Next base: position 27,263,334 of record CM038727.1, on the reverse strand, counting down.
TCACACCTCATCAGTGATTAATTATTCATTATCGATGATGACTGACAGTTATTGATTTGACAAACAGAAGTACTATTTTAAAAACATTTAATAGATATTACAGCTATTTTTTATTAAATTAGTGAAAACCTTGCTGGAAGGATATCACAATTTGTATTCTTTGTTCTGTCCTAATACTTTCATATCTTAGCGGCAAACAGTGACAATTGATGCAGTCAGTAAAGCACCAAACACAAAAGGCACAGTGTGAAAAAAGTGGAAAAAAGACAGAAGTCTAACTATTCTGCTGTAAAGTACATATTGGCTTAATTGTGCTCTGACACTCTTTCTACAGATGCCTGTGAAATCACACTAGACCCAAACACAGCCCACCGAACCCTGTCTCTGACTGGGGACAAAATAGTGACAAGGATGAAAGGGGATCTGCCATACTCTGACCATCCAGATCGGTTTGAGTACTATGCTCAGGTTTTGTGTAGAGAAAGCTTAAGTAGGGCTCGTTTCTACTGGGAAGTTGAGTGGACTGGAGATGTTATTTACATAGGGATGACTTACAAAGGGCTTAACAGGAAGGGTCGTGGCAGAGACTGCAAACTGGGTATGAATAACAAATCTTGGAATCTGTTCTGTTCGGTTGGCTATGGATGTTATGTCAGTTACAACGACAAAGAGACTGTCATTCCGACTCCCAACCCCTCCAAGAGAATGGGTATCTATCTAGACTGGCAGGCTGGCACACTCTCTTTTTATATTATTTCCCCTGACAGAGCATATCATGCATATACATTTCACACCACCTTCACTGAGCCCTTGTGTCCAGGCTTCAGTGTTCACAGCTCTGGTGATACAGTCACATTGTGTGAGATAAAATAACACACATTTTATGGAAAATAGGCTAAATGGCTGTTTTTTATTTAGGAATTTACGAGTTTAGTAGACTGTTCAGATAGTGTTCAAGCAGAGCCTCTCAACCAGACCTCAGAGTTCTTTTGGGTTCTTTTGAGGATATTTTCACATTTCTAAAGCTCTCACCATTGTAAACTCTCACTTTTTTCCTTAAAGTGAAAAATTCTATTATGTTAATTTATTCAGATTAATGTTTTAATGGTGTTTATTTTTAGTAATTGAATTATTATTTATTTGTGTTTGTTATCAGTGATTTATCATTAATTATGTATAGCTTATGGTTTTATGTATTTTTACTTTATATGTACTTAATTATTTTTGCAATATGTTTGTGAAATAGGAATGAGTGACAAATTACAGTAATTTAAATTACTTTAAGTGAGTTAGTAAGCTTATAAAGCAGCTTTAGTGAACTTTGTCTTACAACCAATTCTTTAACAAAAGTTGGGATGCTGTACAAAATGAAAATAAAAACAGAATGTAATGATATGCAAATCATTTATACCCCATATTTAATTTTAAACAGTACAAATACAACATATTAAATGCAGACATTGACAATGTATTTTTAAAAACATATATTTTTACTTTAGTGCGAGCAACATGTTTTAAAAAAAAACAACTAATGAGGGTTAAGTTGTGTGAGAGGAACTAAGGTAAAGTGGAAATGGTCTGATCAATCCAAATAAAAAATTCTATTTGGAAATCATGGATGCCGCATCCTCCGGGCTGACGAAAAGAGGATTGCTAATAAAGGATTGCTGATTGCTAATAAAATGTGGTCTGATCATTATCTAAGTCACAATTGCAGACAAACACAATCTAACTAAATGAACACGTACACTCTGAATCATGTTGCTGGCATCAATTTCAAAATATAAACAAAAAAACAATAAAAGATCAGTTGTAACACTTCAAACTTTTTTGGAAACATGGCTGTATATTCTGCAGTCTCTAAATCTGTACTTCTAGTAGATATTGCCTGGTTTTAATGAGAGTATTGTTAAGCATATCACTTTTATCATTTTACAGAGGTAGGGCAATGCAGTAATATACAATAATAGTCTTGTACAATAACTCTTATTATTACAGCTCACAATGTGACAATACACGTATCTTTATATGTAATGTTTATGTTGGTAAAATAGTAAAAAAGTAATTTTTGGAGGGACTATTATACAACCAGACGGGCACTGGGCTTTTCGAATGCGTCTTGTCACTTTACTTCCTGTTTAAACTTTGACATATTTTATAAAATTGTGATTTTCTTTTCTATATATACCCAACATCAATCAATGACATTTTTTTCTTCTCTAAATGCATTGTATTCCAAGTACCTCCCATATTGTTCTATTTAATGTAACATAATGAGCACAAAACACAAAACTTACTAACAAACTAAGCAGCTAACGGCCAAGAGTTTACCATTAATAATACAACAACTTAAAAACCCAAAACACCATTTAGCTATGTTAGTTAGCAACAATGCTTGTAGCTTGGTTGCAATTAATATGTATCTAGCTAAATATTCATTGTTAGCATGCCAGTAGCAATACTATAACTATTTATACTTTGCTTACACGTTCTAGGTACTTGGTTTGTTTATGACTGATGCAGTCACTGCTGATTATGATTATTTGTTATCTATATAACTCACCTTATATTTTCTTGTGTTTTGTTTTTACTGCAAGATTTACATTCAAGCACATGAGCCAAAGCCAAAGTACAGTGTTTTTTACTGATTGTTTTAGCCTCATCCAGATTTAAACTCTACAGAGAATGTTTTGTTTCACATGACTTGCAATTTGGCAATGTTTTTCAACCTGTCTATACTAAGTCATCTCTCCTAATAAAAATGGAAGCACAGGCAGTTTTGGGCACCTGTGTCAGCAAAAGAAAGGCAGCAATGTTGGTCTTCTTCTGTGTGTACTTACTATGTGTTTGAACAGTGTAAACATTTGTGCAAACAGTGTTTCTGTATGGACTTAATAACATTGTAAAATAGTCAGAGAGTGTCTGCCAATTTAATAAATAAATAAATAAATAATATCAAATCATTTTTACCCCTTATTTGCACACTGACTACATTTGCCAGTCATAAGTCATATATACAATGTGTACTCAAAATAATAATAAAGCAAAATTAGAATTTAATTGTGTTTGCACACCGGATTTAACCTATCCATGCAGTGGTGGGCAGTCCTATCCACAGAACCCGGGGGCAGTTGGGGGTTAGGTGCCTTGCTCACAGTCACTTCAGTCGTGTCCTGTTGGCTAGTGGATGGAACCAGCGACCTTTCAGTCACAAGACCGGATCCCTAACCTCCAGCCCACGACTGCCCCTTGAAGTAGGTCACTTTACAATGTGGAAATATAATACTTACTCTACAGATGAGGCGAGTACACACTAATGGAGAGTACTGGCATAGAACATCTGTTAAACTGACTCCTTTACATTGTGATATCAACCAGATATGAAATCCCAAAATAGCATTAGTGTCTACTGGACACCACCTGGAACAAACAGTGCTCATATGGAATAAGTATGCATTCAATTGATACAATAATTAATCCTAATATATACATATTCTTAAAGGTTTATTAACAACATAACGGGTAAGTTAATAGGTAATGATTATTATTAATAATAATAATAATAATAATAATAATAATAATAATAATAATGGGCAAGGTGTATTAAAGCAGTTCAGTGATATGACATCACAGTTTCACTTGCTGTTCGTAAAAAAAAAAAGTTTTACTGCTGCTTTAAAAAAAAAAAACTGGGTGCAGATGACTGGGTCCAGTCTAATTGATATTAATTATTGTTCCAGTGTCACATCCCTCTGTTTGGCACTGGGGGGCATTTCTGTGTCAAATTTGTTATCAGGATGGAAACATAACAGTTTCATATGAGCAGAAGTTTTGTTTTTTTATTTGTTTTAACGTAACATAGAAGCATACAGTGAGAATAAAAATAAAATACCAGCTTATGTTTTTATGTATTTATAACTTCCAGAATGCAACAGATGTCCACACAAGTTAGAAAGTTAGAACACTAGCATGCTGGCCTAGCTAGCTTAGCAAGTAGTGTATTGTTTACATTTTGCCTTCACGTTGGAATACAAACAATGGAACTGCCAGGTATGTATAAACCTAGATATTTTTATTACTATAATACACTATTAGTTTTCCCCCATCAAGGGGTCCAGTAAGCCCAGTAAGGGGTCAGGGGGGTCAGTGTGGAAACTGTGGAGGACTATAAATATCTGGGCGTGTACACTGACAATAAACTGGACTGGGCTAAGAACACTGACGCCCTCTACAAGAAGGGCCAAAGTCGTCTCTATTTTCTGAGGCGTCTGAGGTCCTTCAACATCTGCAGGACTATGCTAAGGATCTTTTATGAGTCTGTAGTCGCCAGTGCCACCCTATACGCTGTTGCATGCTTGGGCAGCAGGCTGAGGGTGGCAGATGCCAACAGACTTAATAAACTGATCCGCAGAGCCAGTGATGTTGTGGGTGTGGAGCTGGACTCACTGACGACAGTGTCTGAGAGGAGGACGCTGTCTAAGCTGCAGGCCATCATGGAGAATGGCTCCCACCCTCTTTATCACACAGTGATGAGACGCAGGAACACATTCAGTGCAAGACTCATTCAGCCAAGATGCACTACAGAACGCCACAGGAGGTCATTCCTACCAGTGGCTATCAGACTTATATATATAACTCCTCTCTTAACATACGACACCTTTCACATGTACAGTGATACCAGTAGAACAATAATTTAATTATGTGTGCAACAACTTAAATGTGCAATAACTTTCCTACTTCTAAACTCTTACTACTGTATACAGTATGTCTGTACTTATTATTATAGCCACAGTCACTTTACCTTTTATTTTTATATTGTATTATAAGACTTTATATATGTGTACATACTACAAATTTCTTTTATGTTGTAAATTATCATTAGAGTGTTTATTCTTCTACATAACCAGCTGCTACTGTAAAAACTGCAATTTCCCCCTGGGATCAATAAAGTATTTCTGATTCTGATTCTGATTTACGTCAACATAGAAAGGGGCTGGAATTCCAACGGGGTGAGAAAAGCGGTTTCTGTGGGAGAGAGTTTCTCCTGCATTTATAACTTGGACTAGTTTTCAGCGTGTTAAAAACAGCACCCCATAACAAATAATGAAAAAAAATATACTTTGGATTGCCTATGTGTGTATGGACAGCTTTTTGGACTACACAAACCTATAAAACATTATACCTATAAACTTTATTTTTATGTTATGTCATGTCATGTCATGTCATGTCATGTCATGTCATGTCATGTCATGTCATGTCATGTCATGTCATGTCATGTCATGTCATCTCATGTCCAAGGCTATGCGCCTGATCTTTTGAGACGCTCTTACCTCCGGAACTATATATCTGTACTGTGTTGCAGCTCGGAGCCTTTTCAAAGCGTGTCGCGTCCGCGAAGGCCATTCAGCAGGTTCAGCTGTAATTGCTTCGCTCTTACTCGGTATTAATTTAGTTATGTTTTCTTTAATTCTTGGTAAAGGCATTTAGTTGTCAGCTGCTTTACTGCCCACCAAAAAAGGATGAGTTTTACATTTCAGTGTATTTTCGCCGCGTGAACAGCTAGGGTGCATGGCTGTATGTGGCTAAGCTAGGTGCTAACTGCACTTTTTCGGCTTTATTTACGTTTACTTTATGGAGAAATACAAATAAAAAGAAAAAAGAAGATACAATTTAAAACACGAATTCTGCTGGTGTATTTAGCTTGTTGGCTCGAATTTTCTGCTGTGTTTGACACTGTCCCCCGTGCTTCTTTCTCTGTCTCTGTTTCTGTCTATCACTGGACGCAGGAGCTGGATATTATATTTTACTTCATTTCGGCCCCATCTAAGCCATGACGCTGTTCCATTTCGGCAACTGTTTTGCTTTGGCATATTTCCCATATTTCATCACATACAAGTGCAGCGGACTGTAAGTACCTCTTTTTGAACCTTTTAACGTGTTGATATATTTATATGTGCTGTAATAGAATAAACAAATATCTTCAGTCATGTAGACTTAGATGCTCCACCGCTGAACCTGGCAGTCATATTTTCTATGGAGACTTTGTCAGAAGTTGAGCTGCAAAAGGATCTTGAGCGTAATCCTCTTATGGTGTTCCCATATGCCAAACCATAGGCTGCACTTAATAAAGATAAGCAGCTCTGTAGACATCAGTTTGACATAGTGTCATGTGACTAAACAGAGAAAAATGCTGATCTTTCTTAGTCTGGGGTTCTTAGATCACTCTGTTCCTCTGTGTATGGTAATTGCACAGACGCATGTGTTTATTACACATGTCTAGAACGCTTTGACTTGGGAATATGAGAATATGGGTATCGTACTGAAATTGGCAGACAATTGAAAACAAAATCAGCATTAGAAAGATGCTTATGTGATAATGTATTGACTGTACTTATTATGCAGAACAAAATATTTAGGTGACTAGTGTGCTGAGATATCTGTATTTTCCATATTCTGTTTGTAGAACCATAGAAATAAAAGTTATGTATCTGTAGTGAATGTGTAATGAATATGTCCCAGATATTGACATCTACCTACATTGCACAGTTAGTCTTCAAAAGTTATTTAATTTTATAAGTATTTCACAGTGTCCTGTCACTGTGAAATTAAAAGTTAATTGTGCTCATAGTACCTTTAATGTGTGCTTCCATCGTTGTTTCAGATCAGAGTACAATGCATTCTGGAGATGTGTTCAAGCTGGGGCCACTTACCTCTTTGTACAGCTTTGCAAAGTAAGTAGTCATACTAATAAAGTGCTGCAGATGCTGCAAAGTGTGTGACAGTCTAAATATGATAAATGTTACTGTCTTGACTCTTACAGATGCTGTTTCTTGCCACATTTTTTCCTACTTGGGAAGGAGGCGCTGGTGTATATGACTTTGTTGGGGTAAACTGACTCCCATGCATATTTAGTTAGGCAGTCACTGATGCATGTAGTTAGTTTAATTACATTTGACTTTCCAAGATTTTATATATATATATATATATATATATATATATATATATATATATATATATATACACACACACACACATATACATATACACACTGATTGGACACAGAACGCCACTCTAATAAATCATTGGACCTTATCTTTGATTGCAGTGTCTATTCGCTGTAGTATCATTTCAACAACGATATGTATCACAACATCACTTATTTCTATCCAGATCATAACACTGACTCCAGAGGCTTGTACTGTGGGTACTATGCTCATCAGTTAGGGTTCAATTTAATGCCAGCTAAAACATCATCTTAAATATTTGATAGTTTATATTTAAACTACATTTTCTTAATCAGGCTTTGTACATGTAATATATTTTCGCTGTCCAAAAAAAAACATACATCTCCTTTCTCATCGACTTTTATTGTTCTGAATCATTTGAACAGAACAGCTGCTCATTATATCCTGTCACAATTTTAATGGTGAATGGACCAATAGAAAAGCTTCAAAAAAGCTTGAAAATTCTGGTTCCATTGACTTACATTGAAAGTAAAGACTGTTTTTGTCCTCTCCTGTAAAGTTAACATTTTGGAGGTACTTGTTTTTCTTTGGACAGCGACGATATGTTTATTGTGATTGCAAATTTATGTGACTTCATATTTAATCCCCTAGGAATTCATGAAGGCCACCGTGGACATGGCAGATCTGCTAGGTCTTCACCTCGTCATGTCCAGAAATGCTGGGAAGGGAGAATACAAAATAATGGTGGCTGCTATGGGCTGGGCCACGGCCGAACTGGTTATGTCAAGGTATGCACCTGCAAACAAATGTTTTGTTTACAAAACAGTTCTGTCACATTGAACCAGTAGGATAAATAGATGACTACAACAAAGAACCTGTATTTGGGTGGATCTCACTGTAGGCACTGCTTTGGTCTAACAGGATTTTACACTAATCCTCAGAGTATTTATTCTTGATATATTTACATTTTTAATGTGTCTTTAATGTTGATATTAGTAATGCTTTAGGAAAGCATGGATTTATCTGGAGCGCAAGCGCAGGGTCAACATTTCCACAGCCCCTTATGTTTTTTTCGACAACAAATTACTACTCACACATGAGAAATTAATCGTTAGGCGCAGCCCGACTTGGTCATTGATAAACTGCATTGCTCTGTGCTCACACATGTGGAGACGTGGAGGGCTTCTGTGGAAATTAGTTTCCAAGAATATAGAATATGTCACCTTATATCAAGCTTCGAACAAATTAATAATTCTAAAAAAATAAAAAATAAAAATAGCAATCAACACATCAGCATACCGTTCAAGTCCACATTCTGATACCTCTTAGTGGTGATGATGTTGTGCTTGGTGACTTTACCTAAACCTGGAGGGGGTAAAGAAGTTTGCCGATATGCTTCTGCATTGTTGCTGTAGACAAAGGACCTTTATATCTTTTAAAACCAGGATTTTAACTATTTGTATTTACTGTTATGTAAATTGAGCTGCTTCAATGCTGACTGAATGAGAGTTATCTCGCGTATAGACAGACATTGTGTTTACTAACATTGTAGTTTATTCTACAAAAAGCTGTTGTTGATTTTCTTGCTATCATGATTTATTTACGTGGTTTTTAAATGCTTTTTAAAATAGCCTTAGTATGTTGTGATATGGATCCATGTGATAAATGTGGAGAAACTTGACGCAAATGTTATTATATAACATGAACATGAATATTAACACTGGTAACCTGCGTCAACAGGTGCATTCCTTTGTGGGTGGGGGCTCGAGGGATCGAGTTTGATTGGAAGTACATCCAAATGAGCTTCGATTCCAACATCAGTTTGGTAAGAAATGGCCTTTTCTTGACTGTAGAAATGGTGATACATGCATTAGGTTTGTTTAGGCAGGCAGTAATGTTAGTTATATATTTTTTATTTATGTCCCATATATTTCACTGTATGAAATGACTAATAGCAAGAGAATTATTGTTACAAGACCAGGTGTTCCAGCAAGAGCTGTCTGTTATCTAGACAAATGAAGCCTGCTGAACAACAGCCCTTCCCACAATACCTTGTGTAGTAAGATGTTCAAAAAAAAATGGGCCTAGTTGCGCTAAAGCCATTCAAAGCCTGTACATGTATGTATTGATGACAGTAGCTAAACAATATTTAAACTTGTCTTTTGCATATTTCATTGCATTATTAAATAATAAGCTGTCACCTACCAGTGACACCAGACCTGAAAACATTGCATATCTTGTTTTAAACAACAAAAATAAACAACAAAAGCAAAAAACAACACAAGCAACTGTGTTATACAATAAGGCATAGCAGTGGCTTCAGTGAACTAAATTATATGTAGATAAAAATATTATTTGGTCAGATCATATAACACAAACAACTGATTTAGGTAGCTAGATCTAATTTTGTTGTACAGTTGTATAACACCAAGAATCTGTATGTGAATCATTAAATAAAAAAAATTTCCATCTGCTTTCCTCAATTTCATCTGATCTGTAGTCTATTGCTTTGCAAAACGTATAGACTAGCAGATCTGACAAAATAAAAGAAATCTAGTAAAGCAGACCTGAAAGGAAATTCAACATTTGGACGCAATGTGCTGGCATACTGGCCCTACTTTGACCTGAGCAACTGGAGAAACAAGGCGTTATGGGAGGATGTTCATGCTTCGGTTTGTGTGTGATGTTTAAAAGGGTTTGTCTGTGTCTGTTGGTACAGGTTCACTACATTGCTATGGCTGCGGTCGTATGGATGTTTACAAGATACGACCTGCCAAAAAGCTTCCGCCTGCCTGTAACTGTATTGCTGGGACTTTGTGTGTACAAGGCCTTCCTAATGGAGTAAGGACCTCACCTTTCAATATAATATATAATCTAATGTCATAGGAATAACATAAATTGATGTTATTGAGTATCGTGTAACCTAATATCCCGATATTTGATATTTCGATATATTCGTACACCCCTGATATTTGTGCTAATGCCTCTTTCTGATTTATTATTCCGTTATAATGCCACAATACTGCCATACTCTGTTGTAAATGTTTGTTTAACATATTTTAAGTATCCTACTGACTAAAACACAACAGAAATGATAGAAATTCTCGTTCATGTAAATAATGATGTTTACCATGTTAATATTTTTCGGAGCTGCATTGCTTGACCATTTTTACGAATATCTAAAAATAATCTAGGACATTTAACTACATCCCTTTATTGTGTTTTCTTCTTTGTCTGTAGGTTGTTTGTCCATGTCTTCCTCCTAGGGAGCTGGACGGCTTTGTTGGTGAAGGCGGTGCTCACTGGTGCCATCTCCCTCTGTTCTCTCTTCCTCTTCATCACACTGGTTCACAGCAACTGAGGCTTCTCTTATGTTGCTACTCATTTAGGTATTTTGGAAGAAAATACCCTCCATGCCATATAGGACTTTTTTGTCTTAACACAGGGGCCAGCAAGACTGTTAATATTGTCTGTTGTTTGTTATATGTCTATCAAATTAAAATTAATTTAAAATTGTACAGAAATCTTTTTTTCTCTCATTTCTTTTATGGTTTCAGAAAGCTGGATAATTGGCTCCCTTGTTACTGCAGCATTTCAAATTAGTCACTTTGGGTCATTAAATTAAATAGTGTTTGAATTTGTCTTATAATGGTTAAGGTTGGGGAAGCTGTCTGTTCGTCTGAATTGCTTGTTTGCATTTTCAGAATGTCAACTGCACAAAACTGTAGCGAATGTAGGAGTACTTTTGTTAGATTTTCAGCATTATCTTATGAGCCCACCTCATCCCCACGGTGGCAACAATACATATAATTGTGCCTGTGGTCTTGTGTTTTCGTGGGTGGCGCAGAGAACAGCAGAAATAGCATTTCAGGATTTATTTCAGTCACATAAGGCTAGAAGAACTGCCCAGCAAGAATGCAATGTTGTGGGGGATTGTTGAAAGCTAAAATTGCAATTGTGCCACTGGCCAGTGTGTTTCATCATGTAATTGTTTAAAGGAGACATATGTAGGATTTCTGGATTAAACCGTTCAGAAATTAACTAAAATTATCAGCAGAATGAAGAAATAACGGATTTAACAGACTGTCAAAGATGTCTCTGTATCATGTCGCAGAGATATTCACCGAACTTAACATGCTGCTGCAGTTACGTTATGCTGGGCCATTTAAGGTGGAACTGAAAAACCTGCTGGACAAACTTGCAGTTTAACAGAACCAGTAGGTGCTTACTGTTTGGTCCAGTTTGTGTATGTTTGTGACAGAAACTGGTCATCATTGCAGCCGCAATTGTAGCGACAGTTTGCTACCCTTACACCTTGCTAGCATTAAGTTCATTTACATATACAGAATTCAGCAGACACTCTTATCCAGAGTGACTTACAGAAGTGCTTTGTGTTCAATCAGAGTATTTATCTCTATCTAGTACAAACAGATTTAAGTCCAAACTACTCTTATACTCAAACACTGCCACAAACAAGTGCCAGTGCTGATACATAGAAAGAAGACAACAAAATAAAAGTTAGACACTACCTAGCAAGACTGGAATACCTACAGAGAACAGAATAAATACAAGACTGCATACAATACAAGTGCAATACTTAGCCAGTGCTCCTAGAAGATAAAGTGTTATGCAGCTGTGCTTAGGTGCAATTATGAATCATACAAATGCTTCAGTAGTAGTGCTTATAAGTGCTTCACAAAGAGATGGGTCTTCAGTCTGCGTTTGAAGATCGTGAAAGAGTTTGCTGTTCGGACAGCCAGTGGAAGTTCGTTCCACCATCTGGGTTCCAGAACAGAGAAGAGTCTTGTCGCTTGTCTTCCATAAATCTTGAGGGATGCCGGGTCAATCCGAGCCGTCCAAGCGCAAAGGGCTCGAGGTGCAGATTGACTTTTGACCATTGCCATAGAGTAAGGAGGAGCTGATCCATTCTTGGCTTTGTAGGCAAGCAACAGAGTTTTAAGTGACATGATTGAATTTGGGAAGACTGAAGAAGTGGCCGTGCTGCTGGATCAGTTGCAAGGGCCTGATGGCCTGCAGAGGAAGACCGGCCAGGAGCGAGTAGCAGTAGTCGAGCCTTTACAGTTACAGTTGTGTCCTTGTTTATGTAGTTTCTTTGTACAGTTTAGTGGCCAAAAAATGATAGTCCAGTGACCTACTCAGCAAACACAAAACATATTGTCACAACGTTGTGTACTATATTACAATGTTGCTACAACGTTGCCAACGGTGATGCTTTTTACTTTGTCAGAACAAAGCTGTCACAAACACTAAATAATATTTATGATATTATTTATGGTAAAGCTATTATGGGGTTCCACACAGGTATAATAGAACGTATGGAGGATTCTAGAAGGTTCTGACCACATACTTATAACGTTACCACTAAGTTCTCACATGGTTGCAAGATAACGTTGTCACAACTTTCTGAATTACATAAACGTTGTGGGCATTAAATCAGTACGTTGTCACAACGTTATTACAGCGTAATTGTGTTACTGTTGCAGCGTACACGCTGGGGATGCGCGTCCACGAATTTTATGGGCGGGGCTTGTAAAGGAGCACAGCAAGGGAGGAGGAATGTAAACATTCCCAATTCTGACTCGGTAGGTTTCTGTAAAATGCAGTGTTTCATATCAACCCGCTCTAACTTACTTTTGTTAACGCTTTACACGCCCTTTAGTGTAATTCCTCAGAACGTTGTGACAACGTTATCTGACAACGTTGTCACAACCTCCTAGAATCCTTCACACGTCCCACTAAATCTGCATGGAACTCATGAAAAATTGGTCTACAGCTAGAAATAATACCATAAACAACGTTATTTCGTAGTGACAACCTTGTTTAGACAACGTTAAAGCACCTCCTTTGTAGCAAAGAGAGGATTTGCCTCTCCCGCTTGCGTTCAGGTTTCTATCCCACACGGATCCTGTTACCAACACACAAAGCTTACAGGGTTCCAGCGGCAATTAGTGCTTCGTTTACCTCAGAAAACAAGGCAACAGCGCCGAGGAGAGCTAAATGAAGCCATTTAGGTGATATAAAAGCCGTTCTACCCGTATGGCACCTTCACTTCAACTAGCCGCCGTCCTGTTCTACAGCATGTTCAGCTGGTGTCTTCTTATCTACAGTATCGGAGCGGCTGGAGGAGAAAACTAGTGTGTCCTGTGAGGAGAGGCACAGTTTTCTCAGTGCTCCGACTGAACTGTGTTAGGTCGTTATGGAAAGTGAGGGTTTGTACTGCTTTTATCAGGGACTTCCTCTGCCCAAGATTGCCCATACAGAGGAGAGCCTGAACTACTTTCGGACCTTCAAAGTTCAAGATGACGACTTATTTGCAATTACATACCCCAAGTCCGGTGAGTAGCCTCATGCTTTTCCCCCCATTGCTTTATATTTTTTTCCTCTGTGTAAGTGTTGCAGCATTACCCAACGCAGCCAGCGGCACTGAATGAAACAGACGTTGGTGAAACGTTGGAGGAAGTTGCACAGTGGTCCTCAGACCAGCTTTATATTCGCTTCAGCAGTCCGTTCTCTTGCATACTTGCGCTGGAGAACCTTGTGAGGCTCTCTAGGTTGTGCGTATTGAGCGTCGCAAGAACTAGCGCTAGAACCTCACATCGCTCCTGTCATGGAGAATAACAACTACCTCATGTACCACGGGCTGATGTGCCCCAAGGAAAGTCACAACCTCGAAAGCTTTAAGTATTTAGAGAACTTCCAAGTCGACGATCTAGATGTCTTCTGCCTCTCTTATCCAAAATCCGGTAAGTGCAGTTCGTAGAGCGCACCTAAAGGGGAAGTCCACATCATTTTTTAGAATTTCTCTGCATAATTAAATGGACGTAAACACTCGGCATTCAGCTGACGTGGAATGCTTCGTATTGTTTACAGAGGTGGTGGTGAGAACCAGACGTGAACTAAAAGCTCACTCATAGACAGTTGAAATGGTTAGTAATATGCTGCATGAGGGTCTGATACATTGTTTTATTACAGTTTTGTAGTAAGACTTCAAGTCAAGTTTATTTGTATAGCGCTTTTTACAACGATTTTGTCACAAAGCAGCTTTACAGGAATTTTAAAAACATGAAAAACATGAAATCACTGCTGTTTATCCCCCTGTGAGCAAGCCAGAGGCAACAGTGGCAAGAAAAAACGCCCTCAACTGGAGGAAGAAACCTTGGGAGGAACCAGACTCACAAGGGGAGACCCATCCTCCTCAGGTCGAACAGTATTTACAGTTTATAAACTAAAGCTGAGTCTGATGGTAGAAGCTTTAGAAGCTGTACGGGTGCTACATCAGGTGGATGATACAGTGATGCAGTCAAGGATGGAGCAAATGGCACAAATGGAGAGGAGAACTGGTTGGTGCCAAGTGACGGGGGGGCCCTGGTGGTCAGTCCTTTACAGTATTCGGCAGGACAGGTGGGCGGTTTTTTCCTCGGAAAGAGAAAAGAAAGAGTTAGTTCTGGTTGGGGTTAGTACAGAGACAGAGTTAGTTCTGGTTTGTGTTAGTACAGAGACAGAGTTAGTTCTGGTTTAGGTTAATACAGAGACAGAGTTAGTTCTGGTTTAGGTTAGTACAGAGACAGAGTTAGTTCTGGTTTGTGTTAGTACAGAGACAGAGTTAGTTCTGGTTTAGGTTAGTACAGAGACGGAGTTAGTTCTGGTTTGGGTTAGTACAGAGACAGAGTTAGTTCTGGTTTAGGTTAATACAGAGACAGAGTTAGTTCTGGTTTGTGTTAGTACAGAGACAGAGTTAGTTCTGGTTTGGGTTAGTACAGAGACAGAGTTAGTTCTGGTTTAGGTTAATACAGAGACAGAGTTAGTTCTAGTTTGGGTTAGTACAGAGACAGAGTTAGTTCTGGTTTAGGTTAGTACAGAGACAGAGTTAGTTCTGGTTTGGGTTAATACAGAGACAGAGTTAGTTCTGGTTTGGGTAAGTACAGAGACAGAGTTAGTTCTAGTTTGTGTTAGTACAGAGACAGAGTTAGTTCTGGTTTGGGTTAATACAGAGACAGAGTTAGTTCTGGTTTGGGTTAGTATAGAGACAGAGTTAGTTCTGGTTTGGGTTAGTATAGAGACAGAGTTAGTTCTGGTTTGGGTTGGTACAGAGACAGAGTTAGTTCTGGTTTAGGTTAGTACAGAGACAGAGTTAGTTCTGGTTTGGGTTAATACAGAGACAGAGTTAGTTCTGGTTTGGGTTAGTACAGAGACAGAGTTAATTCTGGTTTAGGTTAGTACAGAGACAGAGTTAGTTCTGGTTTGGGTTAGTACAGAGACAGAGTTAGTTCTGGTTTGGGTTAATACAGAGACAGAGTTAGTTCTGGTTTAGGTTAGTACAGAGACAGAGTTAGTTCTGGTTTGGGTTAGTACAGAGACAGAGTTAGTTCTGGTTTGGGTTAGAACAGAGACAGAGTTAGTTCTGGTTTGGGTTAGTACAGAGACAGAGTTAGTTCTGGTTTGGGTTGGTACAGAGACAGAGTTAGTTCTGGTTTGGGTTAGTACAGAGACAGAGTTAGTTCTGGTTTGGGTTAATACAGAGACAGAGTTAGTTCTGTTTAGGTTAGTACAGAGACAGAGTTAGTTCTGGTTTAGGTTAGTACAGAGACAGAGTTAGTTCTGGTTTGGGTTAGTACAGAGACAGAGTTAGTTCTGGTTTGGGTTAGAACAGAGACAGAGTTAGTTCTGGTTTGGGTTAGTACAGAGACAGAGTTAGTTCTGGTTTGGGTTAATACAGAGACAGAGTTAGTTCTGGTTTGTGTTAGTACAGAGACAGAGTTAGTTCTGGTTTGGGTTAGAACAGAGACAGAGTTAGTTCTGGTTTGTGTTAGTACAGAGACAGAGTTAGTTCTGGTTTGTGTTAGTACAGAGACAGAGTTAGTTCTGGTTTGGGTTAGTACAGAGACAGAGTTAGTTCTGGTTTGGGTTGGTACAGAGACAGAGGCCGGCGCTTGTTAAGCGTTACTACCGTACTTTAGGCCTCTCTACCTTTAGAGAGTTCCACGTCCTAAGTCAATAAACAAAAGAAGAAGAACTAACGGGTGAAACGAGGAGTGCGCCATTAGACTGAGCAGGACACCCTCAAGACCTAACTTGGCCTTTGTTATTCACCCGTCCGATCTCCCTCACGCTAACACGGTTAGGAGAACGAAGGGGTGTGGAATAAGTCAATTAATCAATTTAGAGATACTCGCAGCAACTAAGTAGGTCAAGAAACAGGAGAAGAAGATCTAACGGGTGAAACGAGGAGTGCGCCACTAGACTTAGCATGACACCCTGAAGACCTAGCTTGGCTTTTGTTATTCACCCGTCCAATCTCCCTCATGCTAACACGGTTGGGATAACGAGTGGGTGTACAGAGGATATGAGGATAAGGGGATATGGAGTGTTTAGAGTGCAGCTGGTGACTCTGACAGATCAGATTATAAACAAAACGAACTAAAAGGAAGAGAAGCTGCACACAAGCTACATCTGGATGATACAGTGATACAATCAAGGTGCAGCAGATGACTAACATCCATAAAGATGACATAGATGAAGAGGTTATAAGGTAACAAGGGGTACTGATGGTCAGTCCTCCAACAGTATTCGGCAGAACAGGTGGGCTGTTATTACCTCAGAAAGAAGGAGAAAAGAAAAGAAAAGAAAAAGAAAAGAAAAACAAGGTTAGTTCTGGTTTGGAATAATACAGTGGATGAGAAGCATAGCTCAGTCACCAAAAGCTAAACTGAACAAGTATGTTTTTAGTCTGGACTTAAAGCTTGAGACTGTGTCAGAGTCCCGAACATTAACTGGAAGATTATTCCACAGTTTGGGGGCTTTGTAGGAAAAAGCTCTTCCCCCCCATTGTAGTCTTCTGAATTTTAGGAACTATTAGAAAACCAGCATCCTGTGATCTGAGTGAACGTGGCGGTTCATAATAGGAAATTAGATCTTGCAGGTACTCCGGTGCGAGACCGTGCAGGGTTTTATACGTCAGGAAAAGAATTTTATAGTCGATACGGAATTTAACAGGAAGCCAGTGTAGCGCTGATAAAACTGGACTGATGTGATGGAATGTTCTGGTTTTAGTTAGTACTCTAGCTGCAGCGTTCTGCATTACAGTAATCTAGCCTTGAGGTTATAAAGGCATGTATCAACTTTTCAGCATCAGACATAGATAATGCATTTCTTAACTTTGAAATGTTTCGTAGGTGAAGAAACGCTGTTCTTGTAATGTTACCTATGTGTTGATTAAATGTCAGATCTGAGTCAATTGTTACACCAAGATTTTTGGCTACTGAACCAGGCACTACAGAGAAGTCAGCAAGATTTAACATTAAATCTGAACATTTAGTCCGAGCAGCCTTTGGGCCGAGGAGGAGAACTTCCGTTTTGTCAGGGTTTAAAAGAAGGAAGTTCTGTAGCATCCAAAGTCTAATATCTCTTACACAATCTTCTTTAATCTGGATTTATCATCTGGTTTGGCTGATATGTACAGCTGTGTGTCATCGGCATAACAGTGGAAACTAATTCCGTGCCTATTTATAACTGAGCCTAATGGTAGCATATATAGTGTAAATAACAGAGGACCTAAAACAGAACCTTGTGGAACTATTTATGGCGGAGGAGTACATGCAGGACGTTGTAAGGCTGAAAAAGTAGTCCTTAAGAAAACTTTTTCAGATTTTTGACTATTTATGACTAACATTACACATAAAAACCTCAGACGGCATGCATAGCTGTATTGGTGGGTTTAGATAGTAAATAAAATGACGATATTTGTTAGATGTGGTTCCCGTCATCACCACTGTGTAAAGAAATCAGAGTCTGTAAGTTTGTTTAACCACTATCGATACATAGAAACATCACAGAAGTGTTTAATTTCACTAATTATTAAAATTAAAATTGAGCATTTCCCCTTTATTAAGTAATTCCCCTTTAACAAAGATTCTTTAGTAAAGGCAGTGGTGTCCAGCTCACGCTTAAATGGTTCTGTGTGTGGTGGATCACTCTCAGTACTGTATTGACATTAAAGAAGCCATTGTTTGTGTCCAGTAGTTACTAATGTCCTACATGAAACTAGTGGTCAGTGATGGTAATTTCCATTAGAAAACAAGGCAATCAGGTTGAATCCCAATGGTTCTATTGGTCTTTTTCTAGCAGGGGTGATGGTAGAGATGTGTTAGTGTGTGTTGTGCTGATGTGACCTCAGTGTCACTGCTGGACTGAGAGTAGGCCAATACTGGCACCTAAACGCATTACTGTTATTAGTAGGTGTGTGTTTAAAAAATCGATTTTTCGATTCAAATCGCTCTTCATTTGAATAATCTGATATTGATTCGTATAAAACCGAAATCGACCTTTAAAATTAGCATTCCAGCCCAGATCTGGCTGGGGGGGCACATCAGTTAAACATGGCTGGAGCACAAGTGAAGGCGCCCCAGAACTTGAAAGCAAATGTCTGGCTACATTTTGGATTTAGAAACCAGGACGATATATAAACATATAAACACTAATGTTTTTAATAATGGTAGGTTGAGTCTTCCTCGTACATTTACCACATTAGTTCTCTAAAAAATCTCTTTTTATATCCAAACAAAACATATTGTTGTAACTAAAATATCGCTAAATGAATCAATATTGAATTGAATCGAATTTAATTGAGACCTTCTGAATCAGGATCGAATTGATCCGGGAAATCAGTGGCGATACCCAGGCCTAGTTATTAGCAGTGCGGATACTGATACTTTCTGACTCGCACTGACGTGTGCATGCACACCAATAGACAGAATTTTACAACACAGTCAGTGATGTGAAATGACAAGCAGCAGTAGAAATGCCCATGGTTAATTCTTTAATGGCAGTATTTTGTGGGGAAAGACACCAACTGGTGTCTCTTACCTGAATGGCTGGGCCAGGCTTCTGTCAGTAATCACTCATGTGTCCACTAGCCCACCCTGCAGTTGTATCACTTCAACCAAGCTGCTGGGTGCTTACATGCACATTTCTTAGGTAAATTTTAAATTTTAACTTTTTTGCACATTATATGTATTTTACATTTACTTAAGGTGGTTAACATGGATATTATTAGCAAAAATATAATAGCAAATATTACACATATAGTGCACATGACATGGCATGGTGTGTGTGACTTCTGTGAAGTCAAAGATATATAAGTGTTTTGGCGTATCATACTGCAATCTGCAATGCCGAACCACATTGTGCAGGTATTTTCGACAGCATACTAGGAGTCAAAAGTTCTTTGACATTTGATATGTTGTCTTTGGACTATTTTCAATTACATATAGGGTTTAAATGATTGCATGTCATTGTAAATGGTTCTATATTTTGTCGTTGTCCAATAAAAAAACATGTATTTCTGTATTTTTCTATCTGAACGCAACTGTTACTGTTTGCCTTGTAGGTAAATTTCATGTTGAATGGACCAATAGAAATGCTCAAAAATAGCTTGGACAGCGACGATAACTCATGATTCTAAATCTAACCATTGCTTTTACTAAAGAACGTATGCAGGTATTTCCCCTGGCTAGACATAATGCAGTATTTTGGACCTGTTGGTTTAAAAAAAAAAATTTATATAGACTAAACAAAACTTGTGAGCACTGGCACTCATTTCCTTCAGGTACAACATGGATGCAAGAAATTATCCCCTTGCTTCTCAATGGAGGAGACCTTACTCCAGTCGAGAACATCCCAAACTGGGACCGAGTGCCCTGGCTTGAGGAGACACGGGCTGCTCTGGTCATGGATAAGCTGGGCAAACCAAGAGCCATGGTCTCCCACATGCCCTACCATCTGATGCCTCCTACCTTTGCATCTTCTAAGGCTAAGGTAAAAAAAAGACAACAAGAAGCTAGTGTGCTGCTGGTGGTATGAATGGCAGCTCAGGTATTTTATCAGCTCAGAAAGAACGGTTCTAAGATACCAATCAGTTTTGCCTCAAGTGAAATTCTGTTCTATCATCCACAAAAATGTTGAAAGCTTTAGGGCTGCTTTTTTCCTTCCATGCAGGTCAAAAGTTAACTTTTAAACAAAAAACTAAACATAATTTTATGTAAGATGACTGCCTAACATTACGTCTTGTGTCCTCACATTCATCCCCAGGCCATTTATATAGCTAGGAACCCAAAAGATGTCTTGGTTTCTTCTTATTATTTCCACCAAATGGCCAGTTTTCTGGATGACCCAGGAACGTTTGAAGAATTTATGGACAAGTTTCTCAAAGGGCAGGGTGAGAGGCTTAAGCCGATGCTTTTACTGATTGTAGAGTCACTGCACGATGTAACATTCAACCTGCTTTTGTTGTTTAGTTATATTTGGAAAGTGGACTGACCATGTGAAGAGCTGGAGAAATGCAGATCTAGGCGACCGGATTCTCTACATCACTTATGAGGAGCTGATTCAGGTGAAGTGTTTCCAGTTCCAGTTATCCAGTGTGTGTTGTACTTTTATTGCTACACTATGTAGGAGGGAACTCATTGCACTACAAATTGCAAAGACATCCATCCATCCATTATCTGCCGCTTAATCCCGCTAGTCGGCGTCACGGGGGGGCTGGAGCCAATTCAAGCGTCATCGGGCGAAGGCGGGGTACACCATGGACAGTTTGCCAGTCCTTCCCATGGCCAACACTCACACTCACAGCTACGGGCAATTTAGAGTGAGCGATCAACCTAACATGCATGTGTTTGTACTGTGGGAGGAAACCGGAGTACCCGGAGGAAACCCACTCAAGCACGGGGAGAACATGCACACTCCACACAGAACGGCTCGGGAATCGAACAGTTAGTTATATTAGTTAATACTGAGTTCATAAGCATTCACACGTTTACATTATTAATCGGAACCTATTATGTTTTCACGTTTTTACCTTTTCAATGTTTAGTGTAGTTTTAAACAGTCTGCAAAGCTCAAAGCACACACCAGAGTGACAAACATAGAAACCACTGGACATTACATTATCAACGTGGCTTTAACTCATAACACAATCCCTATTGCCTGTCTGTGGGCAAGCTTGGCTGACCCTCACACAGAGAGCTAAGAAAAAGTTCCACTCTAGCATTGCGATCAACCATCTTCTTGTACTTGACTTTTAGGATAAGACTCATCAGTCAATGACACCGACAGCGTTGCAGGCATAGCCACAACAATGTGAGCGCAGGTGTTGCTCTGGTGGTTGATCAGTCAGAACAGAGTGGGTGAGGTGAACAATAAGAGCACACTGGGCTCATGGGGAGGCGGGGCTTAAAGACACAGGAGCTCTAACAGAGCGTTTCAGATAGAGGGTGAATACAAATATAAGAAAAATAATGTGTTTTGGGAATATTAAGGCATGTCAAGCCTCGAAAATCCTATTCTTAGCTTTAAAAAAAATGAATGAGTATAATAGGTCCCCTTTAACAATCAGTCTACATAAGCTCAATGTTTATTACTAGTAATTACATGGAAAACAATGCAAGCTGGCTGAGTTATTCTTAAATTATAGGAGTGAGGAATGAATGCCTGGTCATTTAAGGGGTTATAGTGGATCATACACTATAATCAGCTTTAAACAGAAAAATCATATGATTGCTGGCCCAATTAGGCCATTCGTGAGGTCATTGTAGTTGTAGTTGGATTTCTTTATGACTTACAACTTAACTCTATTGTCTGTCCTGTCTTGGTAACCTGTCAACAACCTTGTATGAGTGCCTGAATATGTGCCTAGTGTTCATATGTTTGAGAAAAAAATGTTTGCACAGCTTGCCTGCATGTACACCACTCGTGGCATAACAATGTGTAGATTTTCAGATTTGATACAGTTTTCAGTTTTAAGTCAAGATTATATTAGATATTTAATGTTTTTGTATGTTAAAATGTTAAAAACGTTGTGATCAATTATAATAATACATGGATTATTGATCATAACAGACCCTTGAAGAAGGCTGGATGGTGTATTGGCAGCACAGCTTTGAATTTTAAGGAATTTTAGGCATGTTTTTAAATGATCACACCCTTAACAGTTGCATCAGTGTTCGTAACCCTGGTGCTGGCCTGCTGCCCTGTACATTTTCCTAACTTGCAGGATCTTCGTGGGGTTATTCGACGCATATTACACTTTCTTGGCCGGGAAATGAGTGAAGAAGCTCTGGATCGCGTCTCTGAACACTGTCTGTTCAAAAACATGAAACACAACAAAATGTCGAACTACTCGCTGGTGCCGCAGGACATCATGGACAGCAGCAAGTCACCGTTCTTCAGAAAAGGTAGGCAGATGAAAACACTTCCCTGAAGCTGTTCTCCGAGTTCTCCTGAAGTGCAGAGCAGCTTGTGTTTTGGAAGAGTGCAGCAGGTTCTGAGTCTTACTCTTTGTGTTTTCTTTAAGGAATTGCTGGAGACTGGAAGAATCACTTCAGCCCTGAGTTGGAGGCCAAATTCAATAGCGTCATTCGTGAAGAAATGGAGGGTACTGGAATTAGGTTCCCCTGGGATGAGGAGTAAAAAAAAAAAACTTTAATTTACTGAGTTATTAAAAATCCAGGCACTTCTAGTCCTAAAGAGTTACAGTTTTTCTCAATTGCATTCATAGACCTGGTTTAGATGGCGAATCATTCAGACAGTGAATTCTACCAGAGACATGGGCAGCATGTGTTTAACTGCACACCCTGTACCACTCCCCTGCCCGACCCCTACCTCACCTCCCCGCCAGACCGCCTACCACACCCTCCCCACCTGACTTCTACCTCATTTCCCGCCTGACTTCTACTTCACACCCCCTCACCTGAGCCCCTACCTAACCACCCGCTCGACCCCCACCACACCTCCCCAATGTAACCCCCTACCTCACTGCCCTGCCCATCTCCTACTTCACCCCCCTACTTGAGCCCCTACCTCACCTCTCCTGCCTGACCTTTTACCTCACTACCTTATCGACCCTCTGCCCCACCGCCCGCCCGACTCCTACTTCACCCCTGACCTGACCCCAACCAAACACCCCTGCCTGACCTTTTACCTGACTCCCCCATCAGACCCCCTACCACACCTCCCACATACGACCCCTACCTCACTGCCCCACCCATTTCCTACTTCACCCCCTACATGAGCCCCTACCTCTCCTACCTCATCCGACCCCCTGCCTCACCTCTTGCCCGACTCCTACTTCACCCCCCACCTGAGCCCCTATCTCACTTACCCCACCCGACCACTACCTTAACTCCCCTGCCCGACCTTCTAGCTGACTCCCCCATCAGACCCCCTACCTCACTCCCCACCCAAACCCTACCTAACTTGCCCAAAACAGTGCCATTATTGGGTCATGATGAGTTCTGTTGAAACATTTGGGTGCTACCGGTCAAATGACACGTTTTGTTGCTTTTTTTAATGTGAAATGAAGTTCACACGTCCTCCGCAGTGAGCACACTTTTAACAATATCCCTGCAGATTCTGAAAGACTTCAAATGTCGTTCTTGACATTTAAGGTCCAAAATTGTTTTCAAATATCTGGAATTGTAGGAGAGGAGGGCTTAAATGTGATCTGGGGCAGAATAAGTGAGCGTGTACATTGTTGTTCAGTTTTTATGATGTGCTTTGCTGTCTTATATCCCACAACAATGACCATTTACGCAACATCCAACACCTTGTTAGTCTGTTAAATAGTGTACACTTGGCTTGGTAGGTGGTGGTTATATGCTTTTGTGTATATATGATGTATTTACACAGC
The DNA here is from genome assembly GCA_021613375.1 of Megaleporinus macrocephalus. Taxonomy (NCBI): domain Eukaryota; kingdom Metazoa; phylum Chordata; class Actinopteri; order Characiformes; family Anostomidae; genus Megaleporinus; species Megaleporinus macrocephalus. The sequence continues at coordinate 27,239,667 of CM038727.1, read as the reverse complement.
TTCCAATTTAAAGGTGCAGCAGAAAAAACTAAACAAAATCAGCAAGCAGGCAATGCAGGCGCAACCAAGAAGAGCTTGCAGGACGATAAATATTGTATTCTGCGACCTTACAAACCAAGTTGTGAGATATGAAATATGAAAAGCACAAAAGCTGTTCCAGCACTTGAAAAACTACCTGTCGAGTACCTATTTGCTGCTACTTCTAGTTTGACTTAATGTACTAAAGATGATTCGTCTAGTGTGAAAACGGACTGGGTCTTATGGTTGTTAATAAGAGGGCAGTTATGTTATCTGTTGTTTGCATATATCTGTTTGTCAAATCCAGTAAAGCTTAGTAACGAAGTATATGGTATATGGTTTGTTGATTTCTTATGCCGCAGTGATGCTGTAATTTTTTCTTTTTGTAAGTAAAATGTTTTAAAATTGGTTCTTTATAAATGTGCAGATGACCTGATGGATCTCTACTGAGTAATTGATGAATTTAGCATATAGGGGAAAAATTAATAAAGTGCAAAATTATGCATTTCCCAAGTTATACTCAGCAAATAAACAATAATTGTGCACTAAAATGAGCAACATGAGCCATATTTAAGTTTGTTGCAAATTTTTGCATATGACATGCACATATGAGCTACAGTGGCAAAATATACAGTGAATGTTACAGTTAGTTGACTGGGTTTGGACCTACTTCTACATTATGACATAGATAAGCTATGAAATAGGCTATTGTCTGAATATCAGTTCACTCTGGTATTCATGCCAAGGCCTTCTGTGTGGGCTTCTGTGACACCCTCCCTCTATCTCTTTGTTAACAGGTACTCATGTATAAAGCTAAGAGATGATTCCTTTTTCTATAGAAATAGAAATTCGTAAGAGTGTCATTGTCAAATCTTAAGAGCTGCAGTTTTTTATCTTAGCCTACTTCATCAACAACATAGTCTTAAAATTTAAATTTTAACTTTTAAATTTAACTGAACAACATGAGTCCAGTGAGTTGCTTGTAGATGATTTGGAGCAATCAGAAGCATTCACATGCCCACGTGTTGTGTACATGACAACACAAGCCACAACTAACTGCCAGTCTGGTTCGCTTCCACTCAGCATTCAAGCCTGAAACCAGAGAGCAATGGATATGCAGGTGTTCTTAGCCAAAACAATAGGCCTGGACTTTAGTAGTTAATAGAAAAGGCTCACGATTTAGATTACAGACTCAATCAAAATTACACTATGTACAGATCTTATGAAAGGGCTTGGGGGTGGGGAGGTCCTGAAACTCTTTTTTGGAAAGAGTAAAAAATAGTAACACATAGTTATGCAATTAATAAGCTAATTATAAATGCAAAGTAATGAATGTTTACATTTTTTAACATTACATCCCCCTTCAGATGGCTAACAATAGTTTGGGCTACTGCTTATGATCCTTGAACCACAGATAGACTAACTGAACATTATTTTACTTCCGATTATTGTTCCCCCAACAGTGCCTATGAATTAGATATTTTCTGAGGTCTAATGTTTATTTATTATTTTCTACTCAGTAATGATATTACACTCGGGTACATTCTAGACTGAACTGCAGTAGAATCCACATTAACAAAAGCTGAAGTGCTTTTTGCCTTTGCCACTTCTGTAAACCTCAGCTTTCTGCTGTGTGTGTCAGCTGTTGTTAAGTGTGAACGGCTTCTGAGGGTCTTTAAGCAACTGAGAAAAACTGTAACATCGATGTTATGAGGTTTTCTTTAACGGTTGTTTTATATTGCACAAAGAAATGGCCGTTGAGGGTAGCCCCTTTGTCTGTTTATTGCAAAATTAGTACATGCTGAAATTGTTCATACACTGACTCTGGTGCAAGGTGAAGGTTGCAAGAACAGTTCTGTGTAACGTAGACCACCAACATGAGAAAAAGACGCACACCCAGATATCACAATCATCCATCATAAACATGTACACCATTCACAGTATGAAATACCTTCCTGAATATGTTCAGACATTACTTCTAACAGTCATCTAACCATAATCCTAACTATGTTATTGTAATCCCTATTAACACATTAATCACATCGGCTCCAATATTACATGTTAAATCGTATTATGATTTATTAGCAGCATTTATGGTACTTTTTATAGCGTTTTTCTGATTAAAGTTGATCAAATAACATATTAAATGTGTAACTACACACTTTGCTGAACCTTTCCCACACTTTATAGACTTGTTTCTCTAATATGGGGAGTGGCAAACATAATATCTTGGCAAGCAACCTTCAGTTCACATTCAGATTCCTTCCAAACCATGTCATAAAAACACAAATCGGTCCTTGTGGAAATATCAACTCTTGCAATATCAACTCAACTCAAGTTCTGGTCATCCCACTGCTATAAACTTGACCTGGAGTTTTGATGCTTACAAACAAAGATGATTTAGGTCTTTCCTTGGCTGCTGAAAAGCTTTTCTTGGAAGTTGGGAATGTCATGAACTGTTGTACAAGTTGTTGGCTGTACAAAAAGCAGAACTTTGTTTTCTGTGAAGTATGTAGTTTTTGTCCATTATAGAACAACAAAAGCAAAGTTTGTAATATCACTTACTAGCCCACCTGTTTACACATCCCACCTATTGACAACAAGAACTGCTGCTGCCCATATATTATTTAAATGGTCATTCTCAACACAGCTGTGACATTAATTGCCTAATAAGTTCAAGGCTTTAGACTGTCAGCTGCTCAGAGATATACTGCCATCTCCTGGACAAAACCACTGGGTTGCCTGACATATTATAGCCTTGAGTCTGCTCCTGGTCTTGGCTATGAGGCTTGAGGGAAGCTAGGGAAGTTTTCATGTAAGCAAAAGTTCAGTGAGCCAGCTGGCATTTGAATCAACGTTAATGTTATGGTTGAATCAACGTTGGATTTGGTGTTCATTTTTTAAAAGTGAGTCAATGTTGATGTGGCAACTTTGTTTCAACGTCGGTCTTTCAACCTTGAATAAACCATAGCTCACATTTGGGAGGCTCAAAATTATATGGGAGAGGAAAAACCATGTAAGCTATGATAAAAAATGAACAACTTTATTTTTTTATTCTCTCTGTACATGTAGAAAGTGCTTAGAAAGGCAGTATGTTTGACATTACGTTGATTCAACATTAAAATTTTAACATTTGCACAACCATTTAATATTAATTTGAACTAAATATTTAACATTGAAACAACACCAGACATTATTTCAGCCATATCTCAACGTTGAAGGCCGGTTGCATGCTACCTGGGGCGATTAAACTCAAATCATTTCCACCACACGGGAGGCCATCTTCATGTCCACTAAACAGAATTTCTTTGACATGGTGCTAATTAGCTGTACTTATGGATGGGCCTACTCGTGGAGCTGCGGGTAAATCAGATACAATCTTATGAATGCTACAACTAGTTGATTTTAGACCTTCTACATTATGTCACAGATAAGCTATGAATGATGAAATGGACTACTGTCTGAATATCAGTAGGTAGTATGGTATACATGCCGAGGCCTTCTGTGTGGAAATGGCAGTTTTAATCCTAGCTAACGTTATCAGCAACATAGTCTTAAAGTTTTAAATTGAGAAATCTAACCTAACAGTATGTATCTCATGAGATGATCTGGAGCAGAAGCAACCACTCAACCATGCGCTGTGTACATGACAACACAAGTACAACTATATGCCAGTTTGGCGGATTTCATTCAGCATTCAAGTCTGAAGCCAGAGAACAACAGATATGTGGGTAAAGAAAAAATCAGATACATTTCATGGTATGTTCCTAGACACTGAGATGTAGACTGATGTATAGACAGAGGTTCATGTTACAACGAAAGATAGGCATTTAAAAAATGTAAAAAATGCTATCATTGCTGCAACTGTTGTGGCAGGCCTGTTTGGACCCTGCAGCAGTCTCTAGATTTAGTTTCTCTGATGTATGTACTAAGACAAAACACTTCTGACGTCGTATGTGAAGTGCATTAAACCTGTACTGTAAATGCTTTGGAGAGAATTTTTGGACTTTGGGGAAGACCACAAATTTTCCCACAATAGCTGGTGAACTAACACTACTGCAGTGAAGCTACACATGTTAATGAAGCCATATAACTTTAGAACTTAAGTCCTCATTACAATGGAAAGACTGAAATGACTTATTAGATGGTGCTAAAAGCTAGTTAGCAAGATAGCTATCTGATAGATCTAGTAGAAGTAGACGCTGTAACACACCTTTCCAGTCCACGGGGCGCTATCCCAAGGAGATGTACTTTGAGCAAATGCTCTTTTATTGAACGTAGCAGCCATTGGGGAGCCATGAGATCAGGCAGGTCACCTCTAGCCACACACCTCCGCTTGACGGTAGGTGTCAGCACCTGTACGCATGTTTAAGCTAACGGTAACAACTTATTTACAGGGTTACAAGTGAGCCACAGTGGGATTAAAGAATTAGTTATATTAATAAGGTTAGAGATCATTGGCTAATCTTGGTTGATATCACAGAGATTAATCAGATGATATATTTGCACAATGCATGCTGAGTGTTGAGAGAACATTCTAGAAAGAAAATTATACAAATGGATGAATTCTGTTTAACCAATTAGGCTGATGTACCTATTGCCATACTACAAATTGTGGAGTGACAACAAATTACACACTAAAATCTATTTTTACACCTTTTTAGCATGTAACTGTCACGGTGTAGCTGGAGCGAGGAAAGGCAGTTGCGGACACACTTGCGAACTGTAGGTCAAACACGGATTTAACGGATTAACAGACGGAGTACACCATAACAACAGTAACAATGAGCAACGAAGACAGACTGCAAACACAGGGTATATATACAGAGTAACAAGAGGGAACAGGTGACACAACTCAGGACCGAAGGAAAACAGGTGTGACGGGCGGGGCCAGGGAGCACTTGACAAAACAGAAACACATGGACGGGACGTAAACAAGGGCACATGGACGGGAGGCGTGACAGAGACCAGGAACGGGCAGAGAGGAACGGGAACACTGGAACAGGCAAAGGCAAACAGGAACAAGAACAGGAACACTGGAACAGGCACAGACAGGAACAGAAACAGGCAAACAGGAACTCCGGAACAGGCACAGGCAGGAACAGAAACAGGCAAACAGGAACTCTCTGCCGTCTTCTGCCGTTCCTCTCTGCCCGTTCCTGGTCTCTGTCCGTCTTCCCGTCTGTCTGGTCCGTCTTCCTGGTCTCCGTCTGTCTGGTCCGTCTTCCTGGTCTCCGTCTGTCCGCCTGGCCCTCCTCTGGGGCGGCTCCTGGGGTTGGCTCCCTTCCATGTGTTTCTGTTTTGTCACGTGCTCCCTGGCCCCGCCCGTCACACCTGTTTTCCTTCGGTCCTGAGTTGTGTCACCTGTTCCCTCTTGTTACTCTCTGCATATATAGCCTGTGTTTGCAGTCTGTCTTCGTTGCTCATTGTTACTGTTGTTATGGTGTACTCCGTCTGTTTCAATATTAAATCCGTGTTTGACCTACAGTTCGCAAGTGTGTCCGCAACTGCCTTTCCTCGCTCCAGCTACACCGTGACAGTTACATGCTAAAAAGGTGTAAAAATAGATTTTAGTGTGTAATTTGTTGTCACTCCACAGTTTGTAGTATGGCAATAGGTACATCAGCCTAATTGGTTAAACAGAATTCATCCATTTGTATAATTTTCTTTCTAGAATGTTCTCTCAATACTCAGCATGCATTATGCAAATATATCATCTGATTAATCTCTGTGATATCAACCAAGATTAGCCAATGATCTCTAACCTTATTAATATAACTAATCCTTTAATCCCACTGTGGTTCACTTGTAACCCTGTAAATAAGTTGTTACCGTTAGCTTAAACATGCGTACAGGTGCTGACACCTACCGTCATTTTTTAAATGTCTATATTTCGTTGTAACATGAACCTCCGTCTATACATCAGTCTACATCTCAGTGTCTAGGAACATACCATGAAATGTATCTGATTTTTTCTTTACCCACATATCTGTTGTTCTCTGGCTTCAGACTTGAATGCTGAATGAAATCCGCCAAACTGGCATATAGTTGTACTTGTGTTGTCATGTACACAGCGCATGGTTGAGTGGTTGCTTCTGCTCCAGATCATCTCATGAGATACATACTGTTAGGTTAGATTTCTCCATTTAAAACTTTAAGACTATGTTGCTGATAACGTTAGCTAGGATTAAAACTGCCATTTCCACACAGAAGGCCTCGGCATGTATACCATACTACCTACCTACTGATATTCAGACAGTAGTCCATTTCATCATTCATAGCTTATCCGTGACATAATGTAGAAGGTCTAAAATCAACTAGTTGTAGCATTCATAAGATTGTATCTGATTTACCCGCAGCTCCACCAGTAGGCCCATCCATAAGTACAGCTAATTAGCACCATGTCAGAGAAATTCTGTTTAGTGGACATGAAGATGGCCTCCAGTGTTTCTGGTGGAAATGATTTGAGTTTAATCGCCCCAGGTAGCATGCAACCAACCTTCAACGTTGAGATATGGCTGAAATAATGTCCGGTGTTGTTTCAATGTTAAATATTTAGTTCAAATTAATATTAAATGGTTGTGCAAATGTTAAAATTTTAATGTTGAATCAACATAATGTCAAACATACTGCCTTTCTAAGCACTCCATTACATTTCTACATGTACAGAGAGAATAAAAAAATAAAGTTGTTCATTTTTCATCATAGCTTACATGTTTTTTCCTCTCCCATATAATTTTGAGCCTCCCAAATGTGAGCTATGGTTTATTCAAGGTTGAAAGACCGACGTTGAAACAAAGTTGCCACATCAACATTGACTCACTTTTAAAAAATGAACACCAAATCCAACGTTGATTCAAATGCCAGCTGGGACACTGAACTTTTGCTCACATGAAAACTTCCCTAGCTTCCCTCAAGCCTCATTGCCAAGACCAGGAGCAGACTCAAGGCTATAATATGTCAGGCAACCCAGTGGTTTTGTCCAGGAGATGGCAGTATATCTCTGAGCAGCTGACAGTCTAAAGCCTTGCACTTATTAGGCAATTAATGTCACAGCTGTGTTGAGAATGACCATTTAAATAATATATGGGCAGCAGCAGTTCTTGTTGTCAATAGGTGGGCTGTGTAAACAGGTGGGCTAGTAAGTGATATTACTAGCCACAAAAACTTGGAGAGGATGAATTTTTGCGAAGCAGAAGCGCCTCCGTTCCGGAGCACCAGGTGGCGCCGGAGCGCCAGCGGGGCTGCGAAGGAGTGGCCGCGTGGCTCTGTACAGGCGGGGCTGGAGAGCGGCGCCACGACGGAGTGTGCGCGTGGCCGCGGCTCTGTGCAGGCGGGCGCCCGCGAAGTCTGCTTCCGGCTACGGCGTTTGCTACACCTCTTAGCCTGGTTCGCCGAGACGGCTGCACACCCGGCCGCCATCTCAGCCGCGAGCAGAGCGGGGTTATCCGCCTTCAGCAGCGCGCAGAGCTCCCAAGCGGAGAGAAAATCCTCGTGTTCGATCCGCGGGATCAAACAGCTCGCTGTGTCCTTGTGGTCGCTCATTCTGTCACGGTGTAGCTGGAGCGAGGAAAGGCAGTTGCGGACACACTTGCGAACTGTAGGTCAAACACGGATTTAATATTGAAACAGACGGAGTACACAACAATAACATAACAATGAACGACGAAGACAGACTGCAAACACAGGGTATATATACAGAGAGTAACAAGAGGGAACAGGTGACACAACTCAGGACCGAAGGAAAACAGGTGTGACGGGCGGGGCCAGGGAGCACGTGACAAAACAGAAACACATGGACGGGACGTAAACAAGGGCACATGGACGGGAGGCGTGACAGTAACATGCAATTTTCACAGAATGTCTGGCCCACGGCGGGGGGGCTTTAAAATCACACACAACTAACATTTCTGGTAGATCAGGCCGAATTAAAAATAAGCATGATTTTAGGAGTTGTGACCATGGCAATAGCAAAGCAATGTTCAGCCAAATGTCATATGTAGTGTTTAGTTCTGTAGTTATTTACAGTACGTGAAAAAGAGTGTCATACCTACACTTACAGTTTTTATATGTAATGATGGTGACAGAAAAATAGTGGGGACTATTCTGCCTGCATGCACCTCTCTACCTGCCATGCAGTCTCGGGAATCAGGCTTTTCATTGCTGCCCATTTAAAATAATAACTTTTTATAATGTACACTACTGAGCAAGTCTGAGGCACCTAAGTTTTTTGTTTAAAGGCTTGAATGTTAGCATTACATGTATTTTCATCAGTAAGAACACCAGATATGATTAGAACAGATGTAAATCAGCATAAATACAATACAAAGTAACATGAATATCTTATTGTGAAAGAAATGTAGTTCCAGATTTCTCCTGGACGCCCCAGACATTGAATGAATGTGTTCAGTTCCTTCAGCAGCAATCTTGATTTAGCTTAATGAAGTACTGAGCAGTCAAAGCAGGTATTAGATGAGAACTGTAAATAATACTGGGCTGTTTCCACAAGAAGAAGCTTGGAAAAGGTTAAACACACTGTATAACTGTATTAATACTATTTGAATATTTATAGAAATTAAATATTTTACTGAGCTTTCTGAATGTAATAATGTGCCTAAGAGTCTAAACCTTTTGCACAGTACTGCAGCAATGGGAATGAACTGAACTGAAAGTTTGGGGCTAGAATATATTCAGTATTAATGAATAATAATGAATTGAAAGATTAACAACACTATTTGGAACAAGCTGTGTTTCATTCACACTTTCATGACCCCTCCCTGTGTCCCAGCCAGCTTTCTACTCATATATCTTCCACCAGCGTCTCCATAGACCCAGCTGCGATAATGCTTTCTATCATGTTTGGTGTGCATTTACACTGGCTCTACAGTCTCTTGCTCCTGGCAGTGCGAGGATCTTGAGCTTCATGATGCATTGCTGGTGCTGTTGGAGCTGAAATGTATTTGTTGTTGTTGGAATTGTGCATGCTGGTCAGTCTCTAAAGCAGGTTTTCCTAACCCTGGTTCAGCATGATTTAGAGTCACTTAATCAGCTTTTTAAACTAAGCCTGCCAGAGTGAAGTGGCTAAGTTACAGCAGAGAGAACACTAAACTATGCCGGACAGGGGTCCCAACAGAATCAATGTAGATGACTGTTTTTTAAGTAAGTAGCTTATTATTCGACAGTGCCCTTTCACTTTTAACAAGAAGCATATGTAGCAACTGAAATCCTTTAAAATTGCTCAAAACAGTAAACAGAATTTTTAACAATAAAATATACAGAGAATAAATGAGTAATAGTTATATTTGAAGAACAAAGTGTAGTTCCAGATTTCTCCTGCAGCAATCTTGATTTAGCTTAATGAAGTACTGAGCAGTCAAAGCTCAAGTTAAATAAACACACTGTATTAATGTATTAATACTGTGTGAATAATGGTTTTAATAAAGAAAGTTGTTTCTTTCTGGTCATTTTGAGTCGGTCAGCAAGCCATCAACTGCTGATGCTTCAGATACTAAACTAACCTAGAATGTTGTTCTCTCTTTTATACTCACTTATTAGTAGAATGTTTTTCAGCTGTGCATCACAATTGAGCAAGAGTGTCCTAACAACCAATTAGCCCAACAACATCCTTAACCTGGATTGGCGGCCGTACCAGGAGATTTAGACAGAGGACTGAGAATTGCTGATAATAGGACTATATGTAAAATAAGCCTCTATACAAAAATAGGCTTTAATACAAACATTTTTGTTCCTTAAAAATCATCTAAAAAACTTAAATTAATTGTGAAATGGACAATATTGTTTGTGAATTGCATGAAAATTGCATAAATTGCATGAACATTGCATGAAATGAAATTCTAAAGTGATCCTAAACTTTTGAGCGGTAGTGTATAAACTCTGTAGAAAACTTTGGCGGTTAATCTAAGAAGATATATATTTAAAGTGACAACTACACACATATACTGCCGTGAATTAATGTTTTTGCAGTGTTACAAAAACCAAACACATTTACGTACTGTTACATACGGTTACATACATACAAACTTTACATAACACCACATATTGTCATTGATTACACACACCATTTTCTCTTTATCACAAAAGCAGTCAGTCAGCCAAGACATGCTTGGTGTCTAAAGTTTTAATGTAGTTTAGTTCACACCAGACACTTAGAAGTTCTGCTGTGGAAACAGACTTCTATCACACCCAAAACCTCAAGTGTTACTGTCATGCAGTGTAACATAAGCAATTCAATTGAGATTACATCAAATTCCAAATCTCTGAATTATTCAATTGTTTAAACAAAGTCTTTCAGAATTTCTTTAGAGCTTCAGTCATAAAGGCTTCAGAATCAGTGACACTGACTGCCTTTAAAGGTAACGTACCCCTTTTCCACAAGTTGACAGGGTCTTAATGAAATGCCTTCATGTGCTTGATAGATGAAGTTCATCTTACAGCATTCAACTAATAAGTTTATAGTGTTAATGTTATGATGGATCCTGCACTGTGAGTCCTCTTTTAGATAATCTATGTTAATATCGTCACTGTCCAATGAAAAACAAGGATCTCCAAAATTGCTTTACAAGAGAGAACAAAAAAATACTTTACTTTCAATGTAAGTCAATGGAACCAGAATTATTTCCTAGCTATTTTGAAGCACTTCTATTGGTCCATTCATCATGACATTTTCACTCAATGTAAACAACATTGGCATGTTCAAATGATGTAGAAAACTCAAAATCAACAAAAATGGAGATACATGTTTTTCATTGGACAGCGACAATATATTACCTCAGCTGTTAGTGTTAGCTAGTGATAAACATCCAAAAAACACAGAGCAGAATGATTTTTAATACCTTTTTTCTCCTTTTTTGTTATTGAGCCTTCTTTTAGGAAATGTTTGTTGCCAGTGCTGCGTTCTACTGACCCCGGTTGGAAAAGCAGCCAGATACATAAGTCTGAAGTGAAGTTCTTTTTTAAACTTTCCCCTTCCATCTTAAATGGTGCAAGCAGTTAACAGCAGTTGCCTGGGGCACCGAAACGTAACTGTAGAACCAGAATGCATGACTGCATCATTTAAGGTAGAATGCAAAAAATTATTTTAACAAGAATCTCACTTCAGGTTCCTGCCAGACCCACACTGGTTAGCACACACAAACATACATATATGTACCTACACGCTGCCATCAAAAATAACCTTTGTCTACACTTTTAGAAAAAAAGGTGTTAAGCTTTTTTAATAGCATCAACTCCACCCAATTTTTCGGGTCTCCAAGCATTTCATTTTATTGTTTTGTTTTAAAACATCAGGTTATGACAAGGTATATACTTTTCTCCTGGAACACAGTTGGAATCTATTGTTATACATTGTTTTTACATTGCATTTACATTGTTTGCATCTTGGCGAACACAAATGTACCGGGACAGTAGTTATTTCCTTGACTCACCATCAGAGCAGTTCTCATGATTAGTTCCAGTGCCACTCAGATGGGGGCGGTATTAGTGAGTTTCCATTTGATGTTTTAGGGGGAACCAAATCTGACCAAATTTGTAGGCGCTTTAGATATCCAAATATATTAGCACGTGAACTGAAGCAGCCCCTTTTAAGACCAGTAAAATCCAGTCAATGTAACCAGTATGACGTACTTTAGTACTTTAGTGTACTTTATTTACTTTATGGCAATGTTATGAAGCATCGACTCCACCAAGTACATCATATGTATATATCTTGTATATATCTTGTGTATTGTATAGTCCTTTATATATTTCAGTTATAACTATATGTATATTTTTAGCTTATTTTTACTTTAATATTGTCTATTTATTGTATGTTTGCACTGTTTTACATATATAATGCTGCCCTGCTGTGGAGTTGTATCTGAGCTTCACCCCAAGCATTTCAATGCATGTTATGTCCTGACATGATGTGCAAATGACAAATAAACTTGAAACTGAAACTTGAAGGCCCCTAGTGGTGCAGAGGCCCTAGGCCAGTGGTTCTTAATCCTGGTCCTTGAGTATTCCTCCGTTGCACATATTATAGTTAACACTTCTTTCAAAATACCTGATGCAACTAATAAACGGATTAATAACTAATGAGTAATTAATAACTAATTAATTATTCCTAAGGTGAGCTAAGTGTGTTAGAGCACTACAACACTACACTGGTACTCCAGGTCCAGGATTGAGAACCACTGTCCTTGACAACTGCATATTCTGTCTATAGCTGGCGCCGCTACTTCTATTGTTTGTTTTTTTTCTCAACAAAAAAATGCACTGTCCACATAAATAGTATTAGATGTCATGTTATGTTAGCAGGCTTGTGTCTCTATGTTGCTGCTGAGACTATTAGTGGCGGAGGAAGTCGCGTGAATATCCTGTTGCCTAATATATAATTGCTAAATCTCTATTTCTGGAAAGTAGCCATACAACTCGCTAGCTAATGCAGGAAGTGCTCTTTTCCTATAGGAGTTCAGGCACGCCAGTGTTACAATTAATCCCTTTATTGGTAGGACTTTTGCAAGTCAGCACTTTTGCATACTTTTTAATGACAGCCTGATTCTTTCAAACTAAAAGTCTGCCTCTCTCACTTTTTCTGTGTAAACGTAAGAGGGAAAGCAAGAGGCTGGGTTTCTACCCCAGTCAATGTCTTAAAAGATAAAAATACTGAATAAAGTTCAATTTGATTGAGAAACAAAAGAAACATGCCCCCGAAAAAAAAGGATGTACATAACAGTAAACAATCCCACCGTTCCAACCAAATGGGGACATTTGCCGAATATGGGTCAGTGTGAGTGAATGACTTCCCTGTGTGTGTACGTGCTTGTTGGTGTACGGAAAACCAGTAAAGCATACGTATGTTTCTCGGAGGGCATGTCACCCGAGGGCCTCTACCCTACGTGACTGTGGTGGGGTTCAGCTGCACCAGCTGCAGCCTCTCTGTCCACTGATAACGCTAATTCATTTCCTGTGATTACCTCTAATTGCCGACGGCCAAGGACAAGACCCTCAGGGTGGGGCACGTGTGTTTGTGCATGTGTGTGTGTGTGTGTGCTGTGAGAGACTGAGCGTAGGCACCCCTCGTGGGCAGCCGGCACTCACGCGTCCACGACACTGTACATGTGCTTTGATTAATTGAAGCATGTGACGTTAACCCTTCAAACTCCAGGCTGCTTTGAGCTGCTATCATTGAAGGCCTATTATCTAGTTAATATTACTAATCACTGATGTCCTGATGGGCTTCTACTACACTTACTGCACATGTAGCCAATCAGCCAGGTTATGCTCGGTGTCAAAGGTTTGTTCTTCTTTGGTTTTGCTCTGGAGCTGTGAGGCTATTGTGGCTAGCAGTGGGTGTTTAAAGTCTTTGCTGGCCTGAGCACTGTAGAAACTATAGGCATAAGTTAAACAAACTCTGACTAATCATCTGTAATTGACTTTCTGTTGTTAGCTTTTGTAAATCACTGTACAAGCACTTGATCAGGAACACCTTCATGTATTTACACTCACGGTCAGTTTTATCTCTACATATATACATATATAAGCACTCTGGAGTTCTGCAGTTACAGACTGTAGTCCATTTGTTTCTCTGTATACTTTGTTGACCTTGTTTTACCCTGGACTTCAGCAGTCAGGACCCCCACAGGAACACAACAGGTATTAGCCCTGCTAATGAACGTCTTCCGATGTCCTTGATTGGCTAGTTCACGTGTATTTGTGTTGAAAGGGGTTGGAACTAAACTTGGCAGGACAGCAGGTCTCCAGGAGCAGGGTTGCTGACCACTGTTTTAGAGGCATGAAATGCTTCAGATGTCTGGTTCCTGTCATTCGTACTTTTCCTAGAAAGCTGCATTTCCCATGTTAAATCACACTAATTGACTTAAGCACTTAATGAGGCTGATTCTATGAAATCTATGAAATCTCATTGGACTGATTCAAGTGTATGATGATTTAGATGTGCAGTTACTTTTTAGGGTATAAGCTTCCATTACTTAACCTCCTGCTCCACTGCAAGCTTCAGACCCCAAACTTGTCTAAGGGGGAAATTAGGGGGTAGTTGTTTTTTTGGCCAAATATTACCTTTAAGGGGTTAAAGACAGTAGAGCTGAGCTGGGAAGGGAGGGGTCAATTCTTCGAGTCCAAGGGTCAGCCCAAGTGTACCGTGGAGACTTGTTACAACATCCCGCTTTTATGGGTCCCACATGCGCCCTCGTGGTCGGAGCAAATCAGCCGAGATCAGCGGACTGACGACACAGGACGAGGGCTTCTGAGGCCTACGCTCTCTGCTCGCATGCCAGCGGATGGCAGAGGCACGATAACCCTCCGCATGGGCAGAAGCAGCAATCAGGCAGGCTGCAGAGGGGACTGCGAATCAAAGTGTCTGCTGCCATCCCAGCGGAAACACACCGCTGTGGGTGTCCATGGGTGTGGGCGACAGCGTCTCCCTCTCTCGGCTCCCTCCGGATCCAGGGGTCAGCTTTTAAATGGGCCGGTGTCTGAGCCCGTGGGAGAGAGAGATTGAAAAAGAAAGAGCGAGAGGGTGGATCAGACATGCATGAACTTGCAGAGACATAACGTTCTCTAGTACATCTGGTTTTTTTTTCTTCTTCTTCATTTGTCTGGGCTTGGGCCTTTTACTGAAGTACCCTATGAAGATCCAGATCAACCACATCAGTCACTGACGACGCTCAGTGTGATTACACTAAAATGATAACCTGATCATGTGAAAGCAGATAAAAAAGTAATAGTGAATCAAAACTCATCCGAGCTTCACTCACATCTAAATTCTTATATAGTAATTGCAATTATTTGTAAATACAATCTTATAAGTTCTTGACTTTTTATTATTTATATTGTATATCGTCGCTGTCCAATGAAAACATATCTCAATTTTTGGTGATTTTGAGTTTTCTACATTATTCGAACACAACAATGGTTGTTTATATTGTGTGAAAATTTCATTATGAATGGTCCAGCAAAAGTGCTCCAAAATAGCTTGGAAAGAATTCTGGTTCCATTGACTTACATTGAAAGTAAAGTATGTTTTTGGTCTCACCTGTAAAGTTTTTATTGGACAGCGACGATATACTGTACTGTTTATTATTATTTTTGTACTTAGTGCCTTGCTATCCCTGTAACACAGTGAATTTCCCTACTGTGGGACTAATAAAGAATGATCTCATCTTATAGTAACTTCTTACACAATATTGGCAAATAATCTGTTTAATCTAAAGGCAAGTTGTACCACAGAGATGCAGTTGTGTTTAAAGTTTCAAGACCCCCAGTCAAGTTTATATCACTGCTGTCCATTTTTCTCTGCATAATTTGGAAATATCTTGTGCCTTTTACATTGTGTGTAGATTTCATTAATGGACAAAAGAAATGGTCCAAATTACTTGGAACAAAGTCTGGTTTCATTGCCTTGGACGTACAGTTACGTTGACTTTTTGTCAAATGCATCATTCTGGAGATAATTTATTTGCAGGGACATCTTTGAAGTTACAGCTACTTTTATGTTTCACATTATCACATTAAGTAATCCTCTAAGGTTGGATTTAGGGTCTCTAGGTAGGAATCTCTAGGTAGACCCCTTCATTGCACGGTTTAAAATTAGTTAATGATATCTTGCCATCATTTTTGCCTTTTCCAGATCAGTCCATCTTGACCCAGTTAGTTGTGTCTTTACATACCAACATTGGAATTCTTCATTATAACCATGACTGAGGGGTGAGTAATTAAAATTACTGAAAAGAACCATCACAAATGCAAATAACAGCTACTTTTCAAATGTATATATTTTGGACTACTGTGATGGATTGGTCCAGCGACTGGTCCAGGGCCTTCCGCCCAGTGAGCACTGCGATAGAATCCAGCACCCCTCACCGCCAACCAGAATGATAAGCCATTTAAATAAGTAAGTGAGTGTATTGGAATCAGGGGTTAAACATCGTCATGTACAGTATTTATAATTTGTATTTTCATGTGGACTTTGGCTCATAGGGGTCCTGGGCAGCTGCCTGCCTTTGCCTAGTGTAAAGACCACTCCTAGTAATTCCACACACGGGAATTCTTATATTTGCAAATATTCTACTTTTGGTCTCTTTCCTTTTCTCAGTGTGGGCTCATTTTAATGTAGCTTGTAGCTTTGAGTTGAAAGGATGGAAAGAAACGTGTTTATATTATCAGATCTGAAGAAAGAGTGGAGCTAAATTTATTTAAAGCTTTAAGAACTGATGGTGACAGTTTTGGTTGGTTGTTGATGTTTGGTTGTTAGTAATCCCAATTTTCTGTGTATTTTTGAATCATTTGTTGAACTCCAATTTTGCAAATTCCTATTCTTTCCCACTCATACTTGTTGCCTATGGATGTAAATGACCACAGCTGTAATTGGCTGCCATATAATAAAAAACTTAAACACTCCTTAGAACGTCAGGGTGAATGGGCGGGTTTTAAACTGCTGTAGGCTAAACTGTTGTGTATATCATCGCTGTCCAAAGAAAAACATCTCCATTTTTGTTTATTGCTATTTTTCTATATCAATTCAATGCAGCAGCTGCCCTTGTTACATTGTGGGCCAAATTCATGTTGAATTGACCAACAGAAATGCTCCAAAATAGCTTGGAAAAATTCTGGTTCTATTGACTTCCATTGAAATTAAAGACCTCTTTTTGGCCTCTCCTGTAAAGTTACCATTTTAGATATGCTTGTTTTTCATTGGACAGCAATGATATGTAAATAGCTAATGACTGGACCACACTGCAGGATTTGAAAAACTCTACCCGATATATAAAACGTGAGAAATCCCACAAATAATGACATATTTCACCTTTTTATTTGTTTGTGATCGTTGTTACTTATCACACTTCCCACACCCTGAATGTCCTGAATGGAACATTATACACTTTCAGATTCTGGACATGAACAAGAGTTAAGAAACAATAGTTCTGAACAATGTACTCTCACAACTTCCATTAAGCTTGGCTGGCATTGGTTAGTGGTCTTTCAGGCATGACGTCAAAATCGTGTTTTCATGCCATCACCACAGAATTGGCGTCCACCTCACAGTACAGGATACTGGGTTGAGGGCTTCTTTTAACATAGCTTGTAGCGTTGAGATGGAAGGATGGATCATTTACGATTCACAATTGCGATGGCTCGATCTGACTGGGAGTAGATCGGATGGGTAAAGATACAATTATATCACTGTTTAAGATCCCCCTTTATATTGAGAGACCTTTTGCGATTATCTGGAGGACCAAATCACCCTCAAAATCAGCCCCAATATCCTGGAGGGTAGGCCAGGCAGTAGTATCCATATCGGATTGTATGGACTGGGGGGCGAAAAGTAAAAACTTTACCACTGTTAACATACTAATTTAAACTGTTTTATTAAAGAAAAGTGAGGAATATTCTGTTTTGCCTGATATAGACCTTTAATGTAAGACTGACAACAGCAGGAAACCCATAGAGTTCAACAACCGTTCAGTCTAAGTTCATCACCTCAAATCCTGCTGCGCATCCATTCTGGCACAGCAGTTGCTGTTAAAAAGGGAAAGTGAGTATAAAACTGTTTGGTTTCTAATTATACCCAATCTCTTAGGATATGGTGTCTCTTTAGACATCCATGAATTGTTGCTTACTTTTACTTTACTAAAAAAAGGGAAGGTCAGGGAAAGTACTACAAACTCCAAGCACATTTCTTGTCCAAAATAAAGAAAAAGATAAATAAATACTTACAAACACAGAGAAAGAGAGACGTGATTTCTGGGTCTGCCCTGTGGTTGTCTAGGTTGGCGTGTGATTTCTGCCATTTCCTGACTCCTCGTGTGTTTATTTTTTTTTTCCTTGGCCACTCTCAGAGCGTTCTCCAAGGACCAGCTGCTCTACTGAGGCCAAAACACAGCAGAATTTGGAGAAAGAGATTGTTGTTGGGTGCACCAAAATACCTAAACTCATTTAATCGCATTAAAAATATATCTCAAAACAAATTCTGCTATTTTTGTTGTGTTTATTCAATACTTGTTTTTGGAGTCCTGCAGTTTTGCATACTCTCATCCCAAATTTCATGTTAGCCATACAACTTAGTTATTAGTTAAAAATGTAAATAAAATCATGTTTTCATCCACTATGTGTTTTCATGTGTTTTCATGTACAGAAACTTAAGGTAACGTAGGCTGTGATTAGGGGCTTCATCAAAACAAGTAAGATAGAGACATTTAACTTGTTTTTGGCTTTAAGCAAATTTATCTTTACAGTCAATGGCCTCTTTTTATGGTGTTTTTTGCAGCTGAGAGATGCGGGGCAGGACAAAAAGTGTCCCACCAACCATGCACAATCCCAATAATGTCCACCTTCTAATTTACATGTTCAGTTCCTCCTTAAATGGTGCCACTATGTAACTGCTGCACTATATAATGTGGAACATGCAACAAGCCAACTTTAACTTTATGTCATATTGTATCTAAAAATGCAACCGCACCAGATACATTTTCAAATGAGCTTTTTATGAGTTTATATGTAATTGTTTGTTTTTTAGATATCCATCAGCCTTTTTCACATTTCAGCTTTAGTGAATTTTCTACCTCATCCTAGCGTAAATATCCTTTTTGTGAAAATCTAAAGGAAGATCATTTCACAACTCAGGATGACTTCATTACAATTATTTTTAACCTCTTACAGCCTCAGGAATATATATATATATATTTAAACTGTTTTATTAAAGAAGAGTGAGGAATATTCTGTTTTGCCTGATATAGACCTTTAATGTAAGACTGACAACAGCAGGAAACCCATAGAGTTCAACAACCGTTCAGTCTAAGTTCATCACCTCAAATCCTGCTGCGCATCCATTCCAATCTCTTAGGATATGGTGTCTCTTTAGACATCCATAAATTGTTGCTTACTTTTACTTCACTAAAAAAAGGGAAGGTCAGGGAAAGTACTACAAACTCCAAGCACATTTCTTGTCCAAAATAAAGAAAAAGATAAATAAATACTTACAAACACAGAGAAAGAGAGACGTGATTTCTGGGTCTGCCCCGTGGTTGTCTAGGTTGGCGCGTGATTTCTGCCATTTCCTGACTCCTCGTGTGTTTATTTTTTATATATATATATGTTATGCTGTTATTATAATTAGCATTTCTACACAATGAAAAGAGGGTTGGTCTTAAAAAATACTAGCTATTTCAATTTTATTGAAATGATTCTTTATTGTATATGTGCAAAAGTGACTCTGTTATGTAATATTCTCTTCTCTTGAAGAAATTTAAAACTACTGTGTGCATTGGCCATTTGCCAGCTTACATCTCTTCTCTGATTTCAATAAATAACAATAATTATCAGACCCGCTCTAGTGGCTGGATCACCTGTCAGGTACCGAGAGTTTTTAGTGAACTGGGAAAATCTGCTTTTAGCTACAGTGCACCAGCGAGCTGGAACTCTCTCCAGGAAACTCTGAAGCTCAGCTCGCTGGGATCACTGAACCATTTTAAACTTTTAGTTTCTAATCACCATCAGAAAGCCTGTGATTGTTTTAAATGATTAAATCTATTAGGATTTTATTTTTATATTATTATTATTATTATTTATTGATTTATTGATTTTTATTTTTATTTTTTTTATTTGTATTATTTATTATTTGTATTATTTTATTATTATATTTATCCATTTTTTATCGTGTTTGTTTTATTGAGTATTTTTTATTAGCATTTTAACTTTTTATTATCTTGGTGTATGTAATATGTTTATTTTATATTCTTTAATATTCTTTTATAATAATTTTCTAACATTTTTTACATTGTATTTTTAATGCATCTATATTAAATGTTTATTTAAAATTGGTATTTTAGTTATTATTTTTGTTCATTTTGTTTTCAATCCCTTTAACTGTATATGCTCGGCTGCATTGAAAATGAGGGTCATCCCTCAATGTATTTCCGAGAATAAATAAAGGTTGATTGATTGATTGATTGATCAACCAGAATACTGGGTTCACATAAACCCAACCAACACTTCAATTCATACTATAAAGCATGCATTCGCTTACCATAGACGCAGCTAGGTTAAGCTTATTGCTATGGGGGTATTTTAAATATGTATGAACCATTTATGTCTTACCTGTAATGACACTGAAGTATAGCATTAGTATTTAAGAACAGTGTTTTGGTTGCAAAAGCAGTGAACGGAGGACTGAGAAAATCAGGCGGACAGCAAAATCATTTTGATTGGTCAATATACAGTGACAGCACTCCTATTTGATTATGTGGTGAACAAAAACTAGATGTGGTGACGAACAGTTTAACTGTTTTTCCAACTTTTACATTCTTTGAATAAAACAATAAAATGCCAAATTTCAGTTTAGATAAACAGTGTTTTACATCAGTGAATTGTGAATCAACTTCTGTTTCGCTTACCTTTATTTAGTGTATTAACGTGCTCAGCATTGTTGTACTGTGTTATGTTTACTGTTGTGTGTGATTGTATTATAGTTGTTATTTTACCACACTGTTTTGTCTAATTGCAATTTATATAGTCTAAGTCTTTCTGCAGTACTGTAAACAGATCATATGTGCATGCAGGAAGCAAGGCCCTAGAGGAACGCAGTTTTTTTCCACTACACAGTAAAAATGGAACAAGCAGAAGTTGATCTGAAGTGCTTTTGAGGTTTGTATAGATTTAAAATGTTGCTTTTGTTCATGAAATCTTTTATTATTGCATTCAAGATATTTATTTGTGTTACCACATAACAAGCCATTAAACAGTATTTCAGATATTAAAAAAAAAAAAAAAATACTTTTATTAACAGTGAGTACACATGTATAGGGTTGGAATGACTATAAAAGTTTTTGTGACCTTCATCTTGACAACACTTTGTTGTAACAAGTAGTGAAAGTAGTTTTATTTAACCTGCAAAGTACACTGACTGCCTAGTTCTTTCAATCAAAGTAGCTGAGTTGAGTGAAGCCAGTTCAATTGCATATTACTACACAAAGTAAAAAGAAAAATCCATTGAAACCTTAAAAAATATTAATATGGTAACAAGAATTTGGTTTTATTTAACTTAAAAAAATACTTTATAAGAAACAACACCGAGTGAAACAAAAAACGTAAATGAACCAAAACAATATTTTACATCATGTCTTCATAATCTGGACACAGTCCCTTGTGACAGTGAATCTGTACATCAGCACATTTGTGAGTTTTCCCAACGGTGACATACCCGGTTCATGAAAGGCTTGATAATTACAGAGATGTGTTTGATTAGAAGCAACATAAAAAATGTGCACACTGTGTTTCACTGAACTGAGACTCTGAGATGTTAAAGGAAAATGTAATGATTTAAAATTACTGCAGGAAATTACATTTTTGCAATTGTTGTTCTTCTCGTTCGGCTCATATTTCTGAAATTGCAGTTGGAGTCTTTTACCAACACTAACATTAGCCTGAAGTGAAGAACGAACCAATAAAAATATCACTTGTGATGATATGTTTGATATATTTGTATGTTTGTGTATATATATATATATATATATATATATATATATATATATATATATATATATATATATATATATATATATAATGTGTGTGTGTGTGTGTGTGTGTGTGTGTGTGTGTGTGTGCACTGAATTTAACATAATTATAAAAAGCTCAAAAGTTTAGGATCACTTTAGAATTTCATTTCATGCAATTTTCATGCAATTCACAAACAATATTGTCCATTTAACAATTAATGTAAGTGTATCAGATGATTTTTAAAGAATAAAAATGTTTGTATTAAAGCCTATTTTTGTATAGAGGCTTATTTTGCATAAAGTCCTATTATCAGTAATTCTCAGTCCTCTGTCTAAATCTCCTGGTACGGCCGCCAATCCAAGTTAAGGATGTTATTGTTGTAATTGGTTGTTAGGACACTCTTGCTCAATTGTGATGCACAGCTGAAATACATTCTACTAATAAGAAAGTATAAAAGGGAGAACAGCATTCTAGGTTAGTTTAGTATCTGAAGCATCAGCAGTTGATGGCTTGCTGTTTTTATTCCAAAATGTTTCTTCCAGCATAGCAAAAAATAGAAACAATGATGATTTAATGATTTAAACTTGTGTTTTTTTTCACTTAGAAACCATTTGACCAGGCATCTGTATCATGCTGACTTTACAGGAGAACAACAAATATGCAGTCCTTTTATTACTTTTAATGTAAATAAATGCAACCAGACTTTTTTCCAAATATTCTTTTCACGTAAAGAGTAAAACATAATGTAAAGGGCAATTATACTTAGATTATATGAAAAACAAATAAAAAAACTCAAATAAATACATCATAAATTATGTTATAATGCTTGTTACCAAATTAGGGTTTTTAAGTTTTAATGAAAAAACATTTTTTACTGTGTGTTTTGGAAATCCAATCCTACCCTTTAGAAATCTTTATTAAGATTCA
Source organism: Megaleporinus macrocephalus (assembly GCA_021613375.1). Lineage (NCBI taxonomy): Eukaryota > Metazoa > Chordata > Actinopteri > Characiformes > Anostomidae > Megaleporinus > Megaleporinus macrocephalus. Next base: position 27,217,212 of record CM038727.1, on the reverse strand, counting down.
TGATTTCTAGATTTACTGTTTGAAAGATATTTCTATTCATAGTTTAAAAAGAAAACCCACTAGACTCAAGTATGGTCAAGATCAAGATTAAGGTCAAGAAGAACTTTATGGTCACCCCAGCCATATGTAAATGGCTGATTACTAATTACAAATAATTTGTTGTACACATACAGTCTAAGTAACTTCCTGAAGTATACTTTATGATGTTCAGTAAAACAGTATATATATCATATGGTGTTCTTTTTTATCTGAGAAGTCATGAGATGGTTGGCCAATCAGGCACACACATATTTGTAATGGTAATACCAGAAGTTAGGTAGAACACAATGCCCTTGCTGTACTATTAGGGTCTGCATTTTGGTGAGTGTGCTTACTGACGTAGATGGATATTATGGCTTGATGCTATAATTAGTCATTTACTCTGTTCGTTAGATCTCTTTCCCCTATTAAGACTGGGCTATTCACATGTGCACACTAGTGTTGGAATGCTGGACTCTTCCTTCTATTGTTGTTGTTGCTTTTCTTCACCTAGGTGATCAGATATTCCTCATACTATATCAGATCTTCTATCCTAAGCCTCCACCTTTGTTTAGACTACTCACTGATGCTAAAACAAAAACACAAGGCTGGTTAAGTGGGCAGGATACATGTGGCCCACGCCGTCTAGCCTCGGAGCCAGGATAACACTTAGCCTATTGCTTGTTTCGGAGAGTTATGGGAAAACAGTAACCGTAACGCTTAGCGACTGTTTGAAGTTCCCCTTGTATTAGTGGTCCATGTTGATATGGTTTCTGATGAACAACTGAAATGGATATTCTGGATAGAGCAGAATAAAGCTGGTGTGGATTAGATCAATACAATACTGTCCAAACATCTTGCCACCTGAGGAGATTATAATGAAAACTGTTCTGTATATCTGGGCAGTAAGCATCCATTTGAAGCTTGGACAGTACACAAATGAACACAAATAAGCATAAAAAACAATAAATTGTAGCTTTATTTTTTAGTTTAATGCGATGTAATTGTAGGAGAACCAAACCAAAGCAGTCCTTGGACTTGGGAACCACTACACACTTTCAAAAATGAAGATGCTCTAAAGGCCTGGGTTGATTTTTTTTAAAGCAAGACACTGCAGGTATAATTGGCCGCAAAACTAAAGAGAACTCTGTATTTCAGCATGTTTTGTTAATTCCACTCAAATGTATCCTAAAGGTATCTATTTTTAATGCTGGTTCAGCTCCACTCACTAGCAATGGCCAGAAGTTTTTTAGCCTCCAAATGTGTCCAATGTAGCAATCAGGTTAAGGGTATGGTTATTTATGTAGCACCCCTTACAACTGATATTGTCACAAAGCTGTTTTACAGAAAAATTAAACCCTGAGTGAACAAAGCAGCGGAGATAGTGGCAAGAAAAACTCCCTTAGATCCTCAAATAGGGGAACCTATCCATCTCTGATCAACACTGGATAGTGAAAGGCCAGTTAAAGTGAAGGATCAGAAAACCTTAAAATGGAAACACAAGAGCACAAGAGATGCACAAATGGAAACATGTTGAAAACAAAAGAACACAACAAGCAGATGCTGGCCATAATGAGTGGACAAAACTATAAAAAAAGGAAAATCTATATTTTTAATATTGGGAGTTCACTCCCAACATTAACCTAAAGAAGTCAACTCAAAAACCACGACTCATTCGCAAACAACACAACACAACAGCCCACACTACCCCAACCACATCAAGTCATATATCACTGAAAAGACAAATATATGTAAATATGTCCTTTTTTTCTTCATGCTAAACACAACATTCACACAGCTGTTGCACGTACTCTGAGAGCTCAGTGTTGGAGGTCATGTGGCTCTGAGGCTCATTCTTAAAATCACAGGTTATATCTTAATGTATTGCTAATAGCTAAATTTATGCTAGAATATATACAGCATAAATAGTGTTTTTTATTAAATAATAATTAAACAGTTAAATAATTAACTCTGATATCACAGCCAAATCTGTTCTGTAAAATTATCCTTCCTCTAAAGTAAACATTTCAACTCTAACATAATTTAATAGTTATTTTTTTATATGCAACAAGACAAAATTTAATTATTTGGATAGCAAATATAATCAAAAATCATTTGGGTGCTGAACAAATTTAAAAATGTAACATATTTCTACACAATTTTCTTAGAATTGAAAGAAGTAGCACTAGCAAACACTAACAAAAAATGGTGTGTTTGTGTTTTATTTTTGTGTGTGTGTGCTGCAGTTCGTCTTGTAAAGCCTGAAATGGGTCATTGGGTCAGCTTTTGCAGACGTTTTTGAAGATATGGTGAACATAAGCCTATGATGACAATAGCAGATAATATACTTACATCCTCAGAGGAGTTTTGCTTGAGTTCTCTTTGAATACTGTTTCAGCTAACTCAGAATCATCAGGTTCGTCCACTTAGTGTCGGAAGTACAACCTATATTACAAAAGGTTCTGCATGTTTTGCATGCAATTACACATTTCCACCAGAGAGGTTCCCAAAACTCACATAGTGCAGTTTTAGAGAAACATTTTTATGAATGAAATGCATGCATGTAAAGAAACATTTAGAAATAGGACGAACCTCCACATGTAAAGCTTGTAGACCAAATAAAAATTTTCCTAGAACCATATGCTCACGCATTTAGGAGCAGGACTGTAGAATTAAATAAATGTTTTGGTATGGATTCATCTGTTTGTGTCCCACCATTAAGTGCAGCGACTCTTTCCTTCCTGCCCACCAGACCAATACTGCTATCTCTGAATTTATATATAGACTCCTGATGTATTTTTAATCAAGCTGTGAGTGAAGAGGAATGAAGTAAACATTAGCTTTAGTGTCCATAGCGATGGAGAATTACTGCAATATTGAATTTGCTTTATTAATTTCAGGGATGCTGTCTATTTGTATTTCTGTCTGGATGTTTAAAGCTCCGGATTGGAATAAGCCAGCAGTCATGCTCTTGAAAATAGAGTTTTTAATAGTTTTTAATAGTTCTTGGCTACAGAACCAAGATTCATAAATATTTGGATGTTGACAAAGGTACTGTAATTTTAGTCGTTTTTTAGAACATTTTGAATGTGAAATTAAATAACAAATATGAAAAACTATTTTTCATAGGGTATTTACATACAAATTTGGCGAACAGTGTAGGAATTACAGCTATTTTCTTATATAAACCCTTAATCAAAAGTAATTGGCTCTCCAGCTGTTCCATGGCTAGATGGAACCCAACATTATTTTACATTATTTTACTTTACAAGTAAACATTTTTGAGTAATGAAAAGCACTAGTATACTAATATGTTTCTTGTTATACTACTACTACTACTACTACTACTACTACTACTAATAATAATAATAATAATAATAATAATAATAATAATAATAATAATAATAATATAAGGTCTAGAGTTGATTGAGTTGGTGGAATTTGTTGCTGTTAACACTAAATAAGAATGCCAAACACATCCCTATTCTGAAAAATCTAAACAAACACATCAGTTAAAAACCTTTAGATGTGGCCAAATCAACCTCAAAAAAAGAAAGAAAGCACCCAGAAACACCAAAGGTCCACAAGACCATGGAAAACAACTGTGGTGTTTGGAAAAAACATCATGATAGATCGAGAAGTGTATCTGTGTCAAAGTCAATAATCAAGAGAAAACTTCACCAGAGTAAATGCAGGGCGTTGTAAACACAAGATGTAAACCATTGCTCAAAAACCATTGCTGACCAGAGTCAGATTAGAGGCAAAAAGACCAATTTATATCAAAATGAGGGGAGGAGAATGGGGAAGATACCCAACTGCTCAGAACCCAAGCATGCCACATCATCGGTGAAATATAGTGGAGGTTCTGTTATGACATGTTGAGCATGTATGGCTGCCAACAGAACTGATTGCCCTGCATGTGTATAGCTTTATTATCTGCTCAAATTCAGTCCAATGCTTCAATGGACGGACTGGGCAGACTGGACAATCACCCAAAGCATGCTGCGATAACAACAAAAGACTTTTTTAAGGAAAAAAGTGCATTGTTCTCCAGTGACCAATCAGCTAAGCCTCAGTTCAGTCAAGCCTACGTTTCATTTACTGAAGGTGAAACTGAAGGTAGAAAGCACTAAAACCATGCAGGAACTGAAGACAGCTATAGTAAACGGCCTGGCAGAGTATCACCATGGATGAAACTTAATGTCTGGAGATGTTTATGGAGTTCCAGACTTCAGACAGTCATTGACAGAGGCCGAGTATCAAAAATGGCAATTCTTCATACTCCTCACATCCCATTATTGGATGGTTATATGAATGAATACTCAAATACTCTTTCAATCTTATCTACATCTGCCACATCTGTAGCATATGCTCTATTACCATGGACAACACTTTTTCCTGTACTTGGACAGGAACAGTAAACATGGACTCCAAACACACTCATAATAGAAGCCAAAGGGCAGTTTGTTCTGCACTAAGTACAGGGAAATGTGTCTAAATGATTGTCCATGGTAATCGACCGTGAGCTACAGATGTGGAAGATAGAGATTAGACAGAAAAATGCTGGAGTATTCCTGCAAATGACTAAAAGGATCATCTCCTGAAAGGATCATTAGGGAACTCAAAGGCACACTTCTATTTTAGGAGAGCAGTGTTTTATTTGCCTTGAAAAAAGATCACTGGCCAAATGCTGTGATCAATTCATGAGCCGAAAGTAGGATTTCAATAAAGACACTTTTATAATTGTTCACCTTCAAAGATGAAACCCCAGTCGGCTTCGTTTTAAAGTTATGCTCGTTATTGAAGGGCAGAAATAATTCATAAATAATTGGACTGTCCAACTTTTCCATAGCCAATTATGTTCCAATAGTTAAGTTCCAATAGAAAAGTGCTATAAATGTATAATGTATTTTTATGGTTGTGCATTTGCAAAGCAGTGAACAACTATATTGTTATTTGTTTTTGCTTTCTGTCTGATCATGGTGGTCTAACTTGCTCCGCAGTTTTTCAAAATACCAATACTGTTTCAACTACAAGTCTGATTGTGTGATTTGGGCTTGTATACAGTTTTTTGATCAGATACATGGATTTTTTTCCACAGAGAATTAATAGGATGGAAAAGTTTTGCATACACTGACCACGACTGCAGTGTTGATTTTACCCACACTCGTCTGTTTGAAGTTTCTTTTTTGCCCCCCCCCGTAGAGTCCAATTCATTTTTAAGCATTATTATGGGTTCGTTTAACCTATAGCCACCAAACTGCATGTGCTCACTCAGGGCAGGTCCCCAAACACACTGACCTGCACTCCTCTACTTGTCGTTTATTCATCCCTTGTTTCTCGCACACCTTAAGCGGCGCAACCATCTTGCGCTGACTTCGGGAAAAGCTGTAGAGTAGGTTAAGTTGATGGTATTTGGATTTCCAATCTGTTCCTGTTAAGTGTCAATATGAAGTCCCAAGACATCATTACGCTAGAAAATCTAAACAAACACATCTAATAGTAAAAACATTAGACGTGGTCAAATCAACTACTTATATATAAAGGAAAATATTGTAAAAAGACATTGAAAAGACAATATCGTGAAAACATTTTGGATACAATGTATGACAGAAGGATTCTTTCCAACGTGAGGAAAACCCACTTGACGACAAGCCCTGAAGAAGGTTACGCCTATAAAGATGAAAAGCAATTTGCTTCTGCCTATGTAGGTTATACTCATTACTGAGGGGTAAAAATATATAACTGTGACTTCCACAGATTGTGCTTTATGCCGATTTTGGAAAAAGCCTGTTGTTCAGACAGCCGAGGGCTTTGCATTGACAAAATGACAGGATGTCCTTTTTACATCTTCTGGAAATACAAACACTGCCCTTGGGATATCTACAGTGAATGCCTTAAACCTCACTAAAACAGTCTTGTAAAGACTTTGGCATGCTGTTTCTAAATGAGCAAAGGGGAATAGAATAAATATGTAAATATAAATACTACTAATAATAAATAATAATAATAATTTTCAGTGGTAAACTTGCTATGATATGGTATACAATACCCCCACCATACTCACCCATGTCTCAGAATTTCTAGGGATATCATAAATTAATAATATAAGCCCATTATGGCTCCTAATCCAGCCTAAAGACATATTTTCAGATCAACATATGCTATATTGCCAAAAGTATTCACTCGTCTGCCTTTACACTTCAAGTTGAACTTGAATGACGTCCCATTCCTAATTTAATAAAATAAATAATAAAATTTTAATATAATAAAATGTCGGCTCACCCTTTGCAGCTATAACAGCTTCAACTATTCTGAGAAGGGTCTCCACACAGTTTAGGAGAATGTTTATAGGATGTTTCCAGAAGCTCAGTTGTGAGGTCAGACACTGATGTTGGACGAGAAGGATTGGCTCGCAGCCTCCGCTCTAAAATTGTTCTATCATGTTGAGGTCAGAGTACTGTTCTCCTGGCAACCAGCAAACCCTCTGTAGCGATTGACTCTGCAGAAAGTGGGCGACCTCTGTGCACTATGCACCTCAGTTATATTACGTGTTCTACCACTTGGTGGCTGAGTTGCTGTCGTTCTCAATCACTTCTACTTTGTTATAATACCACTGACAGTCGACTGTGGAATATTTAGTATTGAGGAAATTTCACGATTGGACTGGTTGCACGGGTGGCATCCTATCACGGTTCCACGCTGGACCTCACTGATCTCCTGAGAGCGACCCACTCTTTCACTAATGTGTGTAGAAGCAGTCTGCATGACTAGGTGCTTGGTTTTATACACCTGTGGCCATGAAAGTTTTTGAAACACCTGAATTTAATGATTTGGATAGGTGAGTGCACATTTTTGGCAATTTAGTGCCATGTTCATATGAATCCAGAAGATTTGAAACACTGATTGTGATAAGGCTGAGTTTTTGTGCATCCCTCTTTTGAAACACATACGCACCACCAGCTTTTATTCATCTGAGAACAAGTTAAATAACAAACAAACCAAGAAAAAACACTCCAACTTGTAAAGTACTATGCAAATAATAAGCTATCAGTCATAACAGCCATTAAGTACAACTTTTTTAGATATTTCTGAGGAAAAGAGATAACATAATCCACTTGAAAGGAAAGCCACAGGAAAATAAGCAGGACTTTCCAGAACTGGAGTTCAAAAAATGATTTAAAGATACAGAGTAAATGGGACTCCTAACAACCACTCCAAAGACCTGGTGGACCACCAATACTGACCCCATCAGATAAACAGCACTTAAAGCTGTTATCTCGGAAAGAGAGGAGAAAATAAAAGTCCCCTCTTCAGACCTGAAAAAAGGTGTTTTTGTTCATCCCTTCATTATAAAAAGTCACTTCAATGCTATGGGTCTGAAAGGACGTGTAAGTGTCAAGAAGCTGCCCAATGAAAAATGGTATCTCTAAAATTAGAACTTTACAGGAGAGACCAAAAACATACTTTACTTTCAATGTATGTCAATAGAACCAGATTTTTTTCCAAGCTGTTTTTGAGCACTTCTGTTCCTCCATTCATCAGGAAATTTTACACAATGTGAATAAACAGTGGCGTTTTCAAATGATGTACAAAACTCAAAATCAAAATGTTTTTCATATATATATATATATATATATATATATATATATATATATATATATATATATATATATATATTTTTATTCTGGGTTATATTTATTGTTTTACACTAAAAAAATATCTTGTATGTAAATACAGATCAATTTATAATAACGCAGCTGCAATTTAAAACATGACACCAAAATGTCAAAATTCTATGAAGTTAAAATAGAAAATAAATATATAAAGTGTACTTTTTACACGTAAAAAAGTTGTAAAAAGACACAACAGTGAGTCTTCGTACTGCACCACCGACAGCACACGTGAAGGTGCAGGATGATTTACGTCAGTAACGCTTTTACCCCTAATCTGTCTTTCCCCTTTTCCTGGAGCGTCTGTCCCAGGCGCGGAGGAGTGTGTCTGCGGGTGTGTATGCGTGCGTCTGTTATCAGTGTGTGTTTATTAGAAAGGGCTACGTTCCTGGCTCCGAGACATTACCCCATTGTCTACGGGGCTATTGTTTGTTTACTGAAATAAAAAGAGGACAAAGCCGGGAACCGCCGCTGGACGATACTTTTTGGGAGCTGGCGTCAAGTGGCATCCAAAATGCGAAGGGTGTGGGGTCATTGTTTTGGGGAGCTTTCTGTTAAGGTCAGCCAGACAGACTTTTTTTGGAGACAGATAGGGGCCGTTCGAGCTCAGCACTGGAGTAGCGTCTTCCCGAAATACAGAAAACGCTAAAGGTTGCTTAGAGGACTTTCAGCAAACATAGCAGCTTTTTATGAATTTGAAGCTCATTATTTCAAGTTGTAGGTTTAAGGTTTAGGTTTTTGTTGTTGTTGTTATTATGTAGGAAACTCATGGTTACTTTAGCTGATTCCTTACCATCTCAATCACCTCACTGTCCAATTAACAGTCTTTAAAATATCACTGTTAAATATAAATATGTTATTAAAATATTGTCGCCGACCAAAGAAATGCAAGAATCATTAAAAAATAGTTTTAGCTTTTAAAGCAAGTTTCTGTAAAGAAGTTATTTTAGAGCCTTAAGTGATTTTAGAGCCTTTCTATTGGTCTATTCATCATTTTTTTCCACAATGTAAATTCAGATGAAAATAAAGATATTTGTATGTTGATTTATTTATTTATGTATTTTGGACATAGAAAGATAAAATTTATCTAAGAAATTGATTGCCTTACAATTGTCGTGTTTTGTTCTATCAGCATTTACAAAATAACTGAAAAGATTCTTTTAAATAGTAAAAATTTTATTAAAGATTCTGCTCAGTCTAAGCACAAATAATTATTTAATAGTTCCAAATAGTTCCAAAGTTCTTCCAAATAAGAACTTGACATACCAGAGAAGTTTTAAATGACTTTAAACAACAGAGACAAGACTTGCATCTTGGTTTATTCTAGATCCTAGTGCTGACTATGCAATTAACCTTGAAGTAGTTCTTAACTGAATGTAGAAATGATATCAGCATTTCAGGGTCAGTGCGAGACCTTTTTCCAAATAACCTACATGACCTAAATATGTTGCACTAGGCATCTAAGCATTATGCAGTTCCCTGTGGAGTTCCACAAGGGTCAGTTCTGGGCTCAACACTTGTTTGTTTATTGTATGCGTCTTCTTGCTAGTATACTTATAGGACCAATTTATTTACATTTTAGATTCTTATACCAATTTACCAATGATATCTGTTCTTAGCATGTGATACAAAAAAATCAGCTCATTATTTAACTGTTAGTCAACATTTCTAAATTCTTAGAATTTCCTGAAAATAAGTGATGATAGATATGACAGAAAATGTTGTTGATGAATCTGAAGCCACAAAAATAAATACTTGTTGATGTAGACTCATTGGGATTTAATCACCTACCGTTCTTAGGAGGCAGTTTATTCCTAAAACTCTCTTATCCAGTTTTCATAAAGATAATGATATACACTAATTTTTTAAGATTTGTTCTTTGGTGATAACAATTCTGAGGTTTTAGACTTTTTCTAAGGACACTCTAAAGAACAAACTTGTTGTTAAATGAGGCCCAATATTTGTAAATGTGAAAAATGCCAAAAAGAATCTACACATGACGTCTGACTTCAAGAGCCACATTATAGAGTATATTATCACCTTCACTGTATCTCCAATGCAGACAATGAGTAACTCATGCATGCCATGTATACAGCCATGCTCTCTTATCTGGCCTGCCCAAGAGCTTCGTCGCTATTTTGTATGAAGCTCGGAATGCTGCTTCCACAATCCTTACACTTTCCAGAATGTGGATAATGTTACACATACTCTTAAATTCCTTCACCAGCTGATCATATCTCTTAGAATTGATTTTAGTTACTATATAAATGTTTAAATGTCTTATAGCCATGGTCTAGAGAAGTGTTTCTCAGTCCTGGCTCTGGAGACCCACTGTCCAGCACATTTGTAGGGTCTTCAGTGAGAGATTATTAATGAGATGATTGGTTGGAACATTGGTTTTTACCTTCTACTGTAAAAGTTACATTTCTGAAAAAAAGGTTTTGTTTCTACAGTGATGCAGTGAGTTAATGAGGCACATGTGTAATTTTCAGTTGAATACATGTTTCCTGCTTTAAAAAAAAAAGAAAAACTTAATGGCAGTTTTAAAAAGAAATGCTGACAAAAGTATTGACATTTTTCAAATTACAGTGAATTCTTTTATTTTAATGTTTTATTTTAAATGTTATATTTATGATTGTGGTAAAAAGCCTGAATAACTTGTTAGTGATTGTTTGATGTTACAGTAAAAGGCAAGAATTGTAAAAACAGTAAGTTACAGTATTTGTACAGATTTTCACCATCATTGAAATTAACATACTATACTGTTAATTAACGGGTAGCAGTCCTGCTGAGTTATGTACAGTGTATGTGATGCACTTTTTCAAGTACCCTCTTTGTTGCTGATTGGTAGGGGAAAAGCTACCCTCACCAGCCACATTGGCCTAGTAGCTCTGGTGCAAAATTAAAAAAGTGCTGAACACATCTTTGCCAATCGACAAAATTTTGGATAAAAAGCCAAACCAAAAGCCAAACCAAGCCAAGTCCACAGAGATTCCAAACAACTATAATGATTAAATTACTGACATTATGGATTAATACAAGCTCCCAGACTCGGGACTGATCTGGGTGTGCCAACATTTTTCCTAGCTGACATGTGTAATAACCATTCTTCTTATTATTATTTTTCTTATTATAATTCAGATTAACTCACAGTTTGCAAGTTAGCTTACACCCTTGTAGATTTAACAGATTAAACACTGATTGCTTGGCAAACTCTTGATAACGCTATTGTGCTGAACTACATTAAAATCACAAAAATCTATACTTGATCCCACAAAAAAAAGCCAAAACATTTCTCCCAGCACACAGGTACTCGAATCAAGACTTGATAAGACAAAGGTCAGACTGGACTGGACTATTCCTAGAAGAGGCCTTGGAAAGAGAACAAAAACAAAAACAAAGTCTACCATGGAGGCTTCTCCCATTGGTGAGCACTGGAAGTGCACGCTCCCCCATAATGAGAGAAAATGAGCGAGCTGATAATCGCTGTGATACGAGGGCCTCAATGGGTGGACTGCATCCCCAGTGACCAGGCGGACTATTGCAGGAGACCGTGCAGGGCTGCTGCGATTGATACACTATCGGTATGGAAGTGTTGGGGAGGGCCGCCTGCCAGCGGCCGCCGCTACTGATAGGGTCAGAGGTGTGGCGGCACTTTGGAGAAGACCGAAGCGACATGGGGCTCGAACTGGGTGGCGGGACTGATTAAAGCACTCCTGTGCTGCTGAGAGAACGAGGGGGGATTTGTGTCAAGATGAGATGGAGTTGCAAAGGGAAAAGATAAGCTCCAGCGAAAGTTAGCCTACATAATGTTGTTTTCCAAGCAAATGGGTTTCTGACTAAAGAGTAATACCACTGTAGGCCAGTAATAATGTATATGCTAATTGCTGCTGAGGAGTAGCGGTTGTTCTACCCCTGCTGTATCCTATTATTGACTGTTTAGTCTCTACCTTCTGTCCATAGTTTAAGGTTTATTGTATATTGTTTAGGGTAGTACATTGTCTGTGTTGTGTTTATAGTCTGCCGTGGAGAGATTAAATGACAATACACTTAAGTTTTACATCGGATGATCTGCTGTAGCCAAATGTATATACTTCATCAGTGCTTTAGAGGAAGTGTTGAAGTTTGCAGGTCAGTAATGTCCTGAAGGTTAGCTCTTGAAATAAACTTCTGAATTATTCAACATATATATTATTGTTGACTTTTCACATAAAAGGATTGGTGGGCATGCCAGTCATGGTTGACAATAACAAAATGTTTTGATCTTTTTTTATTTATTGCTATAAAACTGATCTGGTCCTTAAATCTTATTGGTTAAGATGCATTGAAAGCTCCATACACACATCTTTCACTGCATTTAAATGATAGGATTTGTCATCACTGTCATGGGATCACTTTGTCATAGTTCTAGCAGGGTTTGTTCTTTGCTTGCATACTGCAAATATTAGACTGTGAGAATGTAAAGTAATTGCTGTTTCATTGTGTTTTTTAGGTTTTCTAAGAGTATCTTTGCCAAGTCCACAGGGATGCCAAACCCCTATAATAATAAAATTAGTCTTACTGACATTATGGATCAATACAAGCTCCCAGACTCTGGACTGATCTGGGTGTGCCAAAATTTTTCCTAGCTGATATGTGTAACGACAATTCTTCTTCTTATTTTTATTATTATTATAATTCAGATTAAGTCACAGTTTGCAAGTAGTTGTTTTGCTTACATCCTTGCAGATTTAACAGATTAAACACTGATTGCTTGGCAAACTCCTGATAACGTTATTGGGCTGAACTACATTAAAATCACAAAAATCTATACTTGAACCCACATGGTTTAATAGTGGTCCTGGGACTGATTCCACATCTATTTGATGGTTTTCTATGGGGATCTGAAGTTGTTCTTCTGGGAACAGGTGCACAACAAAACTGTCAAGTTTGAATCCTAATGGTCTTGGATAGGCAGATATTTACTAAAGCTTTCTTTGCAAAATTATATATATATATATATATATATATATATATATATATATATATATATATATATATATATATATATATATATATATAAACAGTTTTAACTAGTAATGGCAGATATTTTAAATTACATATTCACATATTACATTACATTAGAATGAGTAATTATAAAAATAAGATATCCAAAATTAAAGGTAAGACTAGTCATAATAGCTTTACAGACATTTTTAATGATGTTACTGAGAGACCCACAATAGTAATTCTGACTAGTCAAAATTATATTTCAGATCTCTCCTCCCATGCTTTAGTAAAGACATAAACAATTATGATATTTGCATTTCACTTTTATAAGAATTACATTAGGCAGAGGAAAGATGTTATTGTTGGCCTGTGCTAAAGTTACAGCACATGTTCTATTTTATTTGACAGAGTGGTTAGTACATATAATCACTTTGCAAGCAACTCCTGATCAGCTCAACCAACTCAGATACAGCTTCTGGAGAGAGGCTGTGAGGTCCACTGCAACATCAGCTGAAACTAAATCCCCGTTGTGTCAGTGGACCGCCACTGTGCAATTGGCCATGGGATAAATGCCAGAGAACCCCTCTCCCCCCTGACATTCTGTAAGTGAGGTAGTGACCAATGCAGGCGTCCACTGAGTCACGTAGACAAAATTGGACACTTTCTTTGAAGTGGACTGAGCGGACTAGTATCAGCATCTTATACCATCAGCAACTGAAAGACAAACTTATTACACCGTTCAGTATATTTCAGTATATTTACTGTTTAAATGCTGAACTGAATGAATTATTTATAAAACTACAAATAATTTTTTGTCTTTACTTCAAGTAAAAACAAGAGCTACATTAAAAAAACAGGATGCTTTTAAAAAAAGTGCATCTTAAAGTGTTTATTTATAGAGAAAGTAAATAAAACGTGCATCTTCTTGTTAACTCAGCTTCACAGATTGACATGTTGGTTGTACAGAGCGGTGTTCTCCAGAACTAGACGAGCAGGTTCATTCCAGAACCGTTCCTGTTAAACACTCAGTTCTCTCTGTTCACTTTTCTGTTTTTAGGGCTCGATATTCTTTCTGACTCGCTTTAGTCTCCGGCTGCTGCTCCTCGCTTCGCACCTCGCCTGTGTGCGCGCCACACGCCCCAATTTGCACAGATCTTATTGGCTGAGGACTCTTCGTGATCTTACAGTGCATGTGATTGGTCTGTTCACTGTGCCGTAAAGCCTGTATACCGTAAAAACGAGAAAAAATTAAATAAAAATTAAATCATTTTCAATAGTTTACTGGTTTGGGTCCACATTGGACAACATCTCGGTATGGATCTGGACCGCGGTCCTCCTATTAGTGACCCCTGTAGTAGGACATAAAGAAACAGTCTTTGGCATTACCTAGACCCAGGTTTTTAAGCGTGCAGACCCTCGCAGATCCTGCTGCATATGGACAGCAGGGGCGAAGCTACATCCCAGGACGGCAGGACTGGGAACCAACTGGTGGTGGTGGTGGTGAGGAGGGGGGAAGCCCATAGAAATATCCGCACCTGAAAGGAAGCAAAGAGGGAGCATGAGTTGAATCCTTATAAAGACAGGTGGCAGCCTACGATTGGTTGGAGTAATGGATGAGAGAGTGATGTAGCATTGGAGTCTTTCTGGCAGAACTTTCGCTAAAGCTTTCATTTCTTATGAAATACTTTCAGATAAGAAATATAATCAAGTGATCATCCAACACTGTTAAGGTTGAAAAATCCTCTTTCTGTCCCAGTTTTAATGCACACTTGCTGTTTATAAGCTGAATATACTGTATTGAAAAAAAAACACCCTATGCTAAATTTATGACACATTTGATATGCTTTATTTTTGGCAAAATTATGGCCAGAACAAGCCGCCAGGCATCGAAGTGACTTCTGATTGGGGCTGAAACACTTGTTGAAGATATGTGGGCCTGTAAGGTAGGGTTGTAGAATATGTGTCCTCACCCAAACGCTTGGTCAGTGAACAACAAATGAGATTTAAAACACAAAAATTAAAGTGTTTCTTGCGTAAAAGTCAAAAAATAGCTTGGGTTTTGAACTTTTTTTTTTGACTTGATTTGCTTAATTTGGGCCCAAAATTAGTTTTCTCAGTTTACAGTAAATACTGCCCTACTTTTCAAGATCTCCCCAATCAGAGCATGATGAGCCTGGCAGTGGTTAGCTTTTGATGAATGCCTGGAAGTCTGCTCTACTAAATGTATCTTATTTACTCTACTTTTCTCCACCTTTTTTTCTTTGAAGTTAAGGATCTGAATCAAGGGGGGGCTTCATGCATGACAGTTTTGATCCAAACAGAGATGGAAGCGACATGCTTTTTATTTTACGTCCTCAATTAAACAAATCATTACCACCGGAAAAAAACACATTACGCGTCTTCTTCTTTTTTTTTCTCTCATGACTTTGAGTTATTTTGCTTGCGGACTATGATGGATGACTTGGCGGCGTTCCTGGTTTCTACAGTAGAGGAACTTTTGCGGACGTGCTCTGCGGTAGCACGCGGCATTCTGCCTGATTGCCCCTGCATTGTATGATAATGAACCTCCCAAAATGCCCGCAGCGCATTCCAGACCGCAACGGCTGGAGTGACTTCATTATTACATCAGTGTGAGGCAGAGGAAGTGGGCAGCTGCAGTCACGACCATTAAGTTAATGCAGGCCGGCGTTGTTTTGACCTCACCTTCAGACATCATTCAGAAAACGCAACGTGACACCCATCTGAACTAGGCGACAGTCCCTCACAAGTCGAGGTGGACTAGGAGATTGTGCTGGCCCGATGCCAAAAATGAAATAATTTTTACTCACTCTGCTCAGTAATCACTGGCTCTTCCTTTATTTTGGGGCGTGGCCAGCCCCAGTTCTGGACTGCTTTGCTTGAGGGGGCAGTAAAACATAATGCGTGGGCATGTTGATAGTCATATTTTTAAAGCCAGAAATATATTCGGGGCTTGATCTGTGCATGAATGATGACAGCAGAGCTAATGATACTGGCTTAAATTGATATACGAGGCCTTCAAACTTAATGATTGAAGAGTACACTTTGCTTATGTAAATAAAAAAAGATGATTGAGATTAATTATGATTCATTTCAATAACCCCCCATAATTAATTTAGCCGGACACTGATAGAACAACTCGGTTTCATGAAAAGCTTTAGTACAACTTTAAATCAAAGCTGACAAAAGTATCTAGACACAGGCTGAGACTATAAGCCTTAAAAGTGGAAATAGGATTAGTGAGAATACTAATATGATTAGGAAATTACAATATAAGGCAATCAGAAATAAGCAAGGACAAATTCATTTTTGTTATTAGTTCAAAGATAATAACCTTTGCTTGCATTGCAATTGGGGGGGCTGAGATTTTGTCTTTCCCCTAGTGCCAGCCCTGGTCGTAGGTTTTGTACCATCAGCCATAATATACTGTTGAGCAACGTCTCTGGGTCAATTTAATGTTAGCACTGATTATCAACCATTACGGTGTATTACTGTATTCATCTGTTTGTTTATTTTCATATCTGTCACTCATTTGTTTACTTATTTACTTACTTGCCGGCACTGGTCAATGTATCCTGCTTGACCCTTTCAAATGCAGCCTTTAATTAAGGATCAGCTCAACCAGTCATGGTATCCTGTCTTTAAAATAAATATATTGACTGTATTAACTGTTAGCAACATTAAAAACTTTTGACTACACCTTTAATTACTAAGATTAACAAATCATGATATATTGCATAACTACTATGAAGCTAATCTTTGAATTATACTCATACTCATAAGAATACTGAACTACTGAGATCATGAGCTATTGAAGTGCATGTACTATATTAAGAAGATTCTACTTAAGAAAATCATCTCTCTACATTGTCTGACATAGGTGAACTTCCATAACTAACTTTTGTCCTCAACCAAAGTGAAATTCATTGGTGAATGAACTGGCCAAGGGTGCTTCCTCTATTATGGGTGTAAATAAAAAAAAAGAAATAACCAAGTGAAACTCTAAATACTTTTGACTTTGAATCATTTTGGTTAAAGTAAAAATCAGCCTACCTTCACAGAAAACAGCTGGAGTAGAAATAGAAACTACTGGGTCAAAAATACTTAAGAACTAAGTAACTTATAGAACAGCAGTGGAACCTCTATATGTGTCTAGATATAACTGAAGGTTCTAGCTGTACAATAGTAACAGAAGAAAACCAGACATTAAAAAGGAATTAATAGCTATATATGAACTGCATAAAGTTAAATGTTGATTTCTTTACTTATTAATATAAAAGAACTAAAAGAAGAATGATCTAAAAATACTCAGGAGAGTACAACTCCATCAATATTTTACTGAAGTACATGTACATGTACTCACTTCTGACAAACTGTTGAAATATAAAAGTATTAAATTCTTGCATTTTGTAAGCACTGAATTAAAGTATCCAAATCAGCTATGAAACTAGTTTAGATTCTCTCCATCAGATTCAGTGCAGTGCTGTTAGCCAATCAGCATCACAAAAATATGGATGGAAAAAAAGCTTTAACCAATCGCGTGGCTGTTGCTAAGCAAAATGAACACACTGCTCTAAAATAATTGGCCACATTTTCTCCAATCAAAAGCTTCCGGCGCCAGGTTTAGTAAACATAGCCTGCTAGTGCAGTTGAGGTGTTTAAATAGGATAAAAACCTTTAAAGCAATACCATACAATCAGCACTCATCAAATAATCAGTAACATCAAATAATCAGCACTCAGTAGCAGTAACATCATACAATCAGCACTTAGTAGCAGTAACATCATACAATCAGCACTCAGTAGCAGTAACATCATGCAATCAGCACTCAGTAGCAGTAACATCATGCAATCAGCACTTGGTAGCAGTAACATCATGCAATCAGCACTCAGTAGCAGTAACATCATACAATCAGCACTCAGTAGCAGTAAAATCATGCAATCAGCACTTGGTAGCAGTAACATCATACAATCAGCACTCAGTAGCAGTAAAATCATGCAATCAGCACTTAGTAGCAGTAACATCAAATAATCAGCACTCAGTAGCAGTAACATCATGCAATCAGCAATTAGTAGCAGTAACATCAAATAATCAGCACTCAGTAGCAGTAAAATCATGCAATCAGCACTTAGTAGCAGTAAAATCATGCAATCAGCACTTAGTAGCAGTAACATCAAATAATCAGCACTCAGTAGCAGTAACATCATACAGTCAGCTCGTAGTAGCAGTAACATCATGCAATCAGCACTCAGTAGCAGTAACATCATACAATCAGCACTCAGTAGCAATAACATCATACAACCAGCACTTAGTAGCAGTAACACCATGCAATCAGAACTCAGTAGCAGTAACATCATACAATCAGCACTCATTAGCAGTAACATCATGCAATCAGCACTCAGTAGCAGTAACATCATACAATCAGCACATAGTAGCAGTAACATCATGCAATGAGCACTCAGTAGCAGTAACATCATACAATCAGCACTAAGTAGCAGTAACATCATACAATCAGCACTTAGTAGCAGTAACATCATGCAATCAGCACTCAGTAGCAGTAATGCCAACTACTCAGCACTCAGTAGCAGTAATATCATACAATCAGCACTCAGTAGAAGTAATGCCAACTAATCAGCACTCAGTATCAGTAATATCATACAATCAGCACTAAGTAGCAGTAACGTAACATCATACAATCAGCACTCAGTAGAAGTAATGCCAACTAATCAGCACTCAGTATCAGTAATATCATACAATCAGCACTTAGTAGAAGTAATGCCAACTAATCAGCACTCAGTATCAGTAATATCATACAATCAGCACTCAGTAGCAGTAATGTAACATCATACAATCAGCACTCAGTATCAGTAATGCTTACCGTTTAGCACTCTGTAGCAATAAGGCCATACAATCAGCACTCAGCAGTAGTAATGGTTACCAATCAGCACTCAGTATCAGTAATGCTTACCGTTTAGCACTCTGTAGCAATAAGGCCATACAATCAGCACTCAGTAGCAGTAACGTAACATCATACAATCAGCACTCAGTAGTAGTAATGGTTACCAATCAGCACATAGTAGCAGTAATGCTAAAACCCTATAACTTAAAAAGGAAATATACAGTTTTTCTTTGCTTTTTTTAGTGAAATACATTCTTTTATTTTCCAAAAGTAAAATCAGGTCCCGAACAAGTGATTAGTGCCTGTTTAGCTTCTTTCCTCCCCATTTATTAAGGACGTGTTTTGTGGTCAAGTTTTCGTTATAACCCTCCCAAGTTAGTGAAGCCCCGCCCAATGGTATGTAAATGATCGGTAGAACTAGTTGATAGACAAAATATTAAAACCCTTTAGTTTTGGTGGTCTCTTGGTTGTATATGGGTATTGCTTATCTTGTTATGATGGTTTACGTTTAACTGCACTATATACTGTTCAGTGCATTATAGGGTAAAACACATAGCCATAAAAAAAAATCCAGTTATTGGGTAGTGAGAGCACATTTTCCTAATGGAGAGTAGTGAAAATGCAAAGTTAGCAAAATGTACTGCTTAGCAGACACTTTTATTCAAAGCAATATAGGCATAACCTATTTTAAGGTATAATATAAACCCCATATGTT
This sequence comes from Megaleporinus macrocephalus, assembly GCA_021613375.1. NCBI lineage: Eukaryota > Metazoa > Chordata > Actinopteri > Characiformes > Anostomidae > Megaleporinus > Megaleporinus macrocephalus. The sequence continues at coordinate 27,197,900 of CM038727.1, read as the reverse complement.
TAGTGGGTATCAAACCCATAACCTTAGACTGGTTACTGCCAGTACTGTAACAGCTAAGCCACAAGAACAACACTGAAAGAGAATGTCTGACAAAGCTGTTTAAAACTAGGTCAAATAGGCCAGTTAGGTCAGGATTAGTCCACCCCAAGACACCTGTTGAACCATTAAAATAATTGACAATGTGATATAAACTATATCAATCAGGACAACACAAAATACTATAAGTGACTAGTAGACACCACCAGAAAAAAACAACCATTTTTAATGTTTTTATGAGTTTTCTTCAGCAGCGCTCATGTAGGACGATGTGGCCGTGCAGGCAGATGCTTGGTCATGTCCCATGAGGATGCGCCCAGCACAATTATGCATTGTACTTCTGCACGCAACAAGCCGTGTGTGTCCTCTGCCAGAGCAGGTGAGAGAAACAATTGGAAATCCTAAAAATAACCTGCTGCCTGTTTATTAAAATCCTATCCTGCCGCTTACTACAATGCGTGACTGCATTATCACGTATGCTCGTGGCAAGTGTTCACGTATACAGTAGACGACACGTAGTGGAGTGTTCCCCCATTGTCCAGACACACGGCTCCTTCTGTTGTGGAGCTGACGCACAATGTTACGACAACCTCAGCGGAGGCGGAGGCACATCCTATTCAAACAGTACAGTAAACTACTATTACTACTACTACAAAAAACATAATATCAGATCAATATGGATACAATATGGAAACA